>JAVRRU010000023.1:87785-452301 GCA_035928005.1 Exophiala sp. CCFEE 6388
CTCTGGTAGAGTGATTGTCGTCTCGACCGTACTTGTCACGGTCGAGGTCGCAGATGTGGACACATTATGAGTGACGGTATCTGTGTAAGTCGTTGTGCTTGTTATGGGCTGCTCTGGTAGAGTGATTGTCGTCTCGACCGTACTTGTCACGGTCGAGGTCGCAGATATGGACACATTATGAGTGACGGTATCTGTGTAAGTCGTTGTGCTTGTTATGGGTTGCTCTGGTAGAGTGGTTGTCGTCTCGACCGTACTTGTCACGGTTGGGGTCACAACTGGCGGACATAGCGGTGAGACCGTGCAAGTAACTGTAGTCATCGAGCATCCAGAGCTTGAGTACAAGACCGAGGTCGTTGACGCCCAGTCACTCCAACCAGGTCCTTTAGCAGTATTCTCACCTCCATAGTTGCCTCGCTTGTAGTCGATGTTGGCACCAAACGTCGTCGAGAACAACGCAGCCAGCGAGAAAAGAAAAAGCATCTTGAGCTGCTGCGGCGGCAATGACAGATTGTAATGGGACAGAAGTTGTGAAGTCGGTCAGAACTTATCTGAGTAGTACTTACATGATTGGGCGTGCGCTGGAAACTCCTTGTCCGCCTGATGGACCTGTCGCGCGATGGAAAGCATCTGCACACCGTACATGCTATTCGCAAAGCTACAGAGCCCCAAAAGATTCATTGATGCAGCGAAAAATATGTTGCAGACTTCTGGTGTTCGTGATTCAGCTTCTCGAATTGTGACGAGTTTCAGCTGCCGTAGACTAAGCAGAGCTAGTTGAGGTGGCCACCGATTCAGCTGACGCCACACCAGTTGACGAGCTGTCCATAATCTCGCGCCGCATAAGTATACACCTCTTCTAGGCTTAGTCTGTCCATGTCAGTCCCGACGAAGAGCCTGCATGTTCTTCTATGTCAGCTTAGACCTGGCATCGCGGAGATGCTGTGGATTGTGCTTTGAAGTCGGAGTTGATCGTCACTGCCTCGTGCTGGTTGGTCGGACGCCATGCAGGCTCTTCTCCGTACGACCTCAGCTACATGACCAACTTTTGACTGATTGCTCTTCTTGCTTGATTCAGGACAACGTGCAAATACGAGGGTCCATGGATCCGAAGCAGAAATCTCAGCTGCAAGCCGAAGAAAAGGCGTGCTGGTGGGATATCTTTGACCACTGATCTCATGATGCGAGTCAAGCACCTTCATATCTTGTCATGCACTCGCCAGGGTCTTCTTCCAAGCGTAGGTCGCTCACGACGATCCATGAAGTTATTAGATTGGCAGACACGTCAAGACTGATGGAAAACGCGAAGAGCTCCCTGATCCTACCATACAGCCTCTATCCTTAAGCAACTGCTTGCCCTCTTCGTCAACTGGTTTCAGATTCTCCAACACATCTTAGCATGGCTATTGACATCGATCATATCGAGGAGTGCATAAGACGGGGAATCACTGTGGGTGTTGTTCCTTCCGGCGGAGCAACTCGCACGCGCAAGGAGATTGATGAGTTCATCAAGGATACGGAATGCTTCAATCTGTACCTCCTGGCATTGATCGACCTTCAAAGACTGCCTGGCGCCCGCGAAGAAGAATATTTTGGCACTCGCCGTCCTAGATGGAATGCAGCATTCTCGTACTTTCAGATGGCAGGCATCCATGGCAAGCCTTTCCACCCCTGGGATGGAGTCAGTCAGGAATATCTAGGGCTTCGGAAGCAGAAAGGAGAGGATGCAATGAACCAACCAAGTGTTCAAGCTGGATACTGCTCTCACTCCTCTGATCTTTTCCCTACTTGGCATAGAGCATACCTCGCTATGTATGAGCAAAGCCTCTTTCTCCAGATGGTCAACATTGCAAAGGCATTCCCGCCGCAATATCAAAAGAGATACCTTGACGCCTGTGAAGATTTCGGTATACCATATTGGGACCCATTCCTTCCTCGTCAAAGGGTTCTGAACAAGTATGGGTATCCGATCACCAAGTGTGGCATTCCTGTCATTATGTCATCGAAAGATGTTCGAATTAGGACTCCTCGACAGCCGGATCCGCCCATCGATGCGCCCAATCCGCTATATGCCTACAAATTTGCGCCTGGGAATCTAGATTGGGCCGAAGTAGCTGGTAATCCTTTCCGAGAGGTCTTCAGCGACGTGATAAACAATCCAAACATGACGCTCAACACGATACGAGGACCAACATCTACTGGATGGACCAGCCATCAGTATGTGAATAACACCTTGACAAACGCTGTTAGCACTGCATATGGTCCAGCTCTGCCTCTTGGGTCGAAGATATATCGCATACTCCAAGGGCCGCCTCTTTCGTATACGCAGGTGGCGACCAGTGCATACGTTGCCCAAGCTGGCCCGTCCACAAACAAGGGGAACTCCTTGGAAGGCTTCCACAACGACATTCATACTATGTGTGGCAATGGTGGTGACAGACGCACTGGACATATGGGTCTCACCGAATATGCTGCATTTGATCCAGTCTTCTGGCTCCATCATACCAATATCGATCGCATCTTTGCAATATGGCAAGCATTGAACCCGGATACGTGGGGTTGGGATCAGAAACTACTGGATTCGCCGACCTATGTCAGGGGCATTGGCGATCGCGAGACTTCCACGTCTTGGTTGATTCCATTCAGGCGCAAAATCGAAGAGAATTTCGATCCTTTCGCTGACCCAGGTTCGGTCCCGAGAAAGCCGCCAAAAGTAGAGTGGTGGACTAGCGAGGCATTGAGAAGATGCAGTGACCTGGGCTACACGTACCCAGAGCATCAACTGGTGAAGCGTGGTGAGAAGGCAGACGACCTTCGCCCATTGCGGCAATGGGTGACCAACACATACGAATGGTCCACGATATATGGCGAGCCTCCTCCTTGGCAATCCCTTTTTGAGTCGGAGGGCTTCTCTCAAGTAGAGGCACTACCAGAGGTTTTAAGGATCGATGGTAGTGGCAAGCCCCTCTCAATCGAAACGGCAACGGCAGCGACGACTAAGCCTAAGCCCAAGCCCAACATCTCAACTAGGATGGTTAACTGGTTCCACGGACATGATGCCAGCAGAAATGTCGGACGAAGTAATGATATCGATCGTTACAAGCATATCCGCCCACTTATGAGAGGTCATACATTGACACATTGGAATCTCACTGTCACGGTCAGAAAGTAAGTGTTCAGTATCTCGAGCCTGCAACATAGGAGCTGACCAATTTCTATAGATTCGCGCTGAACGGCTCATTCCAGATCTACTTCTTCTTAGGTGACTTCAGTGATGACCCTGGCACTTGGCCACATGAACGCCATCTGGTGGGTATAGATGGTATCTTTGCTAATCGCCATATCGAACACTGGTATTTCCCCCTCTCTTCGTCTACAGCAGTTCTTCCGAAGATACTAATAAGACGTGAAGTGAAAATTGTAAACGTCAGGACTCGCTTGGCCTCGAAGACTCGGATACCATCGCTTTGACAACGAATCTTGTAGCATATTGGAAGAATGAAGAGATTCACTGCAATATGCGCCTTCGTAGTCTAGAGCCAAACGATGTGCTACCTTTCTTGAAGTACAATCTACATTGGAGGGTGCTGGATGTAAGTACTCCTTCGACTTTAAGGTCTAAGCTAATTCTTCGAACAGTCTTATGGCCGGCAGCACGATACGCGAAATATCGAGTCCCTTCGTGTTGCTGTAGGCTCTCAAGAAGTGAGGCTACCAACAGAATGTGGAAGAAGGCCTGAGTATAGTATTGAACGTATCTGGCACGACATAGCGACTGGTGCTTAACGTACTTTCCTTATCTACTAGATTATTTCGAAATGAGTCAGATAGAACTGTCGAGAGCATAATGGTTCACTCTATTACTATGAGGCCCACCGATGTTCGCGAAACGTTGATCAGCTGATCCCATGCGGCCAAAAAGGTCCACTGAAGAGCTGCTGTTCCCATATATTATGGATGAAGGGGACTCAGATTCAAACATGCGGCGCATGACCAGTACTACCACTTATACACCGAGCGCAGGTCGAACGCAACAAGTGACTCATTTGGAGGACCGAAAAGGTGGAGTCAGAGACGTCGAAGCATCGTTTTAGAACGAGAACTGTCGTCGAATTGAGAAGAGATGGAGTGCACATATCTGGCGCATTGTTTACAGCGGTGCTAGCCTTCCAGAACCTCACTTCCACATAATTAAAACACCATTTCGTGGAGCAACCTCCAACTCCGCTAGCTTTGTCGATATATTTCACGCTAAGCCCCAATGTTCGTAACTTATAGGTTTGGTAAATGCCAGTAAAGCCTGCTCCGACCACGAGAGCGTCGACTTAAAATTTCAGATACAACTAAGAGAGAGGGCTAGTGTAGCTAGGTGTATTTCAGACAGACAAGTCTACTCTAGAACACGTCACATCTCATTATTGAGACTTCTTCCAGAGGTCGGTCAGAGGAATCTGTTCGGACGGCACCAAGTCGGTCGACGACATCCATGCCAGCGGCAACTTCACCGAACACTGTGTGTTTGTCGTCAAGATGAGGTGTCGCAGCTAAAGTGATGAAGAACTGCGAGCCGTTGGTGTTGGGGCCAGAATTTGCCATACTCAGAATTCCCTTTCTTGTGTGTCTGAGTTCAGGTACGAATTCATCCTTAAACTTTCCACCATAGATGGACTTGCCACCTCGGCCGGTACCATCGGGATCGCCTCCTTGGATCATAAAGCCTGGAATGATGCGATGAAAGACGACGTTGTCGTACTTACCACTGGCGGCCAGCGTTGCAAAGTTCTGGCAAGTCTACAAGATTAGTTAGTACAATCTTCAATATCTGAGAGACGTAATATACCCTCGGAGTATCTTGTGAGAACAACGCAATAGTGATATCGCCCAGGGTAGTATGAAGAACGACGCCTTGGGGATTTTCGGCATATTCAATGCCACTCGACGTTGCAGTGTTTGGAGGGAATGACGATGACGAGGTTGAGTCAGCTACACCAGCTGAAGGATTGCTGCGGGATTGTGCACCGCTAGCAGGTGCGCCATAAGACTGCTCACCACCAGATGGTGTATCGTCAAATTGTCTACCGCCTGAAGACGCACCATAGGATTGAGTGGTGCTGGACGGTGTTTCGTAGGACTGTCTACCACCAGAAGGTGTGCCGTAGGTGTCGCTTTGCGGTGTGCTGTAGGATTGCGTGTTGCCCAAAGACGTATTGTATGACGAGTGCGAAGACTCGTCGTGGTCCTTGTCCTTCCCGAAGATGGATTTAAGCTTGTTCATTCTGGCGATATGGGTAACGAACCAGTGTTTACTGTTCAACGGAAACTTCTTTCATGTGCAGAAATGTGTTTTTGAATCACGACCAAGTTTTGTGAACCAGTTCGCCACAATGACGATATGTAGAATAAGCTCAGATCATCACGTCAGGCGCTAATCTTTTTCTGGGAGGCTCACATTTCATTACTGCGCAATCAGAATAACCAACCCGGATTAGACGTCTGAATTGACCCTCAGACGACAGGCCACCATGCTCTATTGCGAAGATGTTGAACTCTGTGCTCCGCGGGCAGTTCTAGGTCCATCAATTCCCCCGTGGGCACGGCTGACTAAGCTAGTTTTTAGCCCCAGGAAACCCGAGGTTAATTGCGGAGAGCATAGCCCGAATTTCAAATCTTCAACATATTGTAAACCACCACGGAGTATGTTGACCGAGAACGTTTCGCTGTCGAGATGTGCTGCGTCTTGTTCTTCCAATTTAAAGTACAGGAAAGGACCATGGAGATAGAGTGGACTCTTACGCCTAACTACCGTCAATCTTTGCTCCTTGGTGATTCAAGTACAGCATTGCCCGCACATCCGCATCTTTGGTGACCATAGCTGGTGGTTGTTCCCAGCGTTTCGCGAGAGACAGAAGCCGCCGATATGGGATTCTTTTCTAGCGCCAAACTTCGAGAAGGAGAAAGGAATCAGAAGCTGAATACCTACAATGTCCTTGTGCTCTGTATGCTCGCACCTGCCTCCCTCACCTACGGATACAGTGCTTCTATTATCGCTACAACATTAGGACAACCATCATTCCTCCAATATTTCGGACTTCTCACAGCCTCCAACGCAAGCTCTATCTTCGGTGCTACTGGTGGATTGTTCTTCGCTGGCGCTACGATCGGGCCTTTACTCCTACCATGGTTTGCCGATAAATATGGTCGGAAATATTCGATCGGCTTCGCTTTGCTGTTGGATCTGATCGCCTTCGCTGTTCAGGCCGGTAGCACCCACATCGCAGAGTTCCTTGCTTTCCGATTTGTCGCAGGTGCAGGCTCTTTTATGACATTGGCGGCCGTGCCAGTAAGTTGATCCCGAAGCAAAGATCAGAAACATGCTGATGGTGCTATGCAAGCTGCTCATGAATGAACTGGTACCAAGCCGAATGCGAGGTGGTCTCGTAGAACTTCATGCCGTCTTTTTCATCCTTGGCTTTGCAATTGCTTCGTGGGTGGGATTCGGATTCTCATTCTGGGTCACGACAAGTCCGAATGCCTGGCGTCCTCCTTTGGCGATTGGTTGTTTCTGGTCCTTATTGGGTATAATTTGTCTCATCTGGGTTCCTGAAAGTCCTCGATGGCTTATCTTACAGGGACGCGAAGCTCAAGCGGAGGTGATATTGAATCGTCTGCATAGTGACAGAGATGACCCTGACAACACTTACGCCCGTGCCGAGTTCTACCAGATTCTCAAGCAAATCAACATCGACCGCACTTTGGGCAACTCCTGGTGGCATATACTCAAGAAACCGTCGTACAGAAAACGTGCTTTCATTGCAATGGGCGTTACGTTCTTTATTCAGTCGTCGGGCGATCTGGTCATCAACATTGAGCCAAGCAATCATCCATGCAAAAGAACCAGGCTGACTATGTTGCAGACTATGGCCCAACACTGTACAAGAACCTTGGATTTGGAACGACACAGCAACTGCTCTACGCATCTGCCTGGCTAACATTTACTCTTGGCATGAGTGTCATCGCCATGCCATTTGTTGACCGAATGCCACGCAACGTCATGCTCGCCATCGGTCTTTGGGGGTGTATGGCATGCTTAGTGGTCGAAGCCGCTCTGGTCGCCAAGTTCGTGCCTTCCGACAATCAAAATGCTTTGCGAGCTGCCGTTGCTATGTTCTTTGTGTTTCAAGTGTTCGATACGGGTATGCTCAATGGTAAGTGATATGCACATGGACCAGCTTCTTTCAGAGTACGATTTTTGACTCGTGTTAGCACCTGAATGGGCCTACCTTGGTGAAATATTCCCAACACATATCGAATCGAAAGGATATTGCCTCGCTATTTCCATGTTGGCACTCTGCAATGTATGCTTCACACAAGCAGCTCCGGTAGCTTTTGCGGAAAGGTATTCACCAAAACCTTTTCACAACACTTGTGCGCAATCACTGACTATTGTTCCATAGTTCCGTGGGCTGGAAATTCTACCTGCTCTTCATTTTGCTTTGCCTTATTGGAGGGTTTGTGGCTCTGTTCTGTTTCCCTGACACTCGTTTCTTGCCGTTAGAAGAGATTGCAGCCATATTTGGCGATGCAGATGAGGTTGCAATATACCAAGCGGAAATCGAGGTGGACCATCAAACTCACGATATCATCGATCATCACAATGGGGAAAAGGTAGTGCAGGCACATCACGAAGTAGCCAACTAATGACTACACCCATAGATCAAACATTATTGAACGCTGGGCATATCTCAGTCGTCAGTAATTCCTATGTTTCGCTTCGCAACGGCCTTGCTGTCAGCGAGGCTGCTATCCTATATCGTAATCATACTAACTAAAAACAAACAGTCGCTCCAAGGGTATCATAACGCCCTGAAATGTTGAAACAAACCTATGTGACAGACCTGTGTGTTGCCTAACACATAGGCAAGGTCACAACTCTGCCATTACCAGCGCAAACTCGCTCATATCCGGTGGCGGCTTGTCAATTTCCACTTTCAATCTCCTGTTAAAGAAGGCTCCCCTGTTACCGATCGCAATATGCCGACTCAAAGCTCTCGTCCTCCTAACTTCATCGTCGCTGACGCCGACATCATCACTCGGGATCCATACGCTCGGTTTTGGTTCTCGCAGCACGGGATGCATGAATGCAACACTGACTAACATATCCCGCTCTTCACTTGTAAGGGCCTCTAAGTCGTCGTTATGCTGCATAATGATCTTACTGATGGGATCGTTCATCATCAGTGCTGCGACTTCGCGTTTGCGTGGGATGAGTGTGCTACTGATATATGCCTCGGCTCGGGACAGGTCTGATTCAAGTGCGGCAAGCTTGGCTTCGTCGAGAGGTCGATGTAAGCGCGCCAAAATCCGCCTGGCTTGATGCTTGTCGTGCTCCTTTTGCGCTTCCATGTCTGTTCCGCGGCGAGATATGTGTGTCGCGCCCAGCGATTGTGAGGAAGAATGTCGCCATTCCGCGAGAGAAGGCGATCGTAAAGGTTCTTCAGCTTTCTCGCCTTGTTCCGGAGATCCTGCCATTTCAACCACTTTCTCCTTGGCGGTAGCCGCCTCCTCACTTGCCAGCTCAGTGTCTTGCAGATTCGAAGTCGAGGTTGGTATTTGCGACTCTTTATCATGCAAGAACGTCTCACTCGTCAGCTGTAGAGGAGCGTACCTGAACAATGCACTAAAATGCACTGCCAGCCAGATCTGATATATGATAGTAAGCACGAAGACGATGGACATGATGATGCCCTGAGCCTCACACGAGACCTTGTTGTTTGTATCGCGGACCAGGAAGAACAAGCCGATCAGGCAAACCTCCATAAAGTATAAACCGGTGAAAGTCTGATTGATAGCACTTGGGAACCATAGACCACCACTATCAACATCCCCCGTACGAACGACGTAGAGAACATTGTTCTTGATAACGACATAGAAGAGGCTGAATGTGAGTAGCATAAAAACCAACATCAATGGTGCGATGACTGAGTAGACGAGTCCAATGACTGCAAACGTCGTGTACCAAGGAATGTTTGATCCGATCCGAGTTCTCCAGGTGAAGCTCAATTTGCGGAATATATCATCGGGACTGTTGACTTTTCCAAAGACGTAGAAGTTCAGCAGACGAATCGTCTGTAAGATTGAGCTCGAGCTTATCGACAAGGCTTGAAGGATCAAGAATGAGAAGTAGTAATTGGCTGCAGTTGGTAGGTTTGTGGCCAAAATTTGGGGTACGGAAGCTGTATTGTGTATGAGTTCCTGTACAATGCTGGTGAGGCCAGATGAGATGGTTGGTATAATGAAGACTTCGAAGACGAGAAGAATGAAGTACCAGAGCTGAAGGGAGCGCTCGCCTCGAGAGCCTGTCGTAGCCCCACGAGTACTATTTGTCATCGCTCGAAGGACAATTGGTGTTGGGCCACTCAGTAGAACAACGAGGATTACTGGAGGGAGAGTACCTTGCACGAACGACAAGAGCCAGCGAGGTAGCGTGCCTATCCAGTGCAGCCAGGAAGTTGAGCCAGCTAGTGTCGACACTCTCGACAAGAGTCCGGTAAAGAACGATATCAGACCGAAAACGAACACCAGAACGATGAACAGCAGGACGAAGATGATAAGTCGTATACCTCTGTTACGCCCAGTGTAGTTGAGTGCGGACCAATTGATGTCTGCTGGTGACATCTCGACCGTTCGTTGAGCCATCCGTCCGGGCAGTGTATGAGCGACTGCCTGGCATGCCATATGTGCCGCCTTCTGAGTATTGAATTGGACGAAAGCCGATCCATTCTGTGGGCAATGATCTGCTGCATCGATATCTGCCTCAATCTCCCGATTCAGGCGCACAAGTTCCCGCCGACAGTAGTAAATAGTGTCCACCTTTAGCTTGAAGAATCGACCGATCAAGGGAAGCTTGCATAGATTTGCATAGTTGGGCCGAGGTATTCGCATATGTGCTCGTTGCTTTGGTGTAACGTACTTGGTCCACAGAGCTTTTGTTTTCAGGTCATGTTGAAGGTCATGTTCGCAATCTGCCGGCGTCGTACACTCGATCGTTTCTGCATCTGCGTGAGGCTCGCTGGCGATATGCCCTGCGGCTGTCGTACCATCGTTGGGCGTCGACATCTCTGCATTGACGTCGCTGACTCCTTTTCCTTTCTTCCGATGTTGCTTTATCACTTTACGAATCAGATTGGTCTCGGCATTCTCTAGACGAGCCTCGTACTCTCTCCATGATTTGTCCTTGTCGGCCAGTGACTCCAGGTTGCGATTCAACCAGATTCTGCGTACCCCACCAGGAAAGTCGTCATAGAGTTCCATCAATGCTTCGGTTGTGCATAAAGTCTTGGGTATATCCATGATGAGAACTGTCGTGCTCGAAGCTTTCAGTCGATGACGTCGACTTGTTAAATATTCTTGCCTCTTCACGACATAATGCAGTAACTCGTGGTGAAACAAGAAACAGACCCAGATTATGGCTCCGACCGCTAAAACAAGATGCGCCCAATAGCGGTTGGTGTTCTGCGGTGCCACGTTGGACCATGCCAGAGTATCCAGGCCAGTGACGTTATATTGGGTCGTGCCTATGGTGTCGGTTCCCTTGCCATCAACGTAGTTGATTGGGATCAGGATAGGGATGATGACCAGGGTCATTGGACAGAACATGATCAAACACATGCCCAGATATCGGAGAAAGAAGTAGGCATCCATGCCTGCTTTGCGTAAGACCAAGTCATTCGGGGTTTTCAACAACAGCCAAAGCCATCGGAATGGATTGTTGGGTGGTGGTTTAACTCTGTCCTTGGACGGGATCAAGAAAGATCTCGGCTGATATATTCGCTTTGCCCAAAAGTAATTCCGTACAATCAGAAACGCTCCAAATTGAACGGCAAAGAGGGCAAGACCAGCAGCAAGTGAGATAACAAATGTCTGGACCGTTGTACCTTCCCTGCCCTGCGCAGTGCCCGCAGCGCCATTGATGATGTTGCCGAAAGTATCGGACATGGTCACATGACCGTTGTGAGAAGTGGCGTTATGAGAATGAAATTATCAAGTCGTCTGAGGCCGAATGATTGCACAATGCATGACGTGAGGCAGGGGCCAGCGATCAAGTGAACGACAGATGCGATCTTGCTGAAGGTACAAAGACAAAGATATCGCGATGTGCCTGAATTGTTGTTGACGGATGATCAAGAATCAACGCGAATTTCAAGAACACGGTCACACTTGACAACTGTTACCGCTAGCACCTACTAGGTAAGGTGTAGACGTCATGGTCATCATCCGCCAAGCACTCAGAGCCTTGCTTACCTAAACAAGGCTATACAACCCTTCGATATAGCGGCATGCTGTCCAGTGGACAAGCCGATAGGCACGAAAACCAACACCACTCTCACATATGTGTGAAGACGACATACTTTTTCGCCACTACTTACTCGTATCAAAGGAGAAGCAAGAGCTATGTTTTGTTGACCGTCACGTCCTGCTCATAAGGATATAGGCTGAAGACAACAAGAGTCTTACAATAAACTCATGTAGGTTTAATTACATGGCCTTGCCACGCACCATATTTTATCGAGCAATTAGCTTCAAAGCTTGATTTACCACGCTCATCACCGAAAAGACATTACGTACATTGTTTCTGACTCATAAGAAACCTACCAATCCGCCCACTGAGCCCCGAATCCTTCTAGAGGGGATGTATCTTCCGCAACTACAGCCTGTAACTGTTGGGCATTCAATCCCAATGCGGTCAAAATTGTCGGAGCAACTTGTGTAGTATTCACCATTCCGGTGTAGGTCATCTTTTTGAGCATGGGATTGCTGACGAAGCAGGCGGCGTTTCGATCATCATTGCTAAGGCCGCCGTGCTCTGCAATTTTCGCCTTCGAAGTCGTATAGCAAGTACCCAATTGAGGTCGGACAATGATGTGTGGCACGCGTGACGAAGTCAATGGATTACCAAAGCCTTGCTGTATAAGATTGGCGCCAGCAATAACTTCCTGAATCTTCAGTGCCGTTGCGTTAGCTTGGAGATTGGAGACTGCCTTCGGAATGTCTGCTGTGTTGTTGAGCCATATAAGGGCAATATCATCGGTCGTTATGAAAGCTGTAGGAACTCCAACTGCTTCAGCGAGGTCATCCGGGGATACCTCATTCCAAAGCTGTGGGTTGATAGGCGCCTGTCCATGCTTACTTGCAACGATGATGAGAGAGTCGTTCAAATAGCCCTTGGCCTTGAGTTTTGAAACGATCTGATCTAGAGATGTATCGACGAAGTCGAGAGCCTTCAACAGCCCCGTGCTGAGGGACGAATCGTTGTTATACCCAACGGTTTTTTGTGCAACAGAGACAGCCTGAAAGTTACCAGCCATCAAGGCAGGCATGCTATTCAAGCCGCCACTAGAGTTCGTGGGGACGTTGCCGTCAATGAAATCAAGCCATGCCTGGACATGAAGAGAATCGTATGTAATTGTTGCGTCGATAGTGTTTGCAACGGCGGCAATTTCTGGAAAGTAGCCAACAGATAGCCCTTGGCCACTTGGGCCACGCACAATGTCGTAAGCCGGGTGCTTATCGACATATGCTGTTTGCTTTCCTGAGGCGTGAATCACTTCGAAAACCGTGTTGACCATGAGACGTTGATGTGGATAGATTGGAGTACATATCCCGTTGATCAGCGTAAGAGGTAAGTTGCTTTCGTCAATACCCCCGGAGAACAACATAGTGGAGTTATAATCGATGGATTCGTCGTACACGACTTCAGAGCCCGCAGAACCCTGACACTGACTCCCCGGTGGATAGTATGTCCAGTCCCAAACATCGTCGTACCAGATGCCTGTAGTTCTTGGGGAGCCTCCAGTGAATTGGGCCATAGTACCCGGAAAAGAATCCGAAGGCTATAAAGTTAGTCTAGCGAGAGAAATGAGTAGAAAGACCTTACTGCGGATGTGAAAGCATTCGTGTACTCATAGCCTGTCGCCAATAGCTTGCTAATGGTCGATGCAGGGCGAGCTGCTGTGTACTTCTCTACATCACTTGAATGTAGACCATCGACACTAAAGGCAAGCACATGTTGGTAAGTTGGTGCTGAAGTTGGGGCAGTGACTGCGAGTGAGAAAGCGTTGGCTAGCAGGCCAATTGATAGAACTGAAAGCCCATACATCATAACAGACACGATGAATACAGTTTCTGATCAGATACGTGGGTTAGAGATGGCGGATCAGTTGTCTTTTATATACCTGAGTTCCGCATCAAGTTCGTGGAAGTGTTTACATATGTCGCAAGCAATGAACCACATACATCATGGCACAGAAAGCCTGGGAAAGTTGTTCATGCGAACGCAAGCCATTGTCGTCGAGACTGACGATCAAGGGCGCCTGGATTTTGCAGAACGAACGGAATAGATTGCTAGGCGTTATGCTCAGAAACATGCACGTTTAATATATGTCGTCTGTGATTGCTCGAGCAGCCGGGCTATTAAGGTTCGAAAGTAGAGGAGAAACCCCAGCCTTAGTTCTGTTAGCGTGACTTTTCCCCTGTTGACTGTACGATGACGATCAGTAGCGACCTTGTAGATTCGCGAGAATCCAGTGACACACCGCGCCGCTTGACTGGTGACTTCTAGGTTTGCCTAGAAATCTGTCCATCGATCGATGCTCACCTCTATGTACCCCTACGTTGATTTTTATCTCTTCACTTGAATGATAGTCCGGATTGATATTGACCAAGCACGGTATCAGAGTTGCCCTAGAATGGAATTTTGGGACTGTCGCTCACTGTAGCAGCCCGTACCAGTTGTTCTCAGATAGATATCAAGAGAGAGAAGCGCTGAGCTTGATGTTGCTACATGTAGCTAGAGTTTTGGCATTTGGTGTGAGTAATGGCAGGCATCTGCAATCATGGTACCACGTGCGGTTCGGCTCCTGCCACTTTTTCGACTAGACTCTGTTCCATGCAAAATCCTGCATGCTGATTTCTTCCAAAATTCATGACATAGGATAGCTTGAGGCGCAACGATGAAGGATCTGTCGAGTCGGCTGGTAGGCATGCATGCTTGAAATGCGGTAGACGCGCCTCAAAGCAGAAGCTGCGTATCGTGTTTAGCGTTCTCATGCTTAGAGCTTTGCCGAACGAATACTGCGGACCATTTGACCTCACGAGATTAACTCAACAGCCTTCTCACTTTCAATCTTTCCACGTCCTTGACCTTTCCGTGCTTCAAATCCAGGTCTTGGTGTTAGTGACACTCTTACAGATTTCGCTAAATATACATTCGCTAAGTCTCCTGCGCCTTTATTGTTTGAGCACACTAACCACCATAATCACTTGCTAATAAGGTAACCTCCGCACATCCGCTATTGATGCTGCTTCCAATCCTCAAAGTCCCACGGCAGGACATCAAAACGGATAGGCCGCCACCATTGCATGATATTTGACAGTCAGATCCGACAAGCGAGCATGACAATATGTCCCTTGCATCTGCTGTAATGATGCTTTGCTGGCTGAAATACACGTCAACGGCGTCCGATGCTGTGCTGGACACGATGTTTGCGATTGAGCCGCTGTCACCTTCCCCACCCTCGCCAGTAAATATGGTTAATTGTTCGGGGGAACTCGCCGGGAAAACGAAACCGGTGTAGTCGTCGGTGTCGGCAGTGAGTGTCCCCAGTGCGTCTTCACCATTGCCAACAATGAGGGTATCAGCGAAATCCGGGGTCATGAGTATGAAGCTCTGACTGGGAGCCCAGGTGCAGGTTCCACTAGGTGTAGACTGAGTGGTCGTGCTCGTAGTCTTGGTGATGCTCATGCTGGTAGTCGTGCTGATAAGAGATGCGGTTGTAGGAGAAACAGGGTCAGTCGACCGCTGAACCGTGGAGGAGGAATTGAACGACAAGCTTGAAGTTGATCGTACGCTCATGGGTGAAGAAGTCGCGGAAGATTGTCTGGTATTTGTCGTCGCGGACAAAGTGGTGGTGTTGTAAGAGCTGGTTGATGAAGTGAACACTTGAGGTACTCGCTCCGCCCTAAGGGAGATCGACGCACATCCTCCCAGGGGTGTGCCATCAGACAAATACACCGTCCCGTAACACTCGAGTAGTTGGTTGATACCAGGGTCCGTCATACAGCTCATTTCGCAGCTGCTGCTGAAGCTACACGTTAAATTCTGCAGGCCCTGACTGACTATCCATGCCTGGTAAACAAGCTCAACATAACCGGGCGAGTCCGCATATAGTGCAGCAGAATCCCCGGCCAAGTCTATCAGATGCAGCTCCGAATCCAACATGAACTGCGTGGCAGTTGAACTAGTTGCATTGAGCTTCAGAACACCGTTCGCACCTATGACATAACTCCCGTCGTAATCGGCAACATCGGTGTCAGCCCGAAGAATGAACATGGAGTCCGAACCTGGATTCGAGACCACGGTACACGCTGGTCCAGACGATGTCGTTGTTGTACTAACGGTTGAGGTGGGGGTGTGCGTCTGAGTGGAGGTCCAAGTACTATTCGCCGAGGGGATGGACGCAAAAGTCGAAGTCGTATTCTGTCGAGACACGGTAGACGTGTATATCGAACTTCTCACGCTGGACGTTGAGCTAGCTGTGGAGGTGGTAGTCGATGGCGGCAAGGCTGTGAATGCACGAAGCGATCCAGTATCACAGTCTTCTTGTAGCTCATCGAACAAAGCAGGGATACCTTGGCAGAGTTGAAGGACAGAAGCATTTCCAGCAACGCAGCTCAGGACACATCCGCGTTCAAAGGCGCACTTCAGAGTGGTAAGTCCTTCTCCATATTCATTCGAAAAGTCGATCGCGCTCTGATCCAAGAACGATATTCTGTTTCCCGCGCCATATATGGTGGCAATCCTCTCGTCAGGAGCTATCAGTGTTGAGTCCTGCGCGTATGTAAACCTAGCCGCTCGGGATTCGTCCGTGGTAATAATTATCCCGGAGGATATGTTTCCGTCATATTCCGCATAGGTATGGTCCCACACAGCGACGGAAGAATAGACTTCGAATTCAACGATTGAGCCTTGCACAATGGTACACTCTGGAATAACAGTGGTGGTAGTAGTGGTGGTGATGGTCTTGCTGGTTTTGCTGGTTGCTGTTGTTGTAGTCAACAGTGTCGTTCTATTGCCGGTTGTGGATGATCGACTAGTGGAGTCAAGAGAGCTCGAGGAGGAGGAAGTAACTGGTTGTGATATTGAAGTTGTCTCAGTGGAAACATGATGTTTTGAAGTTGTGGTGTTGCTGGGGGTCGTAGAGGCTGTGCTCGTAAGAGTATTTGAATATACCGAAGTGCCCGTTGTGCTTGTGCTGCCATCCGGAGTCGTGGATGGTTCAAGGGTAGAAGTACGAGAGTTTGACGAGCTAGGTTGGTTATATATAGAATTCGAAGACGAAGTTATGGTTGTTCCTGATGCTGAAGTCGAGGTTGTGGTAAGAGGGCTCAGCGTCGTGGTGGCCGTTCCCGTACCGGTACTCGAAAACACAGTTGAACTCTTTGTGCTACTCGTGCTATGCGTGGCCCTAGACCTCGTCGAGTGTGTGCTTGCAGCAATGCTCGAATGGACCGAGATACTTGTAGTGCTACTTATGCCATGTGTAGTTGTGGATGCCGTCGAGAATGGCGTCATTGCTGGAAGGAAATCAGCTCTAGCCAAACCAACTTGTCACGATGGAGGATATTGCTCGTACCTTGATGCACTAGAGATACTGGCACGCAGCCCTGCGCAGACGATCCTGCGAGGGTTATCGCAATCTGTCCAGTCTCTAGCTCGCAAAATCCAGAGGTGCCTTCGAGACTCAGTGCGCCATTTCCAGATAAAGTCCATGTTTTTGACTTAAAGGTTGCGGAGGTGACTGATTGTAGAACTCTTCCAGCGACGTCGTCATTTGCGCCTACGAAGTCCCCGCCAGTCTGCAGCAGACCCTTTGCGTCGAGGGCAAAAAGTCCTGCTATCTCTTGGCTATCGACAACAACACCGTATCCGTTGACAAATGCTAGATATTGTGAAGCACGCTTTGCGACACTCGCGGCAGCTCCTATACGTATATAAAAGCTGTCTGTGGGTATTGGAGTTGAGCTGGAAGTTACAGTCGTGGAAGTAGTCGTGCTCGTGGTCGAATGAGTACTACTGTCCGTCGAAAGGGTCGAGGTTGTGCTCAATAACGAGCTGACTATTGAAGAAATGCTGGCTCCTGTCGATGAGCCTAATGCAGCACTCTGAGTGGTTGTCGTGAGAGTTGAGGTCGCGATTGAAGTAAACCCGGATGACGCAGAATGGGGTGGCAACTTGCTGGTAATGGTGTTCGTGGAAGCGGAGGGCACTTCGCCGGAGGTCACAGCCGTACTAGAGTCTGCGCGGCTTGTTGAAGAAATAGATGTGGACTCCAGATCACTCGTTGAAGGTGTCTGGGATGTCGGTGATAGTGTTGTTGGGTGGTTTGTGAATGACGATCCTGGCGGCCTTGTTCGATTGGTTGTAGATTGTGACACTGGACCTACTGTTGACGACCTCGTCGATGTCGACTGTATGTAGCTAGGCTGCGTGTCTGCAGATGTCGACTCTGGGTGGGTTGTTGTGATAATTGACGATAAAGGGTTCGGGAAATGCCAACCCCCGTGTTCACCACTATTTGCACCGGATCAGTCCTTCGAAAATACTCATGTTTCAAAGAAGAAGCACGTTTTCTTACATTGTGCTCGTTCCGGTTTCGTACGGAGCTATCCAAGTTGCCGTAGTGGTCACCGTCGTCACAAAGTCAAAAAAGGTTGGTCCTTGGCAGGTGCTGGTGACCACTGCGGTCCACGGCGTGCCTGGTACTGTGATTGTTCTTGATGCTTCCACTATTTGTGACGTCTCGCCATCTAGCAATGTAACTGTTACCGTGCTCGCAGGCGCAAGAACAGTAACAGCGGGGGCCTGTTGCGTGAAAGCAAAGGTGTATGTGCCTTGCGAAGCCACGTATGACGTGGTAGAAACAATCGCACTGATGGAGGAGGTCTCGGATGGCACAGGCATCGAAATCCATATCTCCATATACTCTGAACAGCTGCTGTTTCGGAACGGCCCGGTCCAACACTCGGTGACATTGAACGTCTGGCTGCGACTCCCACCATCGTCAGGTCCACAACCAGCACAAAGCCCACTGCCACCATATCCAGGCATGGCCAGCGGCCCAATGTTCAAGAATGATGCCACCCAGGTCTTCATCAAGACTTCGTGCGTCTTTTTTGTATCGTTGTGCATGCCATGTCCACCAGGCCATTTCTCAAATACCGCATGCGATGTAGTTGTGATCGTCGAGGTGCTCGATGATTTGGATATGGTGACTGCTTGGTCCGTTTTGGTGACGACACATTCAGTATGCGTAGATTCGTCATATTCACACGGAATAGTGGATGCGACGTAGTCGAACGTGATGTATCGATCGGAGGTCAAGCATGTACCGCTGGTACATGAAGTTGCTGGCCTACATGTTGACACTTTCTGAAATTGGGAGGTTACCGTGATCGGGGATGGCGGGTATGCAGCCGTCGAACAAGGAGTGACTATGGTTAGAACTTCAGCAATGGCAGCACGCAGGAACAACGGAGCGACGATCAAGACGATTCGAAAGGGCCACATATTGGCTGCCGGCCGAGTAATGGTACGAACCTACCAGTGGCTCGAAGACAACCTCATCACGATCCTCAAATGTGATCGGTTGATATATTTGGCCATACTCCTTACCGCATCTTTCACGCATGAAATGTCAATAAGATGGGATCAGTTTCAAGGTTTTGAGGCTTGCACAACATTTCGACCCAGATGAACAGGTGTTCGCCAATACAAGTCGGCTTGAAGCGAGCAGCAAATATGGGTTCATGACCCGTGCTCACATCAGCTCGCTGTCATGTAGATCTGGACCTCTCTTGTGGACGACAGTGCTTGCGCACTGATGTTGATGGAAGTCGTGTCAAGGTTGTCCACGTCTTGTTCTGTGAAGACAGCGCCTGCGAGGAGACTTGATGGGCGCATGATCTATACTTACTGTGTCGGCCGCTTAACCGTCAAGCTACCATGTTTTAGCAGATGGGGTGTAGAAGCAGGAAGAACGTAGAGAAATGTTTCATGCTTTGAAGCTGATTATCGGTGAGCACACATTGATGTCACAAACTGCCAAACATGCCAAGATACCTGGTAGCTTTTGGAAATGCTTCTCTGCAAATTTGATCGACGTCACTGGTTCTTTCATCCAACCTTAAATGCCAAGTAAGAAATCAGCAAATCTCCTCCCGATGGAAACAGCTGGTCAGGGGCCGACTTATGATAGTAAGATAGGGGACTGCTCAATTCCCATGGCTGTCCGAACGGCATATCATTCTTCCGAGATCTGTGTACGGCACAAGCCGCGGATGACGGAAGTCGCTACTGCAATTTGACTCCGCTTCCTCCTCGTTGAAAACCTTTACCCCTCCCATCGATCCTCGGCAATCTAATTGTATTGAATGTACCCCGCGAAACCCCCAGGTCACTCGCGGAGATGATTCTCCATCATCTGTTGGTCTGGCCATCTGATGGAGACATGCATCGGTAATCGTGTCTGACCCCGGCGATCGCTGATTGATTCAACCGGCAACAACAGACTCTACCGAAGTTGCAAGTTTACGGCAGGCACCTTAGGCCTTTGGGCATGACGCTCGAATCTGTGTGGACTTCAACTTCCGACTGGCAACTTTGTGCGGCCCAAATAAAATCCACAGCCTTCGTGCAGGGTGTCTGGTACTTGCACCAGGTACATAGATCTTGAGTCACAACCGTCCTGAAGTGGTGTGTGTATGCAGTAATGGCTCCTACCAACATGAAAGCTGCCCGTTATCATCCTGTCAGCTCTCTTCTACAACCGAATTCAAGGATCAATGACTAACCTCAGCGTAGGATTCGAACAAATGCTCTGTAGATGAAATACCTGTTCCCGACTTCACCGCAGATGAGATTTTGGTCAAGGTTGCTTCTGCCAGTTTGTGTCATTCTGATCTCATGCTCTTCGATGGAT
Source organism: Exophiala sp. CCFEE 6388 (assembly GCA_035928005.1). Taxonomy (NCBI): domain Eukaryota; kingdom Fungi; phylum Ascomycota; class Eurotiomycetes; order Chaetothyriales; family Herpotrichiellaceae; genus Exophiala; species Exophiala sp. CCFEE 6388. The sequence goes on from JAVRRU010000023.1 coordinate 107,819, forward strand.
CAATTCCTGCCACTGAGCCGGTGACAATGGGCCATGAGGGTGTAGGATATGTTGAAGAAATGGGCGCAAATGTGAAGGGATTCAAAAAAGGCGATCGGATTGGCTTCCTCTACATCAAAGGAGTCTGTTGTGAGTGACCTCCATACGAAGCCGACCTCTTCCTGAGCTCACTCCCAGAACAGTTGAGTGCGCTGGCTGTCAAGTCCACAACCTGAATTGTAAACTCGGTACAGCAGCGATTCAAGGCTTTCAGTGTGATGGCATGTTCGCCGAGTATGCAGCGGTGGATTATCGCAATGCTATCATTCTTCCCGACAATCTCAGTATGGAAACATCTGCACCATACTTTTGTGCAGGAATTACAGGTAACTCCATTGAGCCGTTGTTATGCATTTTCTGACAAAGTAGCGTTCCATGGTGTGGACTCTTGCGATCTCAAGCCTGGTCAGTGGATGGCCATTGTTGGTTGCGGGGGTCTTGGCCAGATGGGAATTCGGTTTGCGAAGGCCATGGGTTTGAAAGTCGTGGGCATCGACATCAACGATGAAGTTCTTGCGGAAGCAAAGGAAAATGGAGCTGATGTGACGATCAACAGTAGACAGCCAGACTTCGACGAGCACGTGAAAAATCTCACCAGAGATGGAGCCGACGCAGCTGTGGTCTTCAGCGCAGCGCAGGCTGCCTATGACAGTGCCACCAAAGTCCTGAAAATTGGCGGCATCCTGATGGTGATAGGATTGCCAGCAAAGCCTTTGCAATTCTCGGCTTTGGATTTGATGAGGAAACTCTATCAAATCAGAAGCGAAAGCACTGGTCCGCCACAGCAAATGCCTCGAGCAGTTGAATTTATATCGAAGCACGAAATCAAGCCGAAAGTGGAATTGTACAAGCTTGATCAAATTCATGAGATGATGGATTTGATGAAAAGTGGCAAGTCCAAGACAAGGATGGCGGTGGTGTTTTGAGGTTAATGATGTACATCCCCGACAGCCACAAGATATAAATTCAAAAAGTAAAATTCACAACCTGGTACCTAGTTCCCGGGCTTCAGAAAGGGCTGTCCCCGGCCACCGAGAAGCCTATCTTGACTCCCTGGAAGACCACTCATGATGTGATCTCTCGAAACCTATTGGTTGTTTGAGTACTCCGTCGGCAACTCCTCAATTACTATTACACGGTGAATATTCACCGACCCTCGTTTCTAGATCGTTGAAGCTTTAAAATTGTATGATCGTCGTATTTCTGTTTCAACTCACCATTCTGGTACTTGGAGAACGACGGTAATGGTGTTGGCAGATACCATGGCAACAACAGGAGTTCCCTGTTCTAGCCTTTCTGAAAGCACTGGACCCGAACTGGCCCTTTCTGTACCCATCGTGCATCATCAAATCCTTGAATCAATTAAACAATATCCAAACACGCCGGCGCTGGTGTGCACACATCAGTCAGCAGATCTTCTCCCAACAATAAGAGACGCCGGGCTGGGCCAGGAGAGTGCCGTGAGAAAGCCATGTCTCCGTTGGACACATTCTCAGCTACAATATGGCGCCGACCTACTGGCACACGCATTAGTCACGCAGCATCTGGAGCCCGGTTCAACAATCGCAGTGCTACTCGGGGGAAGGGCCGAGTTCCACATGGTCTTCAGAGCAGCGATCAAAATTGGTTGTCCATTCACACCTATCAACCTTAGGTCTCCTAAGAACGCGAAAGAAATCAGACATATGCTTACATTGACGAAGGCTAAAGCGATAATTGTGGACAATAATTCTGTGGCTGAAGACCTGCAACGGAATGCTGGGACCTTGATGAACGACATGCAAGTCAGAATCATCCTCGACGGTGGCGACGGTGTACACAACTACCTGAGCTTCAGTGCTTTGATTGAAGAGGCAGCTATAGACAAACAGTTCGAAGAATCCAGCCTGGAACTCAACCGGCGCCTCCGGAATGAGGATGATGTGGTATACATTGGATTTACCTCGGGAACAACATCGCTACCGAAAGCAGCGCCGCATACAAACAAATCGCTTGCTTGCAACATGAAGTCCTGGGAGAAAGTCTTCAGCCTAGATCCCACACGCTCTTGGCTTCATATTTTGCCAATGAACTCCATCGTGGGCAGCTCTTGGACACTAGCATACCTCATAGCTGGCGGAAGTGTGACACATGTCAACTACGCCTTTGAACCGGACTCCGTGGCGGCTGCTATTTGCACAGGGGACTACACTGATCTGCTTGCAGTTCCGTCGATGATCGATCTGCTGGCCACATCACCGTCTCTGAGTGAGCCTTCCAACAAAGGCATCGATCGCATGATTGTAGGTGGTAGCAAGATCCTACGTTCTCACGTTGAGAAGTCTTTCCAAAAGATCAAATGCAAACGATTCAGTCCATTCTTCGGCATGACGGAAGGAACTTCAGTGTGTACAGAAACGCTGTATGAAATTCCGGAGAATGTACAAGACCCTATTTATGCCGGATACGCAAATCCAGGCTGCAAGATTAGGATATGTGATCCGGATAAGACAGAGCCTGTGCCGAGGGGAACGCCCGGTGAAATCGTACAAGGTGGCTTGCAGAGAATCGAACGCTACCTTGGTGGTAGCGGTAAAGACAGTTTCTTTGTTGAAGAAGGAGAAATCTGGTACAGGTGTGGTGATCAAGCCGTTATGCTTGAGAATGGGAGGATTGCAATAGTCGGACGCTATAAAGGTTGTGACACACTCCAAAAATCTCCTACTTTGAGCTGACATTTGCAGAAATGATCATACGAGGCGGGATGAACATAGCTTCAGCCGCTGTTGAAGCAGTCATCGCTGAAAGGACGGGCATTGATGTAAGTATTCGATGTCTCGAGTCGAAGGTCATCTTGGTAACATCATGCGCAGTCTCAGGTCGTTGGGATCCCGGACGAAGTAGCTGGAGAGGTGCCAGTGGCTATTATCAAACATCCAAAAGATGACAAAGAAGCTGTTACGAGAGTCCAAAGATGCGTTCTGGATGCCATGGGTCCGGCATATGCTCTCGAGAGAGTCTTGAGCCTCGAAGAGCTTCGTTTGGAAGACTGGCCCAAGACAACGTCCGGAAAGGTCCTGAAACGAGAGCTTCAAGTAATTGTCAAAAGCCTCACTAAAACACAACAACCTGCCCCTTCAGCTCCAGTCCACATCAACGGACATACAAATGGGCATGCACCCATGTCTGATGAGGCACAACTACAGAACTACTTGCTGGATTGTGTTCGCGCACACGGTATGCTGATTACCAGTGTTGACGACGATTTTCACAGTTCAGGTATGGACAGCCTACTAGGACTTCGTCTTCGAAACGCCATCCTCAAAGACGGTGATCCCATATGGCAAGCACAGCTTCCACCGACCGTAATATTCCAGTGTGGGAACATCCGTCGCCTCGCTGAGTATTTGTTAAAGCTCAATACCAATGCGCATGCTCTTGTCAAGGACGAATCACATGTTGATGGTGTTGTGGAAGAAATGTTCACCATGGTTGAAGAATTAAGTCATTTTCAACCACACAAGCCGCAGAGGAGGAAGACCTCTGGTGGGCACACAGTAGTAAGTCTTTGTCTCGCGATGATTCGAAGGTCCTGACGGTTACGCAGCTCCTTACCGGTGCAACAGGCTCCTTAGGTGCCCATATTTTGGCAGTATTATTGGCACAACCAGATGTTGACCTAGTTTATTGTGTAGTACGAGGCAACAATCCAGCCGACCGCTTGGAAGAATCTCTTGCCAAACGAATGCTCACATCGTCTGAGTATTCCAAGAAGGTAAGAGTGGTCAAGCACGAGGCGGGAAAGCCACTATTTGCGTTGGAGGAAACGACACGAGAGGCAATGCGCGATAAGCTGACTCACATTATCCACGCGGCCTGGCCTGTGAATTTCCATCTACCTCTGGTGTCCTTTCGAAAACACCTCCTTGACCTACAAAGTCTAGTCCAGCTATCTCTGGATGTGAGAGCACCTCAGCCCGCGCATGTTCTGTACTGCTCGTCCATGGGTGTCGCGCTCAACACAAAAGGGCAGAGCAGGATCTCGGAGGAGCCCATTATGGACTTCCGGCAAGGAATCAGCAATGGATATACACAGTCCAAACTGGTGGCCGAGTATGTCCTCCAAAGAGCTATGGAGAGCTTCGATGCCCGGACATCGGTTTTACGCATCGGTCAAATTGTTGGAGACACCAGATTGGGTCTCTGGAACGAAAGTGAAGCTGCTCCGCTTATGATCCGGTCAGCTTTGACCTTGGATTGTCTGCCATTGTTGGACATGGTATGCATAACAACCGAGATTACGAAGAACACCAGACTGATCTTGCTTTCCAGAAGTGCTCATGGATTCCTGTTGATTTTCTGGCCAGCGCTATCGTTGACCTGACCAGGTTCACACGTCGAGAGGAGCTTAAATTTGTTTACAATATGTGCAATCCGTACACATTTTCTTGGACCGAAGACCTCCTTCCCGCACTCGCAAAGGCAGGTCTCAAGTTCGATAAGGTCTCGTTTGTTGAATGGCTAGCAAGGCTTAAAAACTACGATGCCACACATACCGTGGAGGAAGCTACAAAAAGCTGTCCTGCTGTCAAACTGATTGACTTCTGGGAGCAGTCATATGGCGGGACCAGGCAGAGACACAGCAAACTGGAGTTCGCCACGCACAATGCAGAGCGCGACTGCAAGAGCATGCATTTTCCACCCGACGTGATTGCGAATGGGCTTATCAAAAAGATGTTAGATGCTTGGATGAGTACATGGGCTTCTGCCTCGGTAAGCAACGAGACGAAACCCGAAAGGACGGGGCAGAGTCTGGAGGATGGAGAGGGGATGTTATCGTGATGATGGAACCATGCTGTGGTTGACTTAAAGCTAGTCTATGGACAGGTACACCCAGAAATTTTGCATGGTGCCTTCTTTAGCATGCGCCGAGAGGTTGACATCCGGTCACTCCATGTACCGGAGTTCGCGACCAGCGCATAGTTTCAAAACGAATGTGCAATCCGAGCAACAACCATCGCGCGACAATTCTAGGGGTACGTAAGTCCACTGCGTTTTCGCCGTTGGAAGCCCACGATTGATCCCCGCATAGGATGGTCTGGGTAAGTAATTCCTCCCAGAAACGCTGTCTGCCTCAATCGCGGAATTCGTTCGCCGTAAGACACGACTGCAGCAATGTTATGCACAAGTGCCCATCGGGTGAGGGACTGCTGTTTGACCTGGATTGGCCATCGCCTGACCTTAATTCCATCACAGATCATCAGTACTTCGATTCTTACATGGTCACTCATTGCTTCAATGTACAAGCAACAGCATGATGGCTATACACTCTAATCTTTCGAATGGCGCAGAACCTACATATGGTAAACGTTTATTGCCCCACATTCTTCGTGATGCAGCAAGATCAGAGCCCTCGAAACCATTAGCATTGCTTTTCGAAAGTCGGGATTTGGCGAAACCACCTAGAACTGTGACCGCTGCTGAGTTGCATGCAGCCGTTAATGCCATCGCCTGGTGGATCAGGGGCAGGTTTGGTGAAGGCAAAGATTTCGAAGCACTAGCATACATTGGGGTCTCAGACCTACGTTACCAGGTGGTGCACATAGCATCTATCTTATGTGGATACAAGGTATGGAGAGGCCTCATTCGAGTGGCAACGAGCTCAATTGATCCAGCTACTCTGCATCTCCGTTCGGAATTCTGATGCTGGATATGTATCTCTCCTAGAGGTCACGAAATGCACCAAGTTCGTTTGTAGCTCTGAACTTATTGGACGCGGAGAGCATATGAGAAGCCTCGTCAAAGGGCTTCAGCTACATCAGCTGCCGTCATACCAAGAAATTGTTGCAACAAAGGCAGATGAATACACATGGGACAAGACATTTGCTGAAGCGGAAAATGACCCGATCCTGATATGTCACACATCAGGATCAACTGGTGAGTGTTCTCGGAAGTCCAACTACTCCCATATATCTCACGAACTGCAGGTGCACCAAAGCCTATTACTCTGACGAACGGCAACTGGGCAGTCGTTGACAACCTCCGAAAGATCCCCAAGCTACCAGGCCGGAAAAACCAAGATTGGTCACTATTCAGTTTCGAGGATAGAGATTTTTTCATATCGAGCTTTCCACCTTTTCATGTAAGCTCATGCATTCCTTTTTACCTTAGCATCCTTATAGAGTTTCTACAGGCAACTGGAATGATTGCAGGTATGCTTCCGCTAATGTACAACTCGATCTGTGTGTTCCCACCACCGGATCGGCCTGCTACTGGTGCAATCTGCCTTGGAATGCTGGAATGTCTGCATCGTCTGAGCCTTCGAGTGCGAGGGATCCTAGTGCCGCCAACTGTTGTAGAGCAGTTGATCCTGGAAGAGGACAACGGCCTAGAACATTGTTCCAGGCTTGACTTTGTCATGTTTACGGGTGGACCATTAGCACCGTCTGTTGGCGATCGTCTTAGCCAATATGCGGACATCTGCCAATTGATTGGGTCAACCGAGACAGGGCCTATTCCCGGTCTCGTACCACGCCGGGAGGATTGGGCGTACTTCGAGTGGCAACCTTTCTACAAGATCGATATGGAGCCTAGAATGGACAACGATTTCGAATTGACGATACGACAAGATCCCGAACTCCGTTGGATAAGGACGGTTGCTCATACCATGCCAGACCAGCCTCTTTGGTACTCCTCAGATCTATATCGTAGGCATCCCGAAAAGCCTGAGCTGTGGCGATTTCATGGTCGAGCAGATGATGTTGTGGTCCTGTCAAATGGGGAGAAATTCAACCCTGTACCCATGGAGGCAATCATTCAAGGACATCCGTTGGTGAACGGTGCAGTTTACTACGGTCAAGGTAAGTTCCAGCCAGCATTACTGATAGAGCCAAAATCTGAGGTACATGACAACTACCTCGGCGTATTCATCGATCAAGTCTGGCCGATAGTCGAAAAGGCCAATCTCGAAGCTCCTCAACATGCCCAAATATTTCGGGACAAGATAGCAATATCGTCCCTTACAAAGCCGTTGACTCGAGCAGCCAAGGGAACCATTGTACGAAAAATAACACTCAAAGACTACTTCAGCGAGCTTGAAGCGTTGTATTCGGACCCCCCTGAACTACAACTGGAGCAACTACAGCCACTAGACGTGCCGGTGAATATTGACTCTTTGAGGGGTGTTGTCCGACAGGCGTTGAGTGGGCTTACCCAGATCCCCATGTCGGATACGGAAGACCTCTTTTCCTTGGGCATGGATTCATTACAGACTTTGCAATTGGTTAAACGCTTGAACGCACGCTTCGGCCTTCAAATGGGGCGACATACCGTGAACGCAAAGCAAGTCTACGCTCATCCTACAGTGGAAAGCCTTTCGAAGTATATTATCGGGCTGTCTCAGACCAAGCAGAACGGACACGAGGATGGACAAGATGTGACAACAAGAAGGGAAGCCATCATGACGAGTCTCATACACAAATACACCAAGAACTGGCGACGACCGCAGCGCTCATGCCACACGGTTGTTCTTACTGGAACGACGGGCTCCCTCGGAACACACCTCCTGCTTTCTCTGCTTTTGGCCAAGTCTGTTGATCGAATATACTGTCTGAACCGGACAGAAGATGCTAAGGAGCGCCAACAAAGAGCATTTGAAAATGTGCAAGCAAACCAGCATGTCAACGATCCCAGATTGAGATTTTGGAAAGTTGACCTTGCACAAGCCAAATTCGGCCTTGAAGAAGACAGCTTCGATGAGCTTTTACAGGAAACAGACTGCATAATCCACAATGCTTGGAAGGTCGATTTCAACCACAATGTGAAGTCTTTTCAAGGAGTTATCGCAGGGCTTTGCAGACTTGTTGACTTTGCAAAACTAAGCCACCGTCAACCGCATTTTGTGTTCGTCTCATCAGTATCATCCGTGGGCAACTGGTCTACGATTATGGGAAATGAATCACCAGTCCCTGAGTCGCCTATGACCGACTGCGCAGTTGCACAGCATCAAGGCTATGGGGAATCGAAGCATGTCTCGGAGCAGATTTTACAGATCGCAGCAAAGGAGTTCAACCTTCGTGCAAGCATCTTGCGTGTCGGCCAGGTCGCCGGGCCTGTCCGTAGGGGAGGATGCTGGAACAAAACCGAGTGGTTCCCTTCACTGATCCAGACATCAAAAGCTTTGCGCATGATACCAGAAGCTCTTCCCGAGGTCAATTGGATACCGGTTGACACCCTTGCAGATATCGTGGTCGATATTATTCATTCACCAGTTGTGGAAAGTCCAGCTATATTCAATCTGGTCAACCCAAAGCCTGTTTCGTGGGCAAGTCTTGTACCCACTGTTCAGTCGCGGTTTGGCGCTGGAAAATTGATTGCGGTCTCGTTGCATGAATGGATTACGGCAGTTCGGTCCGTTGACATGGGAGATCCCGACGCTGTGAATGCAGCCCCCGCTGCGAAGATCGTGGATTTTTTCGAGGCCATTGCAGGGACCAATGCCCGCAGCCCCAGATACACCACAAGCATGGGGCCAGCCATCAGCAAGACCATGGGCGATCTGGGTCCTGTAAATCCAGGTTGGATGGACATCTGGCTTACCCAGTGGAATTTTTGAAACGGATTCATCGCGCAACTTCAGAATGGAAAGGTCCTTCGATCCGCATGGGCGAAAACTGCATCATGTGGCAGGAGGAAAAGCTATCATAGGCCAACAGCCAACACCGAGTCGCGCTATTGAGCGTGGCTAGCGGCTGCGAAGGAAGGTTTCTGGCCATCATCAGGGCCAGCCTTCTCCATGTTTGCTCGGAGAATGGTCTCCGGCACAAGTTCCCCAGTCGAAGAGCACATGGCACATCCAGAATGCACTCGCTTAAATGACGGAGAGTCGGTTGGATACCCACAGTTATGAGAATCCCCGCGTGTTCCCAACCTTCTTTGTGAACATCCCTTGATCTAATGGCTTCCAAGGAACCTACCGTCCAGCACAATTACCAGAATTTGGCTTGATCCGAGTGTTTGGTCTTGCACTGGCCTTTCCTCAACCAACTCTTTTTATTTTCAAAGTTGTTAGTGACGACTAGCTTCTCCAAAAGCAAATTCACCCCAAGGCGTTCTGTGATAATCGATAAGTCTTCTCCGTTGCTCTCCCGTCCCTTTCCGGCCCCGCGCATGTACGGGCGGGGTCTGGGGAACTATCCAGTAACTTGGGATTTGCCCTGCGACTTTGCGCCTGGTGACGCCTGCCGTTCCCCCGCACATGGTTGATCTACCTCGGGGCCTTCCCCCTGATCCATCAAATTCTGTCGCTCTGAATCTCTTTACATCGCAATTCTTACGCCTGGAAACTCCCAGACGCAACTTGTTTCCATTCCACAACTTGATAGTCCAAATGGACGTTTCCACGCCGCAAGATGTTTTCGACGACCGAGAAAATGCCACCACGGAGAGCACCGAGAAATCAAAATCCCAACGACGCCGTTTATCGTCTGTGACAAAGTCGCAAGCGAGAAGCTCTAAAACCTTGGCATGTCTAAGTTGTCGTCCCAGGAAAATCAAGGTTGGTTTGTGATGCCGTTAGCAGTGCAACCCGACTGATCGTTCCAATAGTGCGAACGTGTGGACGGCATCTGCGAGAGATGTCGGAGCCTAGAGATCCCTTGCACGCTCCCGGATCGCGATGAAAGAAGAATGTGAGTAGTAGACGTCTGCCTTCATTGGTCATGAGGATGGGCGCATTAATCGACAATGCAGTCGATACTCCAAGGATTATATCGTGCAGCTTGAGAGCCAAATTGCCGACCTCAGAAACGTGGTGGCAGATCTACAACGACAGGGTCAAACGCAGCCATCGCCACAAATACAACCTTCAACACAGCAACTGCCAGCGTCATCGTCATTGCAGCCACCAAAACAAAGACGAATGTCGTCAATGTCTCAGTCGTCACTCGGACCAATGTCATGTCTACAGCCAGCAGGGCCACAACAGTCGCAAGACTCGGACGCATCGACCTCCCCATCCATGGCGACCGAAGTCTCTGGTGTGGCGATAGTCAAAACCGCCACATCTACTGCCGACTCAGAGGCAGGAGAAAGTCTCATCACGCGCCTATGCGGAGCTCAAGGGCGACTTAATAGCAAGAATGATGGCCAATTGCGTTATTTCGGACCAACTTCTAGCCTTCATCTGACCGAAAGTGTCACTTCAATCTTCCGATACTGCAACGACGTCGCGAAGTTTGGCGCCGAGCTTGAGAAGGACATTCCATGGGCAATGCAGCAGTATCTTCTCGATTTGTACTGGAAATACCAGCACAACGTCCTGCTTGTCATCCACAAAGAGGCCTTCCTGGCTGGTATGGAAAGTGGACACTCTCCATACTTCAACAATTGTTTACTTCTCTGTGTTCTGGTTTCGGCAGCCCGTATCTCAGATAGCCCTGAGATCAGGGCTCTAGCTATTGCCGAAGAAGGGAACACGAACGAGACGCCAATTCTCCGAAAGCGGGCTGAAGAAGCCTTAGAAAAAGATCTCTTGAACCCGAGTTTGACAACGATACAGTCCCTGATATTGCTGAGTGTGCTGGACTGTTGCGTCTCCAATGACTCGCGCGGTTGGATGAGATCAGGTACACGCTACTGCTCCTCGCACCCTCATGTTGATATTCTAACGTCTTCAGGCAATGCTTGCCGGCTAGCCTTCGATCTGGGCCTTCATCAAGAGTGGTCCCATTTGCCAAACTCGCAGCTTTCCCCAATCGACCTTGAAGTCCGCCGCGTCATCTTCTGGGCTTGCTTTGGGTTTGATAGGTATGCAAAAACATGATGTGTCACATCACATACTGTGCTAACGAAGTCCCAGGCTTTGGGGTGTCTATCTAGGACGACCGCCAACCATCAAGTTGACAGACGTTTTTCTAAAACGTCCAGACCCCGCTGCCTCCTGCTGGGATCTAAAGGTCCTTGCAGCATGGGTGGAACTGCTTGACCTGGCAGGCCAAGTCAGTGAAAAATTGTTCGTTGAAATTGCACCATTGTATGAAGCAAAAGCCTGACTAGATCTAGAAACACCAATACCTGCTTCCAAGATCAGATCGACTATTTCATGGTTGCGTTGCGGAAATGGGAGTCAAATCTCGACCCCACTATAAGCTGGTTTCCGAACGCGCCTCCGGGTCTTTATCAGCTCAGGTATAGCTCCATCTCGACAATTCAGTTCTTGGTACGGTCTTCTTGCTGACGCTTTGTGATAGAATTCAACATTCGGCCTTGGTGATTTTGTTGAATCGGCATAATGCTGGATTTGGTAACGCTGATAAACGGGACTGCCCAGAATCAAATACTTCACGCAGGAATTGCGTTGATTGTGCACTACTGATCGCCAACCTTGTTCAAGACTACAGCTTGCATCACGGAAACCCCAACACGCTGATGGGATCTTCACTCTACAACATAACCATGGCGGCGACGATATTCGTTGCCGATATAGCTGAGAAGAATCGGCAGAACGTCACCAAGGAGCTAACAGCACTTACTGTATGCCTGGAAGCCATGAAAAAGATGGAAAGCGCTGAAATAGTGGCCCGTAACGTTCGCAAGATTGTTCAGACCATCATGCGGGTTTGCGGTGTGCAAAATCAGGGTGATGTTCCAACGAATACGTCTACGACAAGATCGTGGCAAGCTGGCTCAGTCATCGATTTACCAACGGCTGAATTCCCGATGAGCAGTACCGAGCGTGATGTGATGGATTTTAATTTTGATCCTTCTATGCTGGATGCCCTCCAGTTCCCTTTTGAAGAGGTGTTGATGGATCCGTTATCTGCAAACGACTTCTTACAATTGTAAGAGTGTTATATGTATTTTGTACAATATCTACATGCTCAAGTACAGAACGCAGATGAACAAAAGTATGTCTCTCTTATTTGGCTCAGATTGCGTGCTTCTCATAGCGAATGTTCACCTCCCATTCGACTTATGTCAGCTGTACCATAGCCACGCACCAGTAAACACATCTATTGCTGGGCAAAAGATAGCAGTGACTCAGACCCTCCGTTTATCATAGGTAGAGCAGATCAATACCTTACAAATGGTACCTACTGCGACGCACAAGGGTGGGTTGGGGCGCCGCGGGAATCGTCCTAAGTTGCATCACTCCGCGGTGAATCGTCTCCGCTTAGAGAATGCCAGGCTGCCTCCCTAGAGTGAGAAGCTTGCGAGTGCTCGGGGTTCGTAAGTACTGTGATCATGCGGGGAACTGCTGGCACGTAGGTTGAAAGATGCCAATGTCCTATAGTATGATACGCCTTCGCAACGGTTTCCCGCCGTGTCGTACCTCGTCTGCAGCCCAACAACTAAAGTCGTCTACAAAGCTCTGATATACAAATATACAGCCGATCACTTGAGGTACAATGGCAGCGACTGAGTTTAAGGAGCTACCGTCCTTCGAGTCTCTCGAGAATAAAAAGCGGTTCTGGGTAGGGTCACCTGGTAGTAACGAGGAAGGCTTGGGTATGCTACGATACCTGACCCCTGCCCACGTAGCAGCCTCAGCCCGTACCGAGATCAGCACCGGCAACCGAGTGTGTCTCAATTGGGACATGAAGAAGCTGGAAACTCCAGGTAAACAAGAGTTCGCTGTCTCTTTAGGAAAATGTGGTTAAATAACATGATCATCCAGGATTCGGTCGTGAGCCCGCTCGACACGTAATCAAATCCATTCCGAATTATGAAGGTATTGCTTGGGACGATGAATGGCACTTTAATCCCCAAGCTGGTTCGCAATGGGATGGCTTTCGTCATTTCAGCACAGTCAGCGACGATGGGCAAAGCCGCGTTTTTTATGGGGGCACTACTTCAGAAGAGATCAACGACCAAGCCAGCAGCAGAATCTCAATTGGGCATTGGGCTCAAAATGGCATTGCGACCCGTGGATTCCTGATCGACTATGTTTCCTATGCCGAAAAGAAAGGCATCACCATCGACGGTTTAGGTGGACAAAAGGTTACATTAGACGAGGTTCACGAGATTGCGCGTGAATGCCGCATTGAATTCAAACCTGGCGATATTTTTTTCCTGCGTTGTGGTTTTACCAAGACCTGGGAAGCGATGACCATGGAACAGAAGCTTCAATACCGGACCAACACCGCCGAAAAGAAGCACAAGCATTCGGGCATGGAGCAGAGCGAACGTGTGGTCCGGTTCTTGTGGGAAAATCACATCGTTGCCGTTGCTGGCGATGGGGTAAGTTTCGAAGTTCGTCCGAATCAAGATCAGCAATGGGACCTACATCACATTCTCCTGGCGGGTTGGGGCGTACCTATTGGAGAGATGTTTGATCTAGAGCGATTGGCGGAAATGTGCAAACACTTGAACAGATGGACGTTCTTTCTGACAAGTAGTCCCTTGAATCATCCACAAGCAGTCTCAAGTCCGCCAAACTGTATGGCTATTTTCTAGCAGACTTATGTAATTACTCTGACAATGTACATGGTGTATCAGCTGTAACCGAAATCCTGAGTCAAATATTTTCCTATACTTTTCGACCACTACGACCATCTGCATCTCTCTGCTCAGCAGATGACCATCTATTATGAATTGTTCCATCACATATAGCAAGGGGCATAATCTCGATCTATGCCACCTCTTCGAGATGGTCACTACCATCTCTAGGGCTCTCCCAGGCGTGACCAATTTTTGCATCGGGTGACACTCCATATTTCTCTGCACCAGAGAGTGCATGACCTCCAACGATAGCAGCGTCAAGTTCTTGCTGCTCTTGGTCTGTCAGATGTGTCACATCAAGTGCCACTTCGTCCCCAAAGAGAGCCCCGACTTCTTCCAAGCTGAGACCCTTGGTTTCTGGGAATTTCCACACAACATAGGGCAACATTCCCGCGGTTACAATGATGAATACGAGATAGTATTTCCAGCCGATGCTGTTGAAAGCAGTTCCAGCAATGGATGTGTAGACTAGGATAGGCGTGTTGTAAGTATTCATTCTCTCAGTGAAGCATACGCCAGGGTTTGACTTACTGGTAGTCATCAAGAATAGACCACTAACGGACCAGCCAACGCCTTTGGCACGGATATGAGTCGGGAAAATCTCAGAACAGTAGACGTAACTGGAAACGTCGATACCGAAGCCGTAGAACGTAACGAAGAGGAACATGAAGAAGATTGCTGCTGTTTGCCCGGATTTGTTCGTGTTCCCGGCATTGGCGAAATTTGCATTGAGAGCTGTGACTAGTATCAGGCAACAGATACAGCCCGACTGGCTTTCGGTTAGTCTGAAGACATGGAAGGGAGACAATTGTACTTACTATGCCGATAGTGATGATGCGGATTCGCCCAATGCGATCGATAAGGAGTGCATTGACGAAATTGAGGCAAGCGGCCCAAGAGTTGTAAACAGCCAACAACATTATAGGTGTCGAGCCCGTCACGCCCAGTTTGTTCAGCAACAAGACCATGTAATTAGAGATGACAAGCACGCCTGTGCTCTGACACATGGCCTGGAGGTAGAATCCGTAAAGCATCCGCCTGCCATATTTGCGACTGAAGACCAGCTGAATAATGCTGGGAGAAGGCTGGGACCTCTCAAGCTCAATCTGTCTCTTGATCTGCACATATTCCTCACGGGCGCCGATGTGTTGTGGGTCGCTGGAATTGGCATGCAGTCTTTCAAGGACCTTGAGACCTGCTTTGGTCAGTGAAAGCCTGCACATTCTGCAGGTAGAAACCGACCTTGCTCGTTCCGACCGGCACTGATAAGCCATCTCGGTGACTCCGGGATGAAAGGACTGCCCAATAGTAGGATTAAGGGTGCAACGATTTGCAAAGCCAGGAGAAGTCTCCACTGGATTGCCGGATTGTTCTCATAGTAGATACCTAACCCGCACCACGCAGAAACCCCCTGCAGTTCATGCAATCAGTCAAGGTTCTCACAGTCGCCAAGTAGGAAATAGTACTCACGTAGGAGACGCATATGATGAAGCCATGTGAGCCAACTATTCTTCCTCTCTGAGCAGGAGGAGAAATCTCAGAGATGTAGGTTGGTATGGCAGTATTGATGAAACCAACACCCAGTCCATTCAAGCATCGACCGACCAGGAACATGGCAATGTGCACGGCTCCAGTCTGCAATGCTGCAGATATGATGCAGACCAGAGCAATTACTTGGACGGCCCTTTTCCTTCCAAGCTTGTCCAGGAGCCAAAACACTGTCCAGCACCCAACGACACCTGCTCCGGCATAACAGCCATTGCTTGCACCTAGGATGCGGCCACCGTATGTACTTGTTGCTTCGAACTTGAAGTAGGAATAGAACGAGGGTTCGCCGATGACAGAACCGATGATCGCAGAATTGAATCCATAGGTAAAAGAGCCTAAAGCCACAAAGAAGGCTATAGCAAAGTTGTATGTGTTCGCTTTCGCTCGAACGTGACCCATCCTGGCGGGTTTGGAGTATGAAGGCAATTATGCTCTTGCTTCGTTTGGTAACGAGCTCTTGTCTCAGGAAAACAACACCGTATGGATTGACTCACCTTATACAAGATCGTGGTTGTCCAAGGCTTACCCAAGCCCCCATGTTGCGGAGATCATACCCCGTGGGACGCGGTGTGCAACGTGGCGAACCGGCAGACAAGTGGCTTGGACGCCCAACTCTAAGAGAAAACCGGATGAACAAGGACCCTTCTATGCGGCGCGGGCATGGCTCTCCTCTCTAGGTCCCGGCATCCTTTTGCCATGATGTCAACCACGGTGATAGGTTATTGATCTGTGAATATCGTACGAAGGAGTGATACATTGGGCTCACAACTTATAACGCTTGTAGCAGGCTGGACAAGATTTGTGCAGTCGTGCTTGAACGGCAATGGACACGTACTGAAGTAACGAATAGGGCTTGTCTGGAAAAGATCCATGCCTACCCATGCTTAACTACTGAAGAAAGGTAAGACAAGGGGGTAAGTTTCGAGGATCCGGCCTGGTTAGCCGTGCACAAGGCAACCCCACAGCCGAAAACAGAGTTTACTAGTCATGAATTTGAAGCGGGACAAGGTCTTCCCCAGGTTACTCCTCAATATCTTCGGCTGCGGAGATCATCCACCGGCTGGCCGCAACATGATCCCCTTGCAGCCATTTCCAATCCGCACCACGTCTCAGACTCTCCGGCGTTTGTCAGACAAGCTAAGGTGACAGACCCTGGTTGGCATGTGTGCACGGTTCTCTCTGGTATCAAGGATCAACATTCACTAGTCTAGCTTGATCAGAAACACGGAAGCCCTGGTCTCTGAAATATGGCAACAACACACAGGAAGGGGACAGGCGCGTCCTTCTCAGTGATGCCAGTCAGTTCCATTCATAAGTGCAAACATGACAGCAGCAGCTTTAGCACCTACACTGACAATCACATGTCAAGTACGAAGATCGTAAAACATGCATTGTGAGGAAAGAATTCAAAGAATTGCCTCTTAATGTTCAGTAGCTCAAAAAATTCCAAATGCCATACAATACTCCTTAGCAGAGACGTGCATTTATGCTGTCAATTCAAACCCACGGTACCCGTTGTTGGCAGAGTCCCAAATCTTCTCACGGTACAACGGCAAGCCTGCCATATAGTTCAACGCTTCTCTGGGTTTACCAGGAATGTTGTCACCGTAGTACCAGCCTTTAGCCTTGGGGAATAAACCTTTGCCACCCATCTCGAGGGTGTGATCTCTCCAGTCCTTCTCAGCCTCTCTTGTCGCGTCAATCTTGGTGATACCATTGTCTCGCATATGTGTCAGACATGCGGTGATCCATTCGCCTTGACATTCGGCTGAGGACGGTCCAGTAGCGAATGCTGTAGGCGCCTGAGGACCATACATCATGAACATGTTGGGAAAGCCTGAAGTAGTGAGGCCGAACAAAGTATAGCAGCCTTGGCTCCATCTGTCCTTAATAGACTGTTTTGGGTCGGTACCCCGAATGTCGATGGCAGTAATTCCGCCTGTGACACTGTCAAAGCCAGTTGCGGCGACGATGACATCGACCTCGTGGTGCACACCGTCTTTGGTCTTGATGCCGGTTTCAGTAATTTCAGTTATCGGGTTCTCCGCCAAATCGACGAGGTCGACATTATCCTGGTTGAAGACCTCGAAGTATTGTCGCTCGAGACTGATTCGCTTAGTACCGAAGGGATGAGGAGCAACCTTAGGTGCCAAAATCTCCTGGTTTCGTACATCCTTGATTCGCGGTATGACACTCTGTCTCCAGTACTCGTAGGCTTCAGCGTTGGCCTCTTCATCGAAGAGGACATCTTGAAAGGTTCCAAGCCAGAAGTGCAGACCGCCACTCTCTAGCAAAGTCTTGTAAAACGCCGCACGCACCTCTGGTGTTGAAGTGTTGGCATTCTCCTTTCTGAATTCGTAGTCGAAACCTGCAAAGGTCTTCAACATCATCTGCTTGGTCTCCGCATATGATTTCTTCCATACATCGTTCTTGGCCTTGTCGTACTGGGGATTGTTCATTGGCAGAGCAGTGTTGGGAGTTCGCTGAAAGACTGTGAGGTGTTTCGCATCTTTGGCTGTTTCCTGGATCAATTGCACTCCACTAGCGCCAGTACCGATGATGGCGACCTTCTTGCCATCCAATGGCACACCTCCTTGAGGCCAGAGCCCTGTGTGGAGCAGATTGCCCTTGAAAGTATCCAAACCCTTCCAGGGAGGAATATATGGCTTCGATCCGAAGCCGGTACACACAACTACGGCAGGTGCCTTCTTGGTTTGCTTCGTCCCATTGCTGGTCATTTCGAGTTCCCAGTGGTGAGCTTGGTCGTCCCACCGCATGCCCTCGATGCGAGTGTTGAAGGTGATCAGATCCTGAAGACCCCATACTTTGACCAGGTGTTGGAAGTAGGTTCGTAGCTCAGAATAATCCGGAAATCGCTGAGACCAATTCCAGTCTGACCATGTGTCGTCGGACGTCAGTTGATAGGTTGGAACGGGTGTGTCGACGCGAGCACCAGGGTAGCAGTTCCAGTACCAGATGCCACCCACCCCCTCGCCTGCTTCATAAAGACGGACCTTGAAGCCAGCATCTTTCAGCTTGTGTAATTCATAAATGCCAGAGAAGCCTGCGCCAATGACAGCAATCTCTTGTGCATCCGTGTCGGGACCGATAGAACCCATATTTACTTTCAGTGAATGAGTCTTCCAAATTATGTTTTGGTGCTTCATTATCGAGATCATCTATCTATCAGGATCAGTCCATCTTTATAAGACCGTGGTCGATTGTGCCGGGCTTGCGGCTGTTGTTCTCGAGGTGGCGACCCGGTGAATCAACTCCGAAACACATCAGGTTGTTCCTGTGCGGAGACCAGTATCCAATTCGAGCAATGCCGCGCGAGGTACATCTGCTCGCTTTAGAGCCATGCCCCAGCAGAGGCGATCGTGCGAGGAAATGTCAGAGTCATTCAGGTGACAATCGCCGGAAGTATAACGCCCATGAAGCTACCACGGCATTTACAATTGATGGTTGTTTTTTTGGCGTTGGGAACGATTACCATTATCGAGGCCGGAAAAGAGTCCGCGACCCCTGTGCATTTCGCCCGGGTAACGTCCACACGGAAACCTTCCTCTGAAAAATCGAACATACGATTTGATCTTGTTATCCTTGCGCATAATGAATGCCATGATGGTGCTGATTTGACGGCACAGAGACTTTGCATACTGTTCTATCTGTATCGTTGCGTGAAGACATTGACCTGGGCGTTATATGCCCGGAGCGAGTCATTGAAGTCCTTTCCACAGATGGACTCGTGCTATCTGCAAGGGGTCTCATCAAAAGAGCCACCGTCTGACAAGGCGTATATCAACGGTATAAGTTTAATATCCAGCAGGTTCACAACAGTGGCTGCTTTGACTCCAACCTAGAAGTAATGTACGGTAGAGCTGATGCCCTTCCCCTTGCCAAAGGTTAATACTATCTCGCTGTGTGCGGAGGGCGCCGGATTGACATCGAGGAACGGTAGCCTTTTGTGGAAACAGGAGACTTCCTCACATCGGAAAGTCGGTATACTCATCAAGGTCTGTTGTATCCCAAAGATCTGGAATCGTCAACTGAGAAAATGGGTTCCATGGTTCTAGCATTGTAACATCATTCTGAACATCATTGCCACTGAAGATATGTGCCATTGTGCTGTTAGTGCTGATGGGATCGGGGTGCGTCTCGGTAGTATCCATGCCACAAGCAGAATCCTGCTGGTTGGTGTCTATCCACTGCGGACCATTTAGAGGGTCAGAAGGCTCGATGCGGCTCGTTGTGCTTGCATCATCAACGTTGCGTTTACTTTGGGGGTACTGTTTGTCATTCAGTTGCTGAACAACTCGTCCACATTGGGAGAGGCAAATATCTCCCAAATCCCAATTGGTCTCAGCTTTGACCGTCCGAAGGTGCTCGATAAGTTTCTGAGCCGACGATATGCACTCTTTGGCAATGTCGTCGTTGGCAGCCTCAAGACCACAGCGAAGTATCAGGATTGTCGCAGAGGTAAAGTGATACGCAGTATCTGTCACGAAGAACGTTAGCTCTCATATATTGTGAAATACCGTTCTCATCATGCAGATAACTTGAGTTGGGGAGAGAAAGAGACGAACATGGCATCCAAAACGTGTTGAAATCATTTCCACGCAGCGATATCGTGAAGTCAACAATTGCCCTCGCAGCACGCCGGCACTGAAGCTGCAAATATTGAGGGACCTCCGGAGTTTTCTCATAATCAGGCTTACTCGATTCCTGCTGCAATATCATTGGTTAAGTTCGCCCTGAAAGGTGGGATATTCTCACCAGTAACGAAACCCTGGAGATGCACATCTTGATTGCCAAATAGGACAACTCAAGGTTCAGTGCTCCTGGATGTTCTCTCTGGAACTCCGAGCTCTTTGCATTCAACGCATTGGGCAAATCAGCCTCCCAGTCCTCCAATGCTGCTTCGACTCGCTTCAATGACCGAGTCTGATGGTCCTGGGATTTGCCTTTTATGTCATATATGAAGGGCAGGATATCCCCCAAAATCTCAGTAAGCTGGCACAAGGCCAGAAAGGTATGTGCACCCATTTTGTGCGGAGTGGATGGCCCATCGATATCTTCGCTGACGGCAGTTCTTCCTATGGTCAATGCAGCCACGTCTGGGACTGGGACATCGAATTGCTTCGGGTGTACATGTGGTGGTGTTCCATGTGCTAGACTCGCCCTGTGGAGGTTAATTGGGATCTTCGGAGCCATAATTACTGACATACCACCAATCATGGATCAAAACTCCCCACCAAGTCCTCATCCGGAGCGCCTTCTGTCTTTCGTCAAGGTTCCAAGACGTCGGATCCCGATTGAGTCCCAAACTTTGAGACAACGCTACAGCCCGACCAATGTTGATAGCATTGTACGTCATTGAAGTTGTAGGACGCCCTGTCAGGTCCAAAATACAAGACAGGACGGTGGAAAAGCCTGGAGCGAGAAATTCCTCGTTGAGCGCCTCTACAGTCTTGTTCCACACATATCTGATGTCCGGTCGAGTTGGTCGAGCCCTCAGAAGTTTGGACGAGGTATGCCATGATATCATTGCTGCGGCATAAATCTCGCACACAAGGACATGGGGTAACCCCTTCTTACGGTATGATTCCAGAACTGTCCTTTCATCTAGTATGGGAAAGGCAGGATGGAAAGCCTGAAAGAAGCTTCGACGACACATAAGTCAACGATTCCAACAGATGCATCCATCAAGAGACTCACAGATCAACGACATCAGCTCCATGAGGTTCCAGCATCTTCTCCACGGATTCGTATTGTTTGAAACCTGCAGATCCATTGCCTCTGGAGCTAGGGACACGATGGCGAGGAACTTTCAGGTAAACGATAGGGTTTCGAAAGTCATTGGAGTACACCGTATAAGGATTCGGTCGTGCATGTGATATTGGCATGGCAGCCGAAGGTGACATATATTGTTCCAGTACTTGCACATCAGGAGCTGCCACAGGACCAACAATATGCCCGGAGTGGGTATGTGCATCTTCACGGCCACCATCATCGTTGCGGCTGGTGCCTTCATGTTGCGCTGGACTGCTCATTCCAGACGTTGCGTCTAACAAAGTGTCGTCAAAGACGAACGCTACATGTTTATTGCTGTTGAGGTTCTGACGGGTTCCACCTTCAAGAACATGTTTATCGCTGTTGAGGTTCTGGCGGGTTCCACCTTCAAGAACATGTTTATCACTGTTGAGGCTCTGGCGGGTTCCACTGTCAAGAACACGTTTATTGCTGTTGAGGTTCCGGCGGGTCCCACCTTCAAGTACATGTTTATTGCTGTTGCTTACCTCACAACCGAGGTTATGTTGACGGCAAAATTGGCAGGCTTGGTCATCGAGATTCCGTATGCATCGTGTTTTCCGGCGTCGGCATATGTCACATGCAGGGTATCGATGCGACCGATAGGGTCTTGAACTCTCTGTTACTCCATCATTGGCTTGAGTCCCGGTCGGGGAGGTGTTCATCCTTCAAGTAAGGGACTTGAAACCGTGGAAGGATGGGGAATCAAGTTGGTAGTCAACGAAAACCGGAATGGGCCTTTGCTGTGATAAAGGTTTTCCGAAGATACAGTTCGATATCCGACAAATCCTTGGCGTTTGGGGTCTAGATGCTCTTCCCGTGGCAAGGACACATTGTCATAATTCTCTTATCTTCATGACAGAAATTACCTAGGTCCTTAGTCATGCACGACCAGCTCAAGATATGTTCGGTCAATCAACCGCCAGGCCAGGCATTGCTATAAGCATAAACCTAGTACTCCGACCAAAGAAAGTATGGCGAGCGTGTTCAATACTGCATTAAAATATGCGAAAGCGTCTTCGATACGTGGTCTCCGTCACATTTCAGGCAGGGTCGGCATACACGTAACGCGACAATGTTTGCTCTCAAAGAGAGAATACTTGTCGAAGGAAAGGAACTTCATAGCGGCGAAAATGATGCCACATTCTCAGGTATATTACATCGATGAGTAAGCATTCAAGGCGAGCTGTCCGCCCAGGTGTGCATATAACACGTTACTACCCGCAGGTATCTCCTGCTTCCGAATCATGTCCATCATACCTGCCAAACTCTTCCCCTCATACACTGGGTCAGTTATGAAAGCTTCCGTTGACGCCCCAAACTTGATAGCATCGATGGTGGTCTGATCAGGTATACCATAGCAGCCGGCGTGGTACCGCTCATCAAGAATGATATCCTTTTCCGTGATGTCGCTCTCCTGGAGTCCGATCTTGACGCCTGTGGCCTTTGCAATGCGGAGGACTTGGTCAAATGTCTGTTGAACCTTGGCCGATGCGTCAATTCCAATCACTTTCCGGGGCTTAGAACCGTGTTTTTCTGCCAGCTTGAAGCCTGCCACCATACCAGCCATGGTCGAACCAGTAACCGCGCAGACAATGATGGTGTCGAAGAAGATACCCAGTTCCTTTTCTTGCTGCTCAACTTCAAAGGCCCATCGGGCAAAACCTAGTCCTCCCAGAGGGTGATCGGATGCTCCGGCGGGAATATAGTACGGTTTTCCACCCTTGGCAACGATCTCCTTGGTCAAATTGGCCAAGGTGTTTTTGTGCTCAATACCGAACGGAGATGGATCGAGATGTGGATTTGCTCCCATCAGTCGGGAGAGCTGAATGTTGCCAACCTCGGTGTAGACAGGATCATTCCAGTCTACCCATTTTTCCTGCACCAATGCAGCCTTCAGGCCCAGCTTAGACGCCACTGCAGCCACTTGTCGGGTGTGATTTGATTGTACACCACCAATGCTGGCTAAAGTATCGCAACCTTGAGCGATAGCCTCGGGTGCAAAGTATTCGAGTTTGCGAGTCTTGTTGCCTCCATAAGCCAGGCCAGAATTGCAGTCTTCGCGTTTCGCATAGACGTTCACTTCTCCGCCCAAAGCTTGCGATATCCGAGGGAGTGCCTGTATTGGAGAAGGTCCGAACAGGAAAGATTCCCTTGGAATGCTAGCAAATGGTTCTGGCAGATGCAACCCAGAGCTGCTCGTTCCGTTTGTTTGCACCATGACGCTTGTTGTGATATCGACTTGAGATTGACGAGGCTACAGCAGAAAGATCTAAGTTAATGTTTATAGTTATCAGACTTTTGGCTTTCTGCTGATTTCACGTGGAGAACTCCCACGGAATGGACATTCGCCGAAGAACCGTTGGGGGTGGTTTCCCCGAGCATGGAGTCTGCCGATAGGTGGCAGCCAACTTGTTCGACCGGGAAACCTGCAGTATTCCCCGACACCAGCTTCTGGTGGTTTTGTCCATTGAGTGGCTCCTCTTCCTGATAAGGATGGTCGCTTGTTCCTCGAACCTAACATGTCAAGATGATCAGAGGGTCACCAGACGTCAATGTTACCGGACACTGTGCCGGAGGTTGATTTACCACCGAGCATACGACAAAGCAGCTTGGTCACGAATATAGCCGCGAGTAGCCGACAGATAAGGCTGGCTACTACAATCAACATAAGAACAAAATATTTGCAGGTGGGTATGCGGGCTTTGGATGCTGCTTTGGGTCATGATGTGAGATGTCCACTATGAGGATGTGCAGGTTTAAAGTCTGCATGGCTGTCGCAAGTTCAATGTCTTCAATTGCAACCACCAGTTTAAAGATCTGTTATCGTAGACCTCAAATCGGCTTAATCCAAGCGCATCTTCGATATGTTCGATACATCAGAGTACAACATCCCTTGCGAGCGCAAAGAAGGAGCCTACGTTTCATCGTCGTCCTCAAGCGCCCTGGATGCAACCTCAGAGCACGATACGGGGGCAAAGATAGGGCAAAATCGAAACCATGCTTCTAGAAAAAACGTCGTCGAGATCCTGCCCGCAAACATCGCGATATCGGACGTTCAGGAACAACTTCTTCCTGCGCCTGATGGAGGTACCCTAGCCTGGACGCAAGTTGCCATGGCTCATTTGGTCGTGATCAACACCTGGGGCGTCATCAATTCCTTTGGTGTTTTCCAGACATATTATGTCTCAGCACTGAACCGAGCATCCGCAGATATCAGCTGGATCGGAAGTATGCAGGTGTTCTTCCTCTTCTCCGTCGGAGTACTCACTGGTCGCTTGACTGATGCCGGATATTTTCGACCAACCTTCGCTCTGGGCTCACTACTGGCGGTCCTGGGGAGCTTTTTGGCTTCCATCTCCACCACCTACATACAACTGTTCTTCGCACAAGGAGTCTGCATAGGCGTCGGAATGGGCTGCTTATTCTGTCCGATAGTGGCTGTTGTTTCGACATACTTCCGATCTCGAAGGAATCTTGCCATGGGAATTGCCATCAGCGGGTCAGCTTCCGGTGGCATCTTTTTTCCTCTCATGGTCCGCGAACTGCTGCCCCGCCTGGGATTCTCTTGGACCATGCGGTGTTTGGGCTTTGTTCAGCTAGCCAGCCTTCTGATTGCCAATGCCTTTACACGGACGCGGGTGCCGCCGAGTAGAGCCGGGCCTCTTATCGAATGGAATGCTTTCAAAGATCCCGTCTTTACCTTCTTCGCGCTTGGTTCATTCTTTGTAAGTTTCCCCATTCATTTTCACTCCTATGGTTCTGACAATTACAGAACTTCTGGGGTGTTTACTTTGCGTTCTACTAGTAGGTAAACCCTTACGCTACGTTGATCACGTCGACGCTTATATAATTCGATATCGATTCTCTTTCTGACACATCTCACAGTATCGGTTCGTACAGTCGCAATATCATTGGGCTTGACTATCCGCAATCAATCAATCTTCTGATGATCATCCATGGGGTCGGAGCCATCGGTCGGATAGTGCCTGGGCTGGTGGCTGATCGCTGGTGCGGACCACTCAACGTCATCATCCCAGCTACAGCCGTCTGTACGGTCATGCTTTATACGTGGAGCACAATTCATTCTATGGGCGGCTTGTACGCCTTCGTTATTATCTATGGTATTCCGAACACTTTCAAGTGTACGTCGCAGCGCGATACTGACGAGATGATATCAGGCATATTCGGAGCAACCGTTCAGGGTATCTTCCCAGCTGCACTCGCTTCCCTTACGACCGATTTGACGAAGGCTGGTTCACGCATGGGTTTGGTTTTCTCGATTGTGAGTTTTGCGACATTGACTGGTCCGCCACTGGGAGGCTTGTTGATGGCCAGGAATGGTGGGCAGTATCATTATGCCTGTGCATTCGTCGGCACGAGTCTTCTTCTTGGCCTAGCTTTCAGCCTGGCGTGCCGATTTGCGAAGGGTGGATTTGTATGGAAGGTCAAGATATAGACAGAAGAGATTATATTATACGTCTATTACCTATAAAAGACATTCAGCAGGAGTTCAGACATGAATCCAGGACAGTCATTAAGAAGACACTGTCATTGCGCAGGCGAACTATCATTAAGACTTGGGACATCCGTGTGCTATTGTCCAAGAAAGGGTTAACAAGAAGAACGCAAGTCCCTGCATGCATTGGGAAGATACGATGCATACTGACTAAGGCTGTCTGTCTCCTACAGATGCCCATAGTCTTAGATGATGAGAGACTCCACTTCTCAAATGGTAGATAGCTGGTGCCACCGATACCTTCTTTCAAGTTCCCCGATCGGTAAAGTGTACCTATCTCCAACCTCCACTCAAGCTCCAGGGGCTGTGAAAGCCGAGACCATGATGCTACTGGTAGCTATCAACATTGTCATCTCTCCCGAACGAAAGATAACTCTTATCTCATCTATCTAGGGACGGGGTATGCTTGGTCTACTGCTCGATAACACTCCAGAGCTGAAGACATCAGCCTTTGGTTTACTATATGAGCCTCCGCACCGACAGGTCGAACACGGCCAGGAAGACTAACATCTTTCCATCCCTTCAGTATACCGCATCTTATCCCAACTTTTGACAAAACCTCTGCCCTCTCCTCTTATTATCCTTCTTTACGATGTCAGAGAGCGTCCAGGACAAAACCATGTCACAGACCAAGCCTGCGGAGCTCTCTGTGAACTGTGCCACCAAGGATGATATGGACACAGGAGAAATCATTGACCTGGATGAGGCCGAAATCTTCCTGCGAGACAACAACTTTTCGACTGGCTACATCAAAGAACTGTTGGCAGACAAAGAATTGAACAAGAAGCTGGTACGAAAGATCGACCGCATTCTGCTGCCATTGCTTGCCGGTACATATGTCCTCCAGTATATCGACAAGCAAGCTCTGTCATACTCGGCCGTCTTCGACCTCTTTACCGACACAAGCACCACGCAGTATGAACACAGCTGGCTTGCTAGCATCTTCTACTTCGCCTACCTTGCTTCTGAGTATCCCTGGACATACCTAGCGCAGAGGACTCGTA
This sequence comes from Exophiala sp. CCFEE 6388, assembly GCA_035928005.1. Classification (NCBI taxonomy): domain Eukaryota; kingdom Fungi; phylum Ascomycota; class Eurotiomycetes; order Chaetothyriales; family Herpotrichiellaceae; genus Exophiala; species Exophiala sp. CCFEE 6388. Next base: position 134,219 of record JAVRRU010000023.1, read on the forward strand.
TGGCAAAGGTGGTTGGAGGCTGTATAATTGCATGGAGCGCCATGCTCATGATCACAGCAGCCAGTCACAATTTCACAGGTCTTGCCATCTGCCGCTTTCTTTTGGGTGTATTCGAAGCCCCAATAACTCCGTGTTTCATGCTTATCATTTCCATGTGGTAAGTCACCCGCCCCAATCATCAGACACCCACTTCATTTCATCGCTAACATCATCTTGTAGGTATACTCGGGAAGAACAACCATTCCGTGCAGGTGTCTTTTACTGCTGCAATGGGGTAGGCTCTATGTTGGGTGGTATATTCACCTACGCAATTGGTCAGATCGACAGTTTCCCAGTATGGAAAGCCGTGTTTCTGATCTGTGGCGGCATTACTGTGTTGTTTGGAGTCCTCGTCCTCTTCCTTCTGCCTGACACCATCTTGTCCGCCAAAAGATTCACCATCGAGGACAAGGCCGTTCTCGTTGCTCGAGGCAAACTCAGCCGGACTGGCATCCTGAACAAACACGTCAAGTGGTATCAGATACGTGAAGCACTCCTGGATCCACAGGTGTGGCTGTTGTTCCTGTTCATGCTGCTCAACGAAGTGATGAATGGTGGTATTGCGAATTTTGGCAAACTGATCATCAAAGGCTTAGTGAAAGATCCGCTTCGGACGACTGCTCTAGGTATTCCTCAGGGTGCATTCCAGGTTGTCTGGATTCTGTCAGGGACGTACCTTGCCTCCAAAATCCCCAACTTCAGAACGATTGTTATGGCTTTGTACCTCATCCCCACCGTCGTGGGCATTTGTCTTGTCTGGAAATTGGACCGCAACTCACACCTCGTGGGCGTCCTTTTCGGCTACTACATGGTTGCTTCTTATGTCGCATCTTTGGTCGTTGCTCTGCAGATGCCAGGTGCCAACCTTGGTGGCTACACGAAGCGAGCCACCGGTACGGCTCTGGTCTTCTTGGCTTATTGCGCCGGCAACATCATTGGTCCTCACGCCTTTCTGTCCAAGGAAGCTCCGCTTTATCCCACGGGCTGCAAAGTCATTCTGGCTTGTTCGGTCAGTCAAGCGGCGGTGGCTTTCGCGTTGAGGCTGCTCCTTATCCGCCGAAACAAGAAACGAGACTCCCTCGCTGCCTCAAATGGTACGATCAATGGACAAGATGCAACGGAGGAGATAGCTGCTGATCTGACGGATTTTGAGGTGAGTACTTATTTGCGGGCATTATTGCGTTGGTCGGATCAACTAACTTGTCTGTCCCAGAATCCAAATTTCAGATATGTGCTCTAGACGTCCAAATGTCGAAACTTATGAGCATGAAGGATCAGGGCATGACTAAATGCGTAGCGGTTGAGCTTAGATGTGATGTTGGAATCTACGGGGTAGCATGTTGGAGGTGTCTTGTTCGATGAGAATGATATAGGTCACAGTGTGGTGTCGATTTCGTCTGTCGTGGTTTCAGCAGAGCTATCTTGACTTCGGTGGATATTATCGTCATATAAGTGATGTTCGGATGCGCTCGTTGTGTGCCATACGCAATTTGATCAGATCTTGTCTTGTTCGTCATTTCAGGTAGCCATCTCTTCGCATCTCAGCTCCAATCTTTTGATGAGGTCCTAAGTAGACACTTAGTGCATTGTTGTAGAGTACAAAGTTTCTTGCCGATCCGAGCGCGCCCATTTATGATACTCTCGACTCGATCTGCAATCATCTGCAGGGTCCTTCTTTCTGCGTCTCTACGACATATCAAGCGGATCACTCTTTAGGGCTGTTGGTTAGTGCATGCCACAGCGATGGGGATTGCGGGGTTCGAATCATGCATTATCGCACCGACCTCGGTACAGTATCTCCAGCCTGCAGATAAGACATCGGAAACCACCAGATTTTACGGCCTTTCCCCGTTTCCCGAGATCGTCAGTACTCGAGGGTGCCCCGAAGCTAATCTTTGGGAAGAAGTCTGGCCCCAACAACGCGAGCATATGAACCGAAACAGCGAGCACGTCACGGGCGGCATTTTGGCCGAGCCACGCCTATGCTCCTCCCAGCCGACTTCCATTGAACGTTCTCCTATGGCACAAAGGCCTAATATCTGTTACCGTACTTCACCGATCACGTCTTATGCCTTGGACTCTGCCTCTTTGGATTATTGCATACCAGCACTAACAGCAAGACAGTATGGGCTCAATAACAACTTCCCCTCGACCTTCGGTGAAACTACGACAAGGTACCGTGGTCGGCATAACGCAGAATGAGCCTGGTGCGAAGCCTGTAGAAGCGTTTCTGGGCATCCCATACGCTCTCCCCCCAACAGGTGAACTTCGATTTCGTCCACCTGTGAAAGTTGAAACGTCTTCGAAGGTCGTCGAGGCGTCGAGATATGGACCTACAGCGCCTGGAAAGCCTTTGCTGATCGCAGGACCCAAGCTCGAATACAGCGAGGACTGCCTGACCGCGAATGTCTTTCGCCAGGTTCCGGAAAGGTCGGACGGTGGTCTGCTACCCGTTGCGATCTACGTTCACGGTGGTGCTTTCAACCGTGGAAGCGCCTCCATGCACAACACTTCCTCCATGATGGCATGGTCAGAACAACCATTCATTGCCGTCTCCTTCAACTACCGAATTGGTTCTCTGGGTTTTCTTCCATCCAGGCTAAGTACGAAGGAAGGGGCACTCAATCTGGGTCTGAAGGACCAAATATTATTGTTTGAATGGGTTCAGGAGAACATTGAAAGCTTTGGAGGAGATAAAGGGGACATTACCCTTTTCGGACTCTCTGCAGGAGCTCATTCGGTAGGTCGATTTCGACGAGACACATGTTAGTTCCCAAACACCTTGACTAACATTTCTTCATAGATAGGTCATCATCTCATGAGGCACACTAATGAAAATCCGGGGCCTTTCCACCGAGTAGTTATAGAGTCTGGTGCGCCAACTTCAAGGGCTGTACGAGCGTTTGATGCCGAGATCCATGAGAAACAGTTCCGAGAGTTTCTGGGTGAGGTTGCATGTCCGAACGACTTGGACGAAGAGAAAGTATTCCCTTTTTTAAGATCGCTGCCCTTGTCCAGCATAATCGATGCCCAAAACGCCGTCTTCGACCGGTATAACCCGTCGCTGCGCTGGGCGTTCCAGCCTGTCATCGATGGCGAGATTATCCCACGTCGACCAATCGACAGCTGGCGCTCAGGAAACTATTACAAAGTGCCCATAATGACCGGTTTCAATGGTAACGAAGGATCACTCTATATCAACAAGAAAATGGCAACCGACGAACAGTTCCGCCAATTCTTTCAGACGCTCTTGCCACAATTGCCAGTCTCCGACATTGGAGCCATTGCACAGAAACTATATCCTGACCCGGAGAAGTCTGGCAACTCAGTGTTTCAAGAGACGCGAAAAGACTCGACGATAGGGCCTCAGTACAAGCGCATCGAGGCCGCTTACGGCCAGTACGCCTACGTTGCACCTGTTCGTCAGACTGCCAATCTGGCTTCACGGGCCCAATCTAACCCTGTGTACCTTTATCACTGGGCTCTGCCAACGACTGTGATTGGAGGCGCCAGTCATGGTGACAACATGCGGTATGAGACTCACAGTGCCGAGGTACGGTCACTGTCGGAGGTTCAGGGGAACATATCTGGTATGCTTCATGCGTACGTGACCAGTTTCATCTGCAACAAGGGCGATCCCAACGCGATAGCCGGTCGATTTGCAGATAGACCTGAGTGGGAGCCTTATATGGGGAAACAGGAGAATCCCAGGACAATGATCTTTGGGAAGGAAGTGCACGAGCTCATTGGTGGTGAGAATCATGGCGAGCTGGCTGAATGTGTTCACGATATATGGGCTATGGAACAGTGCCATTTCTGGTGGGATAAGGTGGAGTTGACGCAGCAGTAAGCAAGCCGAAGAGCTCTATGTCTAGCACTGTCGGTTGAGCGGCCTAGCAAATACCCAAAAAGAGCTGCGGGCATGTAAGATAGTTGCGACAATAATGTCGCTCCACTCTGTTGAAAAATGGATGAAACATGCCTTATCTTTCATATTATGAGCGAATAAGCGGGCAGATTGCTGAAGCATTTGGATTTGCTTGCTGAGATACTGACCAGAACAGGTTAGGTGTGGCATGCTAGTTCCGCTGTGGGTGGCTTAGCTTGACAGCCCCAGGTGTGGACCGTCCCCCCTTACCACCTCATTAGGGGCAGTCATTATTCGTACTTCGGACGCAGAGGCTACCTTGATCTAGAAGGCAGTTACGCATCACCTGTACCCTAAGGAGACCACGACTAATCTGTGGGCCAAATTACACCTCCCAATTCATTGCTGAGCCTGTAGCCATCACTTGCAGTCGGCTTCCAGGTTTGGATGAATGGCTGGCCACAACACCATTGTCTCTCATAGGTCGGAAAAGCATAGCAGCATATTCAGGAGCGTCTGTTATTTCTTGATCAGCCGCACTTCCAGGTAGACTGTCTCTTGAAATCAGGATGAAGCATTTCTCTTTCTGACCTCTTGACTTTCGGGCCATCTTGTCTTTCTACCCGTGTGTCTAGCACTGCTGCAATGATAATCTTCTACCTCCTGGCCACCTTGTGCATTGTGGCCTTGGGCATCTACAAAATTATCGTGTATCCAATATTCTGCTCTCCTCTTGCCAAAATACCGTCTGCACATTGGTCGTGCGGCCTCACTGACACCTGGATTTTATGGATGAGATGGACGCAGCGCGAGAACCAAGAGGTCTATAAGCTGCATATGCAGAAAGGCACAGCTGTACGGCTAGGCCCTAAACTCGTCAGTATCAACTGCTTCGATGGTGGCTTGAAGACCATATATCAGGGCGGCTTCCCGAAACCGAAATGGTACATGCACGCTTTTGCTGTTTATGGGTGAGTCTGGCACCAGCCTGAAGCAGGCTTCTTGATACAGCAGGAGCTGATTCTTGACGACAGTGTCGGAAACTTGTTTACTATCCAAGATAATGCGACGCATTCGGCACGAAAACGCATCATGTCTCACACATTTTCCAAGTCCTTCATTATGGCATCGCAATCAGCGCGAGCGGCTATCAATGAAACGCTCTTCCAAAGAGTTCTTCCGCTTCTATATGAGGCTGCATTGTCAGACAAGGCTATCGAAGTGGTGGAGTTCAATTACTCTTACTACCTTGACACGTTTGTGCAATGGCAATTTGGGCGATCGCTTCGCAGCAATTTGATCGAGAACGAGGAAGAGCGAAGAATGTATTTGGACGGATTCTTCGGGATCTCGAAGTTCACGTTCTGGCAGTATTACTTTCCTCATCTGTCGAGCACTCTTCGCAAACTGGGTATCTACTTGATTCCTAGATGGGTTGATACAGGTTTTCAGGAAGTCGAGGACTGGAACATGGCTAAGTGCGACAAAGCCCAGCAATTACTGGCTACCGAGCATGACATATCGGAAGAAGAGCAGCCTGTTGTGTTTCGGCAGCTCCTTAAGGGGGTGAGCACTATCGACTCGAAACCGAGACAATACCCCCGACGTTTAGAAGTCGCTAGTGACATGTTCTCCCTGAACTCCGGCGCATTCGAGACAAGTGGAAACACATCAACATATCTGTTCTACGAAATGTGCCGGCACCCAGAGTGGCAGACAAAGCTTCGACAAGAACTCCTATCATTGAAGATGCCCTTAAAATATACTCAAGGGAGGATTGTGGAGGTGACGGATATAGCACAACCTGGGCATGTGGACGAACTGCCAATTCTTGATGCAGTTGTAATGGAGACTCTGCGCTTATGGCCGTCCGTGCCGGGTGGGCAGCCTAGAGTGGTGCCCCGACCGTGCACACTAGGCGGATATGAGAACATTCCAGCAGGGACAGTCGTTCAGTGCTATGCGTCAGTGTTGCACAAAACGCCTGAGATCTTCCCCGAACCTCATGCCTGGAAACCGGAAAGATGGCTGAACACCAAACCTGAGCAACTAACTTTGATGAATAGATGGTTCTGGGGCTTTGGAAGTGGTGGCAGGGGATGCATTGGTAAGGCTTTTGCCATAAACTGTAAGTGTGCCTTGCAATCCTGCTCCTCGTTGGGGTACTGACCTCGGTGCTAGCAATCAAATACCTGTTCGGTGGTGTTTACACCAACTTCACGACGACGATTCATGACCACGGGGACATGACTCCCATTGATAACTACCTAGCCGGTCCCAAGGGCCATAAGCTCGAAGTGAAGTTTAGCCTTGCGGGTTAGACTAGGTATAAAATGCTATCTTCTATGCGTTGGAATTATCTCCTCGTTTGTTCCCATGGCTTTGATCACGTTGTACCCCGATATCAGACCTTGCTTGTATCGATCGACCATTTCTTCAAACGTGCACCATTCGACACCTTCGAATTCGTTAATCCACTCAATCAGCCTCTGATGCATTTTGACGATCTGCGGTTTACCACTAATCTGGGGGTGGATGCTAAGTGGGAAGACAAATTCATTGTATTCCTCGTAGCAATATTCGAAATGCACTTTCCACATCCTTTCGACGACGTACGGATCAATGAACCCATTACTACTATTGTCACCTGGACAGAATGGAGGCCAGTCGTCAAGATGCCAATTTGCAGGGACAGTGACGAGGCTGGAGACCTCTGGATTGGGCATGCGTTTCATCCAGGCAGCGGCGCTTCTGCTCAAATTGTGAGCACCCTGGTAGGCTGTTGGCACAGCACCGTAGTCGCTATAAGGGGTCATGTATAGTTGGCAGTCGTGATGCATAAAGGAGTGGTCGTACTGTATGCCCATTTCCTCGAGGAGATGTACGGTTCGGGAGGATGTTGTGAACGCTGGAGCTGTCCATCCAGAAGGCTTTCTACCGCTGAAAGACGTCAACACTTCTATCGATTTTTGAAGAACCTCGCGTTCCTGACGTTCGGAAAGGTGCGAGACATATTCGTGGCTATATCCGTGGAGGCCTCTAGAAGGACTTTCAGTATCATATCACATAGCCAAGGGTTATGTCTGTCTTCGTTCATACATTTCGTGACCGCCTTCCATGATCCTCGAAACCTGCTCAGGAAATGTCTCGATAGTATGCGCTGGAATATACCAAGATGCTTTGATATCATAGGTAGCAAGAAGTTTCAGGAGGCGATCAATGCCAACTAGTGCCCCAAACATGCCACGAGATATTTCAACAGGGTCAGCCCTGGATCCATCTTTGGTGTCAATCCTTCACTCCGTCAGCGGGATATCTTTCATTATCACAGCCAGGTATAAATACCATCGTGCCACGGCATCAACATCGATGCCGTAGCCAACGAGCACCTTTTTCATGATTGATACGGTTGTTCAAAGTCGAGCGCGAGCCAGAGCTTTCGGCTTTCTAATGACCTTTGATAGAGCAAAGAGCTGTACCCTTGACCTAATCTCACGATGGTAGGTACTACTTTAAGACTGAACTGCATACTGGCAGCTCGCAGGGTCTGGGTCAGTGCCACTTCAATGACCACAGAATGTGTGGGGAAGAAGCTCATCTGCCTGCCTAATGCGGAAGCCCCATGCGTGTGATCAGGCTTCGCAAATCAAGTGGAAGATCCGGTTATCACGTAATGACATGTCGTAGTTAGGATTAATGTCGAGGTGCTCTGCGCTTCGTAGTTGATATCCTATATTTATCGTCGAAATCATCCTCTGCAGCCAACTCGTACCTCATTTGTAAACCTCAAAATGTTGGAGGTCAGATGTGAAGGTTCTCCGAGGCAGATTGGCATACAACACGGAGGGGCAGCCGCCAAGCAGATCAGGGGAAGCGTTACCTTCTATGCGGATCTGTTCAAAAAGTACACCGGCAGGTCTTGGGCCAATGTCCTTGTGACTGCTGAGCAATTCGCCACCAATATACAGCAGACATGGCCCAACTACTTTGAGGAAATCGAAGGCATAGCTCATGGATCTGGCCGCGACCTCCTTGACATCGTCGCCCTCAATGTCAGAACTGAAATCGCGTTCGGCCAGCTATCCAAAAGTAACAGAAGTGATGGATGCACGACAGTTTCCTGGGGACATCACGGCCAATATTTTCTGGGACAGAATTGGGACTGGATGGAGGAACAGAAGCAGAACCTCCTCCTGCTCACAATTGTGTCTGATGATTCCCCCACGAAAAAGATGGTCACGGAAGCCGGCATAATAGGGAAGATTGGCCTCAATTCAGCTGGAGTAGGAGTCTGTCTGAACGCTATCAGGGCTCGTGGTTACAGCGACACACGTTTGCCGGTCCACTTGGCCCTGCGAGCGGCGTTAGATGCAACTTCTGCAGCAGGGGCCGCAAAAACACTGGAAGAGACTGGCGTGGGAGGTGCAGCTCACATACTGGTGGCTGATTGTCATGAGATGATATCGCTGGAATTCACATTTGAAAGCTGTATTAGACTGGTGCCCGATGAGAAAGGCATGATCTTGCATACCAATCATATGCTTGGCAAGCACAGGAGCATTGACGAATCGCCCGAGGAGGACTCGTTTGCTAGAATGGTCAGAATGAAAGCGCTGACAGACAAAGTGTTATCTGGTGTTGGGAAGGTGTCACTGCACGAGTTTGCAAGACTATTTGACGATCATGATGGTTTCCCACAATCCATATGTCGCTCACAGCAAGAACCGAGTGAAGACGCCACCGTCTTCAATATTGTGATGAACCTTCAATCGAAATCAGCTGTAGTGAGACTGGGAAGGCCGTGCTGTGTTGACACCGAGTACACCCTTAGCTTCGAGGACTACTGAGTGGAATATAAGCCCATAGCCTCCATTTCGTTGACACAAGAAGACATGGATAGCAGCATAGTGTAATTTTTGTGCGACTTTTGGTAAGGTTCTTGAAAGATCTTTTTTTAATCCAATGCTCTTGCCCAAGGCCGGTATCTGACAGCACAACATCCAATTTCACAACTCTCTAGCCGGAGTCATGGTCCTTTAGCACGATTCAAGATGACATGCACCGTATCAATCAGTTGCATAGGCTGCTTGGACTTGAATTTCGACCAAACATTTCGGCGGGAAGAGAGCTGCAACACAAATAGCCGCCCATGCCGGCTTGTTCTTCCCGAGGTATTTCCTTGCTACTGCGGCAAGTTCCAGCTGCTCCTCCTGCTGGATAGCACCAACATGAAATGAAGTGATGTTGAAAACTCCTTCCCACAGCTCTGTTGGGCTCAGATGTGGCGAGGCAGCAGCTAGAGATTTTTGAATATTGTGCATTGCCACATCAAATTGTTTTGCGTGGCCGCCTTCGAATTGCTGGCCGTTAGCCCCGTTGGGTGTGAAAGGGGAATAGTCGCTAGCCTCGCCAATCTGGCCTGAAGTGGCCACTATCCGCGCATTTTTGGCTTGAAAAGATGCTGCGGCGCTGATGTTGAAAACATTACCAAGGACCTCGTATCCTGGGTAATCGTGATTCTTGATGAAAGCCATTATGCTGCAAGATCAAAAATGGATAGAATGATCACGTCGTAGGAAGTTGAAACAGAATCATGGTGATATCAAATCTTAGACATATGTGCGGACTGGACCGGGTTTGTTCAGCCTCTGTAGTGTCAGCTTGATTATTCTCCCAAGTTGTCATTTGCATGTATGCAGCCTTATCGTGGCCTGGTACTAGTACCGGCTAGCCATGGGTCCGGCAAGAACACACGTACCAACCACAAAGCGAGGGGAGACAAGGACTAATTGACTCGAGGTTGATAACGAAAGTCAAAAAATGGGAAGAGTTAACCAATTTGGGACATTATCTGAGCACCCCAGGAATCAGGGTCCAGGTCGCGCTGCCCTACCAACATCAATCTCGCCTCGTCCGACATCCAAGTTCGTTGCGCAGATCAAATCCAAAGACAAGCTGGTTAGTGCTACTGCCTTCAATTCCGGAAACAGGGGTCTGGGAGAAACGAACTCTATCACGATATGGAGCTCGAACCTCGTTTCGAGTATATATCATCGACACGCTGCTCTCGCCGTGGGGCGTGATCTTGGTCTTAATTCAACCGCAGCTTTCCCTGTCTGCAAACTTCACAACTATGGAAAGAGACTTGACCACTGCAGACACGACGCGAGTCAACCCAACCTCAGAGCAGGCTGGCGGCCTATCGGAAGATGAGCTCCAGCTTCGAGCGCAAGGCCACGTAGGGGAGTTGCCGCGTCAATTCGGAGCATTTGCAACACTTTCTCTGGCCTTTAGTATCACCAACTCGTGGGTAGGCTACTCTGCAGTGTTTGCCACTCCACTGTTCGCCGGTGGAGGACCGACAGTATTCTTTGGCCTGCTCGTTGCCACAATAGCCTGTACTTTCATTACAGCTGGGCTGGCCGAATTAGCGTCAGCATTCCCTTCTAGTGGGGGACAATATCAGTAAGTCAATAATGCAAAGTAAGAAAATGGGATTCTCCATGCTAACTCTTTACCAGCTTCGCATTCATGGTCTCATCTCCCTCAAACCGGGCCGCGATAGCGTTCACGGTCGGTTGGTTAAGCGTCATCGCCTGGGCCTTAACCACTGCCTCTGCAGCAATATTCTGCGCACAGGTTATTGTGAACGTGGCGTCATTTCTGCACCCCGAATATGTCTGGACGCAGTGGCAAGTCTATCTTATCTACGTACTACTATGTGTCATCGCTGTTGCCATCGTTATCTGGCTACCACGGCAAATTCCACATTTGGAGATGTTATCCTTTTCGTTGTCCATCGTCGGATTCCTGGTCTTCTTCATCGCCGTTCTAGCTGCCAGCAAGGGAAAACAACGTGCTTCCATAGTCTTCACCGACTGGTATAACCAAACGGGCTGGGGCGATGGCACAGCATTTCTTCTTGGTGTCGGTACCTGCATGTATACCTACTTGGGAGTAGACTCGTGAGCCACCCCAGAAATCTGAAGATATTCGACGGCTAATCCTTTCCTCTACCTAGGAGCACACACGTTGCAGAAGAGATGCCTAACCCAGGTAAGGGTGTCCCGCGGGCTATGTCCTTCACAATGTTAATTGGCATGCTCACCGCTTTCATGTGGACTTTGGCTTTCATGTTTTCCTCCAACGACCTGGACGCAGTCTCGGTATCCTACCTTCCAATCCTAACTATCTACGATCAGGCACTACGATCACAAGCTGGGGCAGCTTTTTTTGCTGCTTGGCTTTTGTTTATCTGTAGGTCTAATCTCCCCTTGGTCCATAGCACATTTGCGATTTTAGTGCCATGATTCCACTACGAGATATTCTAGGATGCTAACGGTGTTACATAGATTATGGGGCAGTCATCAGCTGTTTCGTCACTGCTGGTCGACAGACCTGGGCGTTTGCAAGAGATAATGGACTCCCGTATAGCAACGTCTTTGCCAAAACCCACCCGACGTTACAAGTTCCAGCAAATGCCACCATCGCCACCCTTATTTTCTGCATCTTATATGGATTGATCTATATTGGATCGACCACCGCTTTCAACAGCTTTATATCTCTGTCGATTCTTGGACTAAACCTCACCTATATGATACCACAAGCAGTGGTGGTTATTCGAGGTCGAGATAAAGTCCTGCCAAAGCGACACTTTAATCTTGGACCGGTCTTTGGCACATTTTGCAACGTTTTTACCGTATTGTGGATGCTGTTGTTTAGTGTACTATTCTGCTTTCCCGTCTTCCTACCAGCCACGGCACAGAATATGAATTACCTCAGTGTCGTCGTTGTCGGGTTAGGCATATTCGTCCTTGGTATCTGGTGGAGCGGAAAAAGGAAGACCTTCACAGGGCCTCACATCGACCTTGCCGGCCTGGAAGTGTTGAGCGACTTGAATATGGGACATCTTGCAGCCGCAGATGTGATCGAGGCACAGCGAAAGGAGGCTTAATAAAGGGCTCCTGCTACATGGTAGTGGAAATATTCCTTCCTGCTGCGGTGTGGCAATACTTTCAATTCGTTGCAAACTTGGTGAACGTTAGCAATTTGTTGCAGTAAGATTGTATGTCTATGCACCGCAAAATGCTAGGCAATGTGACCTGAAAGCTAGGAGTCGAGCCATGACAACGTGTTTTCCTGCAGAAATGCGACATCTTGTGGGTAATACGATGTGTACATTGTCTTTTGCTCAAAGCGTGATATGTTTGAGTAGTGAGACGTTTGCCCTCCGAACATTATCCAAAACCTGGCCCGCGCCATCGACACGAGGGTATCTAGCAGAACACGATCAGGACGTCACATCTGAAAGACCAGGAAATGAAGAAGCAGGTTCTGAGGACTAATCCGTTGTGGTACTTGATCCAGGTAAAGTATCGTGCAGATCTCGATCTGGACGAGAGTGGTAGGCCGAACTCAAAACGTCGCCAATGCTGGCATGGGCTAGCGTGAATATTGACCAGATAGGGAAGCTTGCAGCTCTGCAGACTTGCCCCACGATATCGCCAGCACGTCGATCACTTCTGGGGGTCACTCTTGAGATAAGCTGAATATACGAGGGCGTGTGGAGCGATTCCCGACAGCCTTCTGTCCCTCATGGTCATTTGTTGGGCACGCGCAACATTCATCTGCACTTATTTACATTTGACCGGAGAATGCAACCGAGCACAGTACGGAGCCTCAAGGCATAAATGATTCGAAGAGCCTGGGCTGTAAGCATTGCAGAGGGATCAACTTCCTGCCTTGAATGAAGTCTCGTAAAATATGTACGGCGATAGTGACTGCTCAATGACTTTTGACTATATCGTTTGTGGTGGAGGTACTTCGGGTTGTGTCATCGCCTCGATCCTTGCTTCCAGATTGAATGCCTCGTTCTTGCTGGTTGAGGCAGGTAGAGACACTGGAGTGGCCCCTGATGTTCTTGTACCCGGCAAATATCTCCACCAGCTCGAGACAGATTCTGAAGGCCTTTGGCATCTGCCCACTGTTCCACAAAAGGAGTTGGAAGACCGGTCAATACTGTTTTTGCGCGGGAAGCAGCTCGGAGGCAGCAGTGCAGTGAACTACATGGCGCTTGCGCGTGGCCCAGCGTCTGACTACGACGAGTGGGCTGATCTGACGGAAGATGACCAGTGGACTTGGGAGAACACGTTGCCCCTGATGAAAGAACTCGAGGACTTTCGGCCTTCGAGGCCGTCCGGGTTCGAACATTACGCAGAGCCTGACCCGTCGTGCCATGGTCAAGATGGGCCCCTGAAAGTCGGCTTCGGCGATGTGATGAGTCCTGGTGTCGAGCTGTTTTGTCGAGCCTGTAAGGAAGTGGGAATCCCACTCTGTTTGGACAATAACGCAGGCAACCCTATCGGAGTGGGCCTTGCACAGTTTAATACTCGGGACGGCATTCGATCATACTCGGCCAATGCATTCCTCAGCGACGAAACACGGCAAAAGCTTCCTAATCTAACGGTCTTGACGAATACATGTGTAGATCAAATTGTTTTCGAGGAGCAGCGGGCCAAAGGAGTAAAGCTATTCCATATTTCGGACAACTCGACTTCTGAAGTGCTATGTCGGAAAGAAGTCATTGTATGCCAGGGAACGTTCGGTTCGCCACAACTGTTGATGCTATCCGGAGTCGGCCCAAAGGAATCGCTGGAGCACCTGGGCATTCGATGTATCGTTGACAATCAGAATGTTGGTCAAGGCATGTTGGACCACAGCATCCTAACGATTGAATATCAGACGAACGAAGAAGGCCCCGCCCACAACCAGATTTTTGCTGACCCTGAGCTCCTGGCTAAAGCTGATGCTCAATATGCCAAAGACAGGACCGGCGCGCACAACGTCTATGGAACAAGCGGATCTGTGGCTTTTCCGAAGATTCGGCGTTTGTTTGATAGTTCTGAGTTCGAAAAGCTTGATCAAAAGACTCAGAGGTTCATGCTTGAAAGCACCAGACCATCAGCGGAGATATGGCTCGGATCAGGCCCCGCAGCTTTTGGCGAAGTCAGGGCTGGAGACACCTACATGACCCACGAATTGCTGTTACAGAACAACCTCTCGAAAGGCAGCGTTTCGTTACAATCGGCAAATCCAAGGGAGCCGCCGCGTATAGACCCTCGATTTTTGGAGCATCCTTTTGACAAGAGAATTGCCATTGAGACGGTGAGAGAAGCAGTTGCAATTGGCCGGTCAAGCGCGTATCAATCGGTTATTCGGTGCATGGTGCACGGACCAGAGGCCGATGACGATGAAAGCATCCTGCGTTTCATCCGCGCAACCCTTGGGCAAGGTTATCACAGTTTGGGCACTTGCCGAATGGGCCCATCCACCAAAGCCGGCACGGTCGTGGACCAATATTTCAAGCCAATTGGGACCCAGGGTCTGCGAGTAGCGGATCTTTCTGTCTGTCCGATACTCACGTCGAACCACACTCAGATCAATGTCTATCTGATCGGTAAACGTTGTGCTGATGCAATAGTTCGAGACTTTCATAGCAGTTCATTGATATGATGTTGAAGGTTTTTGTTTCCGTGTCTTGTTAATCACACCGGAACCATACTACCCAAGCCTTCAGAGGTCAAGAGGCTCAGATAATCGAGTCGTTCCTCGGTAGCCCAAACGCGTTCCAAAGTGCTCATCACAGTGCCGACGTTCCGAAAGCCGCCGCTTCTTTGCATCAGTCCTGCTCGTTCACGCAGCCACAATCTGCGCCTTTCATCACGAAATTCCAGCCCAGCATGAAACAGGGGCCACAGAATGTTGTCTGCCCAGCCAGTAGATGCTGGAGTTGACTTGGAATGATGAAAGACACTTTGAGTCAGCCACGATATCTCGTCCTCGTCAGAAGCCAAGTCGAACAGTCTGACCATATACAGCACTATGGCGTGTCGATAAGCTTCGGTAACGTGTAGCCAAGATTCTCCTCGCTCTGTGTGCATAGGCAAGAAAAGCACTTTGTGCTTTAGATCGTATACTTTGGTTAGATCTTCGAGGGAGGGATCGCGAGGATCATCGAGAGACCTGTGCAAGTCCACGAGCGCAGCCACGATCTCGAACTGATCAGGAGGGCATGGGAAGACATCATAGCTCCACTCGCTGGAATGGCCCCGGAGTAATGAGATATCGTTGGAGCTGAACTTTGGCTTCCTCGTAGTCGATGCCGCTGACATGATGTCTAGCCATGCAATGTACTGCTCGACGAAAGCATCGGGTGTTTTCCGGGAACCGCGAAGATCGATGAGCTTGCGGGCGGCAGTAAAGTGGGCATCGAAATTCGAATAGCCTCCTAGGCACAGGTCGGTGAGCGTAAGCATCAATATTGTTGCAAGCTTGCTTTCGTCCAAGGCATTTTGCTCCGCCCAGAGTTGTTCCTGTAGCCTCCTCATCGCTTTGCCCTTGAAGCGGAGAGACTGGACATGGAAGCTCGCATTCTTCAAGCGCACATTGAAGTGACAAGCCGCCAAGGCAGCACATGCATACAGCAATGCAGGGTCTTGAACGGCGAGAGGAAGGATATATTGAGTGTATGGGTTTCTCATGGTTGCATTGTCGATGCACAACCTCGGCGCAACCTCAAAAAAGTGATAATCCAGAAGAAATTTGAGCTGAAATGGAATGTTGTGTGGCACCAGAGAGCTAGTCATGGTGACATCCCACGTAGCAGCAGCGTGGTCTTCGGCAATGGGACTCTCGATTTCATAAGGAGTTGATGATGTTGCGTTCACGTCTACAATGGCAGGGTCGATGCTTGCGGACGCTGTAGCAGACCACCCCTGATTTGAGAGCCCATACAGGGTATCTGTGTGCTGTGCGGGCGGCTCGAGTATCCCGGCATCTTCGGCTGTGGAAGTTTGCTGAAGCGTAACTCCTGTGGGATCTTCATGAGTAGCAACGGACGCATGTGGAGAAACCGCTCTGTCTCTATCGCTTCTGGCCTCTGAAGCCGCTGACATGGAAGACTTGCCCGCCAGCTTTCCGCGGCTGGCCAATCCAGACCATTTGAGGGCATAGCCTTCACATTCGATCCCCTTGGTCAAGCAAGTGCTGCATTTCGGAAGCTCTCTGGTACACTTGCGCCCTCTGCGACGACAAGTCTTGCAAGCGGCGCCATGGAACCTGCGATCCATTCGGACTCACACCGACAGTGCCAATAAGCCATTGACAGCCATTTCAAATCGTGGTTGATGCAGCGATCGAATTGAAAGATAAGGACGATAAGGCGATCTTCTCCCCATGACGATGGCGATGGCACGGAAGTTGAAGTCTAAGGAATTCTTTCTTGGCATGTTTGTTCACGCCAGGGTAGTTTGCACAATCAGGTGACTATCTCTTTTCGATCAGTGTATTCTACATGTCGATTTGTGAACTAGAACAAAGATAGACATGTGCACCGATCTTAGATTCAAGAAGCCAACATCCTGCCGAGGGCAGCATGTGACCGTCGACTGCATTCTGAAAAAGGAAGATCAAGGAGAGCATCATGCTCTACATCGCGGCTCAAGATCCCAACTTCGGAAAGGTGATACCTTTCATCCCCTGGTATTCGGCTCCGTGCAATTCCTGCAATCTGCGCATGACTATGCGAACAATCTCAAAGGTCCTCCAATATTGGACACAGAGCGTTGGCTACAGTCAGCGCTGCCCATGGCAGGTAGGAGTCTTCCCCAACCCAGTAATATTTGGTGTTCCGGTGCTCAACAACTCTATGCTTCGGAGCATGGCATGACAGCCTTTCAGCCTTCGGCGCCTCCGGGCGGGTTGAGGGCAAATTTAGCAACGTCTTCGATTTCCTAGATTGGGCGATCGCGTCTCCGTTATCGATGTCTTCTGGGCCCCACTTCCATAAATGGCAACAGGGTGATGATCTGAAAACTTCGATAGACTTACCTGTTGACTTTCCCCCGGTGCCGCTACTTCTTCCTCCTCATTTGCAAGTGCTGATTGACTTGGATTGGCGGTAGTTTGTCTGACAGGAGCTTGCGCTTGAGGATGTTGCTGCCGGTGGCCTGTGGGATGTTGCGGCATGTGGCTGTTGGAATGTTGCTGAGGAACGGCATGGGACGGTTGCTGCATGTGTCCTGCAGATTGGTGCTGCAGCTGGTCGTGCTGTTGTTGCATGTGATTGTCCTGGGTGTGCATGCCGCCTTGCTGAGAATATTGAGTTAGATCACCTTCATCCCAGCCTTCCTGTTCACCTTCTTGCTGTTCGTGTTCGGCTGGGTCTTCCTCGTACTCTTCATATTGCTCGTTTCCGTCCTGTTCGTACGGCTGATCTTGACCGTATGAATCGTCCCCGTATCCAGGCTCATGTGCGCCCGAAGGCTCTTGGTATTCGTAACTTTCCATCGGAAGAGTGCTGAATGAGGTATCAAGGGACAGTCAAAGTCTGATAAGGCAATTTTGGGAGGACAGGCAAACATATAACTGTGTGTCGAGTATCGTTCGATTGCAGCTGATACTTATCAGGGGCTTGAAACTACTAGCACTGGCAAGAAATTAAGCTCCAGAACAAGCCTCACAAGCCTTCGGCGCTTACTTTCTTACATGCAGGAGTTGTTGTTCTGGATTTCGGCTAGGTGAATACTGACCAAGTTGCGTACCCTTTTCTGTGGGACAAAATAGGCATGAAATGCATAAGAGCGCCAATTTCAATGCACCAAGGGACTTGACGGTCAGATGGAATGTGTCAGTGAAACCAGAAAAGGCATCCAAAACTGGCCAGTTGCTGTAAGCGCTTACCCATGCCAAATCGGGAGCACTGCCAAATCAGCCAGTCAGCAGATCTGTAAGCTGACTTCGCTGGGTGTTTTGTTTTCCACCATTGAATCTACTGCTTGAAGATGTGCGCACATGTTTGTGCCCAGCAGAGACTTGACCCGTGGCCATGATTGTTGGTACAACGACATCCGAGTGGACTTCATTTCGTTCGGCATGTAATAAGCTCTTCTAGACAGCAAATGAGCGTCTCATCAGCATAATGGCTTGTCTTTGCTTGCACATGGCGTAGCCGACAAGGGTCCGCCCGACTGGGGAGGTACAGGACACAGACTTGGAACACTGCTGGTAGCGACAAGAAGGTCTTCAGTCGCAGTGCACGATACTTGCTGGCTGATGTCTGCACACATTCTGCTCGGAGTTGAAGATGTTTCGTCCAGGCCAAGCCGCACTTTGGGCTGTGAATGGTGACAACGGACAGTGTATGAGAGAATGCAACGTCGTTGGGTCTTCATTCAGAAGGGAAGAGCATACCAGAGCTGCCAGCACAACTCAGTTGCTAAGCAGGCACCATTTCTGCTTTGGCCGCACCTCATCATACCAATTGTGGATTTGTTCCTCTCTTGAACATTATGACGGCACTAGGGAGCATCTTGCCGGTATGCGTACTGTTTTGGTTTGTCATAGATGTTAGCCCGTAACTGCAATCGAACGATGGATTGTCGTAACTGAATGCGCGGAGAGATGGGGGTGCAGAAGTTGTGTCGTTGTCGTCGAAAGATTGCGCAGTTGCTCCTCAGCTAATATCATGGCGTGAAATGCACGCTGATGGAAAGAAAATGTTGTACTCAATGCATCGTGAGAAAGGGAATCTGTATCCTTGGAATGCACGTTGGGTTTGGGTGTGTGACAAGGGAGAGCGAGAGACGCGTCGCGACGATGTTTTGCATTCGACGCGCCCAATTAAGTACTCGTATTATTACACCACCTCAACTCAGTAACCTGGAAGTTGATTCAACCCTGCTGACTGCGGCCATGCTTCTGGGAACTCTGCCCTCGCACTTCTATTTCTATTCCTGGTTGTCGAGGCCTATCCAGACACCACCGCAGTTTCTTTCCTCTTCAATCACAAGACCTCGCCAGCGGCGCAGGTGACCTCCATGCGCAGGGCCGTTATGTTGCAGTCTTCGTCTTCGAAGAGGTGGCCTTGCCAACTGTTGGCCTCGGACATCTTTCCATCAAACGGTCTACCTGCGATGTCGAAGCCATGCAACATAGCAGTTGCCTGAACTGCATCCACATTCCTTTCCCAGCGGTCGTCCGATGCCGATTTTCAACCCCAACTCATGTTTGAAAGTGTATGACTCACAATATAGAAAGCGGCTGGACAACATAAACATCTGAGAATGGAAAAAAAGGGAAAGATTACGCACGGCGCATGCGGATGCGTAGCCCAGTGTTCAACTCGCTGTCGTGCACTGTGTGCTTACATTCATGCATCCTGCTCCTCTCCTCAAATCGCCGGAGTTCGAATTTCTGGCTTACATCATCAGTGCCTGCAGCGATGCCCTTGCCGTTTCGAAAGACATCATCCACAAGTCGGACGCAGCCCCTACACTTTTTTCAGCCGACGAAGGCTGCTGCTGCTTTTCGGCCACCAATTGGTCCAGAGTCCACACCAACGCCCATGTCATGCTACATCACAGACATTCTCCTGCACGTCAACGCCTCTATTCCAGCCGCAGCTGGTCACAGGCAGGACTCAGATGTTCTGACTACAATGCTTGAGTATTACTGGCAAGTCACTTGTTATGAGCATGCCTTCCCCTCGGTCCGTGTTTCCTGACTTCATGGTCTCTTCCTTCCATCTGGATTGCCTTTGTTGCTACGACAAGAGTGGATCGACGTCATATCTTAGCAGACTTCTTCCCATGGTCCAGTTCTTGTACTTATTCTGTTCCATGCCACCATTAATCGTCACACACAGGCTGCCTCGCTGCAAGTCTAACGCGCTCGGACCAAACGCCATGGCTGAAAGCCCCATGATTCGCGCTGCGTTCGGGCTTCCCGAAACGACCTGGATGATAGAGGAAAACGCAGCTGACGGTGCAGTCGCGTTCACTAACAAGACCAGCTCGTTGTCGGCATCACTAGCCAACCATACCTTTCCTTGGAAATCAACCGTGAAATCATCCGGGTATATCTGTGCGCTCTGGACCAACAGTTCCACAAGGCCAAGGGCACCGCCAGTTGTCATGTTTAACGGGACGCGAGATAATGAGCCCTTGTTCGTGTTGGTAAAGTACAAATACTGATCGATGACATGTAGGCCATTGATGCCCAAAGGCACGGTAGAAGATTGGATTGGTGCCATTGACGTATCATTAACAGATATTCCGGCCGCTCCAGCGCCCACATCGATCGACCACACAACTCCATGCTCGCTGTCGGATGCGAGCAGGATGCCCTCAACTGGATTCAATACCGTCAGTCCGTTCAACAGTCTCGTTGGCACATCAACAATCTTCCTCGTCTTTACGGTCAAGTTGGCCGGGAACCCTGGAAGACCTCGCAGATCAACCTCCCAAATCGAGAAGGACCCAGCTGAACCTCGAATGTATCAACGGAGAAGTTGCCCGCAATGGCATAGAAAACATCGTGACCTATTTCGGCAATGCCCATCAAGCCAAGGTGATGAAGCCAAGGTGATGAGGAATATGGGCAATATGTATGGGAGCAGAAGGTGGGTCAGTCGGAACAAGATACATGTCAGGAGACGAGAGTATGTTCACCAGAACTCCGGCTGGATATGCGACTCGGGGAGCCATGTTTTCCAACCAGGTTCCCAATGGAAATTCGTGGATGACTTGGGGCTGGACAAGAGCCGCGGCCAACCCAAGCATGGCGATTTCAGCCAGAGGAAAAAGTGCTGTCTTCATGGCAAGTTCGATGGGATGTGCTGCCCTCGCTGTCAAAGTGAGCTGTATCTATGCTCTCGTGAGCAGAGATATGTTCTCCTTCACCATGAGCAGGGGAATATTCAAGATTCATATCTTTTCAGGTAACACAAGTGTTTGTTAGCCCAGCAACTGCGTGATTGTTTCCCGAAATGGGCCTAATCCTCGGAGCTGTTCCCTCGCCTATGGATTGCGGTCACGAAGCAGTACTCGGACACAATTTTCGTTTACTGGCGCCATTTCGAAGACATCAATCAGGTCTTATCTTTGTCACACCCCCTGGGCCAGCCTATCGACGTGGCCATTCAGGATTCAGGCCAAAATCTTATGCGGCTGCTACCACAGAAAGAGGTGCAAGAAGGATCAGGCCCCCCCTGCGGTAAGGCTGAGATGTGATGTAAGTAAACGAACGAGCCTATCGTAATGAAGCGGACCTCGGAAGGGCGGAGAGAATCGAACTTTGGTGTTGCGACATTCGTTCGTTCGGCAAGCTGAGAGCACCTAAATGCTCTCCAATTCTGCCCTCAACCGCCATGAGCTTCTCCTCTGCCGCTGTTATCTGCACATCCTTGGTGACTGCTCGTCAAGGGGTCGACACGACTTACGACTAGCGATCCCGAGCAATATTGCGCCACTATCGCCACGTATCCTAGCGTAAAAAGCACCTCACGAAAGAACAAGATGTCGTATCAGCGCAATTCGGCTAAGAGCAAGAGGACACAACCAGGAATCAACATCACAAAACGTTACACCCCACGTTCCAGAACAGGATGTCTCACATGCAGATACGAATATACCCTGAAGTCTACTCTGTCCATTTCACTTGACAGTAATGAAGGATTCGTCATGTCAAGTGTGACGAAGCATTGCCATCCTGTGATAGATGCCTGTCAACGGGACGCAAATGTGATGGCTACGTCGAGCGATCAGAAACAGAATTTGGTCGAGCAACATGTCCGGCCAGGGATGAATTGAGTCTGATGAGTGTAAACCCTCAGACTGTTGTTCATTCAGATAAAGACAATCGTGCTCGGGAGTTCTTCCATGTCCAAACAATCACTCAGTGGACGGAATTCTTCAAGTCAGAGCTCTGGGATCGATACGTTCTCCAGTTGTCTTTGTCGGAGCCTTGTTTGCATCACGCCAAACTAGCTCTTGGAGCCATGCACCGCTCACTTACTACGCACGAATCGATGAAGGAGTATGCAACCTTCGCCATCCAACAGTACAACAAGGCTATCTCTTACATCTTGCGCTCACCGAGACCGCTACCGAGTATCGTTGTTCTTGTTGCTTGTTGGTTGTTCAGCTGCATTGAAGTAATGCAGGGTGATCACCGGTCTTTGGGTCAACACCTAAGGAGCGGGCTGCAACTGATCTCTGCGTGTGGCACGGTAAGTCAGGTAACGGGCCTCCAAGATGGATCTGCGACAAATGCGGAGAGTCGAGCCATTCGAGAATGTCTCCTGCAACACTTTTCCTTGTTGGATCTACAGATGACGATATATGACGAAGTCTGGATTCCTACTTCGATGCAGTACTACCAGCAGAGCAAAGAGTCTTTCTCCTTCTCTTCGATGAGTCAAGCTAGGCATCCTTTGACAGTGTTACTCCTGAGACTGATGGAAATAAAACGTCTAGAGATGCGTCAAGTGGCATGCGATGTATCACAGGGAAGCATGCTACGCAAAAGAAAAAGTGTCCTGGTCGGGCTCGATCAGTGGTCCACTGCATTCGAATCATTCCTCGACAGCGACACCAGGAAGACAAAAGACGACGTCCGAGCTGGGCATCTGCTTCTGATTCAACACTTGGCTGGATTCATCCACCTCTCTGTGACTGCATCCGACGCCGAAACAAGCTATGACAAGTATCTGCCCAAGTTTCAGAAGATTGTGTTTCTATCTCGGATCCTTCTGGACCCCATGGAGACCTTGCATTCGGTGCGCCCAAAAGTGAAGAAGTATCGGTACGAGCACGGCATTATACCTTCACTATACCTGGTTGGCTATAAATGCCGCGACCCGATTGTGCGACGTGAAGCCCATCGCCAGCTTGCCTCGCTCAACACAAAGGAAGGTGTGTGGGATAGCGATCTTATGGTCAAGGTCGTCGGGCATATTATCGCCGTTGAAGGATGTGATGATGTCGTGTGCAGCTCGAGTGATGTGTCTGAGGAAGCCAGAGTTTGGAGAGAATATCTACATGCTGAAGAAGGCTCCAAGGACTCAAAAATAGTATTTGAGCACAGACTGAGTGGCGGCAATGCGACTAGGCTGATTGAGAGAAGCCTAGATTGAGAACAGGGCGTCCATAGAGTCAGAATGTGCATTTCACGTTCGCCTCGCCGAAGAAACGTACGCTCGTGGTCAGTCTTGCCAATCAAGTGTGAGTATCTCCTCGTTCAGGTACCATTCTGCGTCTGTACACCTCATTGGGTGAGGCTCTGCCGAGATCCGGCAACAAGCAACGCTTTCAGGCAAGTCTCTCCCATTGGAGTGAGCTGTCTGATTGGCTTGCTCGTCTATTTACTACCTTCATACTCCTGATTCTGCAACGACTTGGCAATATCAACCAGGATGTAGGTCACATCTGTTGTTCCCATGCACATCGTGAGCATTAAGCTTCTGTCTAACTCGCCTATTCACGGTGCGACTGACGGCCATACAAACGATGAGAACATTGACCCCTCGGGAGGTGCTGATCAAGACAGTAACGACTCTTGAGCACAAATTATATTTACTGTATTCGAGTTGATATCACGATCTCTTCTGTTAACAAAGATCAAACTAAGGCCTCCTGCCTAAGTTCGACGTACTGTCATGCCTCACCTTCATACGCCTGATCGTCAAGATGACGCAGTGTCGCAGTACCGAGCCGTCATTCCTGACCATGACTTCGGTTGATGTGAGCTATAAGGAGCGTATCGGCCGACTCAAAACTGAGCACCAGAAGTGCTTCACGTCGAGGGTGAAGTTGCAAATGACCAGAACAAACTGCGTACGAGACTAAAGCATTATGTATCCACGCGTTTGCAGAAAGCCCGGCTTCCCGTGGCAACAATGATTTTGTCTCAAATGGTGCTATATGGTCCCTACGTCAAAGCAAGCCCGTCAGATTCGAGAGCAATGATAAGTGATTGGGAGCAGGTACGTTTCGACCTATGCAATTTGGCCGTTATGCATCACCATCGTTTCTCTAAAGCCAGGGTTCATTAGAACTGAGCAGTTGTGTGGCAGCTCCCTCCTTCGCCAAAATTGACCTGGACACCATGCTTCGAGAATTTCACCTGTACACAATTACAGGTTCCACTTAACTATTCGGACCCTTCCTCTGGTACAACGTCAATTGCCTTTATCAAGGTCGTGTCGCAGAACGGATCAGCTCAGAGTCTTTTGTTCAATTTTGGCAAGACTGATCATGTGTTCCCCAGCCCTATATTTCACTGACTCTCAACAGGCGGTCCGGGGCAGTCAGGCGTGCAAAATCTTATGACCAACGCCGAGACTTACCTACACTACTTCGGGCCCGGATACAACCTCGTAAGCTTCGACCCTCGGGGAGTCAACAACAGTGGACCTTCCGTCGATTGCTTCTACCACGATGAGACTGCGAGGACTACATTTGAGTCTCTTTTCTTTGGTGAGGTCACTGACGCTTCCTCTACGTCTTTGGCGACCCAATTCTACTCAGCCAAATTATTTGGTCAGTGGTGCACCGAAGCTTTCAGCCACGGGAATAATAGCGGACTTCACATAAGTACCCCTGCTGTGGCTCAGGACATGCTTAATTTTGCTCAAGCCGAGCAGCGTCTTGCTGGCAAACACGAGGACGAAGCAGAAGTCTGGTACTATGGCATGAGCTATGGAACAGCTCTTGGGGCTACATTCGCGTCGCTGTACCCCCAGAACGTTGGTCGCGTCGTCCTCGATGGAGTCATCGATGCTCAAGATTATTACGAGGGTGGCTGGAAGGCCAATCTCCACGACACCGAAGCTGTTCTGCCAATGTTTCCCAGATACTGCTATCAAGCTGGTCAACAAAACTGCTCATTTTGGGGCCCATCTGAACAAAACATCACCGATCGTATCAATCAAATCCTCTCCGACCTTCAACAACATCCCATCCCGGTGTCGGGTCTGCAGCAGAATGGAATGCCCATGGGCCTCGCGACATACTCGGACGTGAAGCAGTCCCTGCTCCTCGGAGCATACTTCCCAACATCGAATTTCCCTTCTCTGGCAGATGCTCTTACCGCAGTGGAAGCTGGCGACGGCTCAATGGTGACCGACATCACCTCAAATGAGTTGTGGGGTCCAGATGTGAATGTCCTGATCAAGTGCGTAGACTCGTACGGCAACAATAATCTCACCACCCTCGATGAGTACCGAGAGTATGTCAACATTTTCACAGACGAAAGTAAATCCCTTGGGGACACGTGGGCAAACAATGCGGGCACAGCTCTTTGCAGCTCGTTGAATCTTGATCTACCACACGGCGGTAGCTTTCCTGGTTCGTCATGGTATTCGTGGAAGATTCTGACAAGATCCATTCAAGGTCCCCTACCCCCTTCCAGCAACCACACAGAGCATCCGATCCTCTTCGCTAGTAACAGCTTGGACCCGGTTGCCCCAATTCGAAAGTGCGTACGCATAAAAGCTTCGTGGCACCTCCTTTATTCGTCCGCTGTGGACATTGCTGACCTGGCCTCATACAGTGCACACAAAATGTCAAGAGCCTTTACAGACTCAACGGTCCTGATTCAGGGCGATGGTATTGGAGTAAGTGACACGTATCCTCTCCCTGTGGAACCACCAAAGATACTAAGACCTTCCACTTCAGCATACGGCAATAAGCAACGGCGGCTCTCCATGTCTCCTCAACCATGTACGGAGCTATCTGGACTCTGGCAACGTGCCGCCTGCAAACACAACATGCCAAGGTGCTTCTGTGCCTTTCAGAGACAGCTAGCAGTCTATCTTGGGGCTATGCATATGAATGAAGGAGATTTGAAAAGTTCCGAAATCGTCATTGCAGTCGGCACATGCATGTCAATCCTTACATCGGCTTCTCCTTCTCCTCGCCGCTCTGATAGTACTCTGGATAGGTACCCTTGTAACCCAGTAGCCACTCTCCTATGACAACTCCAACGACAAACATGAAGAGCCAGCACATTTGCCTGGCAACAAGAGTCGATTTCGTCCCCATTCCCGGCAACACCAGGGGGGCTGGATCTCATAAACAAGCCTGAACAGCTGGAACGAGCTAGGCTGTTGGTTTGCCCTTCTACAATCTTCCATATATCCAGAGAAGTTGCGGAAAAAGCGTTCATCCCTTGCAAAGTCCGCTGGATCCAGACGTATTGAAATAACCAGGTCCTCCTCGTTAACACTTGCATTTTCATAGGTATGAAATGCGCCCACCGGAATGTGGACTTTGTCCTCTTGCTCAGCCATGATGCTTTTGCCGTCAATCTGGAATCGAGCTACACCCGATGTGATCAGGAAGTCCTCGGTTTGGTACATGTGAAAATGAAGTGGCGGATTATTGGGCGAACGACCATGGGCGGCGGTGGTTGCTGGGATCTTATATGTGACCACTCAAGAATCAGACGGGCTGTGAAGATGCCAGGACTCCCGGCCACCTTCATCAGTGACAGGATTGAGGTGTGCGGTTTTTGTTCGTGGCATTTGAGTGCGTAAGAAGGAAAGCATCTTTGGTAGTAAGGATGGATGATGGGACGGGCATCACGCTCGGGGGCGGATTTCATGCAACTTATCTACCTTGACATCAAGTTTCATCAAGTCTCACTTGTGGTGATCGGTCTTTTAGAGCTGCCCTACGCCAGACTCTGCTCGTATTTACCGCCGCTCAACCTCGTATTGGCAGTCCTACGGGGACAATCAGGCTCGTGTTCGCTAGGCTATCTCGTAAATCAACATTGAGTCATTCAGCTGAGCTCGTCTTCGCGTCTTGTTCTGGCTTTGAAGTTGCTGAGCAGCTGCTAGTCTTTCACAGCCTACCTAGCAATATGTGAGGGAATCCCATGCCGTTCGGTGCAAATTGGATCGTGGCGCACAGTCTTTATGCTCGATATTTCTTTCGCGCCAATCAGAGGGTGTCATTTGCGAAGAACTTGATCACTACAATGCGCTTCAAATGCGTCAAATGCTGCAACCAATCTCGCGATCTCGAGCCTCGCATTCCACGTCCTCTCTATGTTCAATACGATGTGGAACCACGATATTCAGCGGCGAGCGCATGATGAGATGCGATGATGGGAGAAGATTGTCTATTCAAGGTCTACCAACCCACTCGTGATGCCCAGATTTGGTTCGTGTTTGGGCTTGCCCATTCTCGTATGCAGACAGCCCTGGCGTTCAGACGTTTGTCGCCCGGTCACCATACCCTGGCTCACTCAAGAATCAGGCTCGATCTCCTCCTCGTGCGTAACAGTCACTCCTGGCACGGACAGCAAGCCTGTCTAGTCATCAAGACTGTCATCTGCCGGCGCAAGAGTGGTCTCGTGTTCCTCCTTGATGTTCTCGGTTGTGTCATGCTCCTCTTTCATGCCAGAATCTCCAGCAGACTCATCAATCTTTCTCTTCTTGCTTGTTGCTGGTCCCGCAGTAGCCTTCTTCGCTGGTGTCTTTTTCGCTCCAGCACCTACGCTGGCTTTTCCACCACTCTTCTTTGTTGGGGTCGACGGTGTGGTGCTGGGAGCAGCTGCAGTGCCGTTGCCAGAATCACTGACAATGCGACCATCTACCAGATCATAGCCAGCACTTTTGACAATGGCACGGAATTTCTTCTGGCTAAAGATGAGTAGACAAGTCAGCGCAGTGTCACGGAAAGTGAATGAGGTGTGAGGAGTGTTTTCTTACGCGTTGTTGGCGGAGGTGATGCCATTGTCTTGGGCGACTGCGTGGTAATCTGGCTTTGGCATCTCAGTGTGCATCAAGACATTCAGCACATAGGACAGTTTTTCTTCTGCAGTTGCGTTCGCCATGGCGGTTGAATGGAGTTTGCTCGAACGGTCGACGACTTGTGCGCCTGCTTCTCGAGTGGTGGAAGAGTCTGCTTCGAGTGGACAAAGCTGAGCTCTCAAGTTGAGGTCTGCTTCGAGTCGGGAAAAAAAAAGAAATGAAAATGATCTCAGGAAAATTTGGTCCTCCTGCGTGATCATTCACATGCGAAGGTTTACCTTCATTTCACTTCACTCACTCGCCTGTCCTTTATTTCATTTCGGCCTCAAGGACATTCATCACTCCCGCCTAAATCATCCATTGACATTCCAAGAGGTGACCTCGATCCTAGGCACCAAGGTCTGCCAATCCTTGCCACCTCATTATCATCAGGTTCGAACTCGACAGGATACTCTCCTCCTCGTGTACTGATTAACAATCAGTCTTCTACCAGCGGCGAGTTCAACGCGTTCTAAGAGGACAGAACCACGACAAGCAGGATAAATCCCACCATGAACGTGGATTGGAAAGCAACATGACTCTTCGACATGTTGAAGACTGCATTCTGATAATCACATATTACCAATGGCCATATATGAGTCAATGACAACACCATCCTGGCTGGTGCGTGCTCACATTAGTTAGACTTTTAGGACAAAACATCAAACGAGTGGAATCAATCACAACTTTGGGTGTGATCGATGGTGTCAAGCGAACCATGCCAGTGCCTCCTTCAAATACCCGAATCAGGTGAGAATTCGTCATTTCCCAACCCACAGCTTGAATCGATACCGGTACCATTCCACCAATTGTTGCAATCTCCCCACCATTTATTCCAGTGGTCGCATCCCTTCTGGGCGGTTTGAAGAGCTTCAGACTTTCCCAGAGATGGCCAGATATCCTGCGCGGCCTTCTGGCGTTCCAGAATCTGGAGGCCCAGTCCAAAAGAGGCATGAGTAGCAATGTGGCAATGCAATAGCCAACTCCCTGGGTTATCGGTCCGGAAGGCAATTACCACGTAGCCACTGACAGGGAGAAGAACGACGTCTCGGCGTGGTGGATTGTCTCGTTTGATGTCCAGTTTGTCGGGATATGTCGCATTTTCAATCTGCTGCAAAATCGCAAAGTCGTGCCCATGAAGGTGAATCTGTCCAGCCAATGTCAACACGGGGTGAGATTTGTCCTTTTGGTCACACCTACCGGGTGAGCTCCAGTTGGAAAACTATTCAACTTCGTACCTTTGATGATCATGTAGACCTGGAGAACGATTAGCCTCGCCATCAGATCTGCACGGTCAAGGCTTCGGACGCTTACCCAATCTGTATCTGTGTAATTCTCGGGGATCACGACCGAACGAGCATCCCATTTTCCTGCATATCCCAGTTTGAGAAAGGTTGGATTACTGTAGTCGATCTGGAGAGGGACAAAGTCGTCAGTGCCGACAGAGAAGAGCGCTAGTGGGAAGATATTGGCGTTCTTCTGCAGTTGCACGGTGAAGCTCTCCCCACCTTGGTCGGGAGGACCGTTTGCAGCAGGGCCGATTGTCCAAGGTAGGATGGGCCTCAAACTCGAGTATGTCTCATCCGAGCAATGTAAAGAGATGTTGCCGTATGGATTTGGGCCCCACGGGGAAGTGGTAGGAAGAGCTTGTGAATTATTGTCGTATCGGAGGATGCCTGCTTTCTCGTAGCCCGTGGAATTCGACTGGGGAAAAACGAAGCAGCTGGCACGCCAGGTACGGATCCAGTAGTTCCCATCCTTAGGGATCGGGCTTCCAGGATTTGCTAGAGGGTCTGCGGTGACGACAACGTGGTAGCGTTGGCCAATGCCAATGAGGAGAGACGTGTTGGTATAGGGATGTATTGGAACGAAATCAGCGCCGACAATTTGAAGCAGGTGATTGTCAATCGAGAAGACAAAGGTCGTTTCGAATGAGACATTGATAATACGTAGAAGGTATCGTTTGGGTTTGTTGTTGGTTGGTTGGTCGAACGTAATCGTGTATGGAGTCGGTATGGCCGTTTCATTGTGCACCGTGTTGTTGTATCGAGTTACGTTCCCACGTCCATTGAGAAGAATACTCGGGTCTTTCAGTTCCGTCCATATCGCCTCAAAAGCACTGTTATGCCCCCAATCAGTCAGCAGTAACGGAGTCTTTGGCTCGTCATATGATGCTGAACTTGGACCATGCAATGTGATGGGTCCAGCTGCGCCATCGGCATACTGTACTGAATAGTGGCTGTGGTACCACGAGCTCCCATACTGCATGGCCCTCCAGGTATAGTTGAATGTGTCTCCAGGAGCAATGGGGCATTGAGTAACACCGTTGACACCGTCCATGTGCATGGTCAGCCATTGTCGGATTCCGTGCCAATGAACGCTAGTGCCGTTCTTCCTGAGCTGGTTCTTGACAATGATTGTAACATTCTATGTAGCAGTGAGCAGAAGAGCAGAGATGGAAAACTGTAAGGGAGATGCACATCACCCCAGCAAGCTTGAATCCATGGACCAGGGTACGTTCCGTTGAAGAACTTGCCTTCCGTGAAGTTCAATCCATCGGCATTTAGCCACCCATCGGTGATGTTCATGTGATAGGTTCGGTGTACGCCGACTGGGGTCTGATTGCTGTCTTCGTAATTCGTGTGAACATTATACTCCTGACCAGTGCGGTCATTCTTCAACCAGCATTCTCGATTGTCTGGACTAGAGCAGGGGCTCCACCCGACCATGTTCCGGTAGTCACAAAGAAAGTCTGACCCAGGTCCTTGAAGACGGCCACCAGGGGGTTTGAAGATTGGACCTTTGGCATTTTCGATGAGCAATCCATCTGAAGAGGTCACGAGAGGCGTTTGTTGATCGCTCTGCGGAGAGATGGAACCAAAGGTTACCACGTACACGATTGTCGTCCAGAACCTCTCAACGAGACGCATGGTCACCTATGCTCAATTTTAGTAGCAATAAATGGCAAGAATGAGAGCAGTGGTAGTTGTATCCAGCTGTGCAAAGATTCCAGGTCGGGAAGACACTGATGGTGAAGAGCAGATTTGTCAAGAGGGTTATGGCTGAAGAAGAGGCATTGAGTCTCACAACCCACCATGGCGAACAAGCCCCCGTGGCTGGCTGGCAGTGCTCGATGGTGCATATGTATGTCTCGATTGCGGTTCAGGTGTAACAATTTTGGCAATGTTGGCACATTGAAGGGGATTTTCGTGGTTCCTGATTGGCACCTTACACGGTCAATCACATTCCTGACGGTCAGAAATGAGGAGCTGGGAATGCTAGTTTGTCCATCTTGGCTGAAGCAGCAGCATCGGACAAGTTCCGTCTTGGGTGAATTGGTTGCACAAGTTCGTACATCTGCAGATATCAATGTACTGGGCTGCCTGACTTCTAAGAATATGCGGAGTGATGGACAGTGAAATCGGTGATTGAAAGGCTGGACCTCTCGCCATCGTAAACCCAACGTGAGATGCTGCATGCATCATGGCGCCATAAAAGTGCGTGCTCGCAAGAGATGGCGCCAGCTGATAGGACAGGCAACTTTGCTCTGCTCGCATCGTCTGCTTCAAGATCGAGGCGAGAGACCTGTCGACTCTCCATGGTGAGGTTGGACGATGCAGTTCAAATTGGAAAGTGGAAAGGAAGAAGCTGAAATGGCGCTCCCACTTTTCAGCTCGAACACGAGAATTGGATCAGAATCAGGAAGGTCACTCGAGTGTATACGAGGTGCGCATTGGTAAACATTTTCCCCCGCAGTTGAGTAATTCTGTTTATTTTCTTACGTCTAATCTATGGCTTTCCTACAACATTCCCTCATTCCCCATCCTTGATCACGGGCGACGATGATGGGACCTGATCACTGACAGTGAATGCCTCTGCCCATGACCACTAAACTAAGCTGGAAGACTTTGATTGTCTACTCCAGTTTAATCTGAGCTAAACTTCGAGCTCGCATTCTCACTTCCATTGAGATAGGTACGACCGTTTCACCCCGACCTAAGCATTCCATCCAACTCCTGCCAACGCACACGAGACCTACACATGGCGCTGTCCCATGCCGCGCAAGGTGAAATTCGCCGAGATCTTATACTCATGGAAAAAAAGAAGGAAAACACAAGACTGAGCTCTACCAGTGTAAGAGAAAGAGGAGGGATGTCGTGCATCTCGCCTTCACTTTGTGAAAGCTGATCGGGACATGGCTATGAACCAAGTAAGAACTGATTCCGGCGACTGAGGCATAACCCGTACAACTATCGTTGTGATTCCAGTAGCACAAGAGATGCAGCACATTATGTTGAACAGCGCCGAAGTTGTCAGACTACCAGGGCACACTCGTTCCTGATGTACAATATATGCTCAGATGAACGAAGCAACGTGCTTTTGCACATGCCGATACACAGTACACAATATTCGCATGCACTTTTTTATTTTGCATTTCCACCGACTTCTTGTTCCCAGGCATCTAAGTACGTACGTGTATAATTGTCGGCATTTGGCGACTATCTCCGGGCTGTGCATATGCAGGACATCTCAAGATCTACATTCCCCTGACTACCAGGTATCTCCTAAGGCCGCCATGCTGTTGCTGACATTGATAATGAGTCCCGGGAACAGGTAGTTAAAAACTCAAAAATCGCCCTCATTACCATCGGAGACAACGGCTAACATGGCACAACAAAGTCAACCAAGCAACTACACGCAAGGCTACTCCGACCACACAATCGCAACACACCTGTTACGCACGGTCGACACGGATGCCGCTTTCCTTCTGCCACACGTTAAGAAGACGGACCACATCCTCGATGTCGGCTGTGGGCCAGGCACCATCACCATCGGTCTCGCCAAGTACGCTAGTGATGGCAGGACAGTAGGCCTCGACATCTCAACGGACGTCCTGAAGAAGGCTAAAGCACTGGTGGCTGATGCCCAGATGCCCACCGAAGGGACCGGATCCATTGCTTTCACACATGGTAACGTCCTGGAGGGCCTCCCATTCCCAGACGACACCTTCGACATCGTGTACTGCTCACAGCTGTTCGGACATATCCCACCGCCGGACCTGCCGGAGCATGCGCTGTCCGAGATGAGGAGGGTTTTGAAAATAGGCGGCATCCTAGCATCGCGCGACGGAATGGACCAACACTTTTACCCTCGAGGCCTGGACGTCGACCGGCTGTGGGTGCAAAATCAACAGAGGGCTCTTCTCAAAGGGAAGCCGCCCGACGCAGACAACATGGGGGGCAGAATGCCAGCATTGTACCGTAGTGTTGGATTCGACGCCGATGGGGGCAAGGTCCAGGTCGGCGCAGGTACCAAGGTGTTCTCGGGGTCAGAAGCTCGAAAATGGTTGGCAATGCGCGGTATCGGGCAGCTGCAACCTGGAGACCCTTTTCACCAAAGCTGGCTGGAGGCCGGCATCACTGAGGACGAGATCAAGCAGACGATATGCGCTGTGGAGAGATGGGCCGAGACTGACGACGCCTGGTACGCCTCGCTCCAATGTGAGATACTGGCCTGGAAGTAGATTAGCGGCCGCACACGAAGTCTGCTGACGCCAGAGCGAAAGGATGATGGACGTCTAGGATAATAAATTCTCGTTCTCCTTCATGGTGCACAACATGACTCCAATCCGAGGCTGAAATATAAGCGTGCTCTGTCATTGGCCTGCCGAAGGTAAGATGACCCTCGTCATCCCCGCATAGAAAGAGGCAGGTTCGGCGACAGAAATATGGGCGATTTCTGGGGGATTCAATAATGGAGATCTGGAGAACTCCCTTTTCCATTTCTTTGTAACACCATAAGTCGCCTTTTGTCTTCCTGCTAACGACCTGCCACATCAACATGGTCGGCAAGGTGCGCGCCAGCGACATGAAATGCGCTTTCTGTGATCGCAGCTTTACAAAGAGCGAGCACCTCAAACGCCACCAACGCCATCGTACGTTGATAGCCCTGGGGGGGATTACCGATGGCATGGAACTAATTTTCGTCAGATACGGGAGAAAAGCCGTTTAGGTGTTCATTTTGTGGCAGATCATATGCAAGAAGGTGAGCATACATACGCGGTTGCTGCTTAGGAAAGTGCCCCGGCTAATGCATCAATACCTAGCGATGTCCTTGCTCGGCACCTTCGAAATCACCACACCGAGGATAAGAACAGTAACCTGGAAAGCTCCCCGAACAATCCTAAGACAAACGTCGATGGTCATGTTCCTGACGCCGTGTTCACACATCTTCCAGACACCGGCTCGACGATGGCCGATCAGCTCCTGCCAGCACAACCCGATGAGACGTTGACGATGGCCGATCGGCTCCCACCAGCGCAACCCAGTGAGCCGTTAACGATGGCAACGGCACAGTTTCCGCCTTCAACGCATATAACCTCCGAGCAACAAAGCGATTTCGACTTTCGCGATGCCGACTTCGATCTCCCGGCGGATTATGACTTCAACTTTCCTACACTTTATGAGGCATTGAATGTGTGGCTCACACCAACAGCAATGACAGAGAATTTTGTCCCTTCGCCGACTCAAGGAAGATTCCTTACCTCCCCAACCACATCTGATTCCAGATCTTTAGAGCTCTCCAAACGGGTACAAAAGGCGTGGCCCCGAAAACGCGCCTCTGCAGTTATCCTGGCTATTCGCAACATGTGGCGCCGTGCTGCTCAACATCCGGCAGACAATCTCTTCTCCAATAGTGCTGTCGATGCCCAGATCACGCCTGATCCTACCAAATCCTCCAGGTGGAATATGGATGACGAGTGCAGAGCCAGACTCATGTCGGACTGTGATACCGTGCTTCTCCCGGCTGAAAGGTACTCTGGCGGCTTCACCGCACCAGGATCACCCCATATTTCAGTGGCACAGGAACAAGACGTGGAGGTGGAAGGGCTTTCGCCACAGTCACCAACATTGACGTTCCCTTCAACCGAGACCCTCGATATGAGTCTCGGCCTGTTCTTTCGGCGCTTTCATCCAGTCCTACCGTTTGTTCATCAAGCAACTTTTGATGCAAAAACGACACCGAGCTCGATGTTGCTGCCCATGTGCCTCATAGGCTTATCAATACTCAACCCGGGTGGCACGGAAGACTTCATACGTCTGTACATTGGCAAATTACTACGATTCTGCAGGTTAGACCTCACTTATAAAGGTCTCGGCAAAGGTGGTGCTCAACAACTGGTCACATCTCTTGCGTCTTCCCTGCTTGTACTCTACCTTGGTCTCAGCTGCGAGCGATTAGTGGATGTTCACCAGGCTCACATGCTGGCCATACAAACATTGTTCATTGCCGATCGTCATGGTATGTTCTCCGCCCACGTAGGGGAACCGATCACAGCCGCAATGTTCCAAAACACGGATCAAGAGCGTTTCTGGAAAGCTTGGGCCCGTGTTGAATCTTTGAAGAGGCTCGTTGTCTGTCTGATCTCGATTGATTCAGCGTACACGAGGATGCTAGATCTAGCTGCCAATATTGGCCTGGATCGAGTCGAGGTGGTACTCCCATGTGATACTGCATTATTCGATGCGCCAACCGCCGCAGCATTCTTCCGAAAGATCGACTCTGGTACGTCGGCGCTCGCAGCCCAGGTCGATATGTCTGCAATTCGGTCAAGCGAGATCTTGGGGTTTGACCTGTCCGGTGTAAAGGTACTCCTCGATGTGCTGGCACTACGAGAAGCGGCAGCCAGACATAGGTTGCTATTCAGCGGATCACCCTCCCTGAAACTTATGTCCTCCATTCCGGCATTGGCTTTCGCAGCACATGACGCAGCCTGCGGTATAGCAGAGACTTTGGCGTCCCTGATGACTTCAAGGTTCACCTTGATCAAGCAAGATCCACCTGCCGCTCTTTCCTGGAATTATCTTTGCCTCATGCTCACGGCAGACTTGGACAATATCCAGACTGCTTGTGGCAGGACAGGACTTGAGGCTTCGCAGAAAGCCTTTGCTGATCTTGAAGTATGGGCCCGGACGAGCAGTGCACGAAGAGCTGTCCTGCATTCCTCACAGATCTTTCATATACTCTCCAGGCACCGCATATCCGACCACAAGACGCTTTTGTACGAACAAATGCTGTCAAGCGCAGCTTTGGTCATGACAACCTATGTCCGTCTTTATGTGCGAACGCCGGAATGGCATACAGAGAGCATTGAGCTGCTGGAAGACATTGACTGGACATCTGTAGGCCACCTAGGTCTTTCTGGGTCCGGTTCTATGGATGTGGATATGTTATCACTCTCCAATGATCAGGCTTGCAGATTCATTGGCGGAGGTGGGCTGTTCACGTTTGGTGGAGAGACGTACTCTTTTGGTGCTCCGTCTGCGCGGAAGATGGTTCTGAATTATGCACAGCTCCTCGACGAGATTGCCCCACGCCACGGTTCAGAGCACTCACAGTTGCTTCGCACGATTGGAGACTTTCTCGATACAGGTGACTCAGCGCGATCAGATTTTGTCCAGGGAATTACTTGATGGCCGCCAGCACTATCACTAATATCCCAATCCATAACAAGCAAGCCTGTTTTTAGAAGAACTGGTACTGTCTGACCTGTGTTGCCCCTCGGGTTGAAACAGATACCACTCCTTAATGTCAATCCGGAGCACTTCGCAGACACCGAGATAGTACTAACCTTTGGCAAGGGGAAGGGCATCAGCTCTATCATACATTCCTTTTAGCTCAAAGCCAGTGCATCCATTATTGCGAACCTACTGGACATTCAACTTTTATCGTCGATGTACTCCATGTCAGACGGTGCCACTTTTTCTGAAAACAGGCTCGTCGGGTAGGAAATGCTTCCACCTAACCTCCCTAAGTTAGCTGATGCAAATACTTGCCTTGGACTTCTCGAACATCCCCTTGACCATCGATCTCTCGAGTCCATTCCAGGCCAAGGAGCCAAGGATGCTAGAGGTATTGGGAATCTGTCCACCATGGTTCCAGAAAGCCTAAACGAGATGATCTTTGTGGGGTGTTGACTACATACTCCGGACTCCGCACATCCTTACTCCTCGTTTCAGCATTTCGGGTGGGGACACCATATAACCGAACAAATTAAGTCTGCCCATGTGGGTTCCGAAATGCGTTTGTAAAAGGTCCAGACCTCATCCAAGTTGGTACTGATCATGCTTGCTCATCTGTGAAGCCTGAAAAGATGTTCTCAGTGTTTTTAGGTATAGTTCTGGTCATCGTTGGCCTTCTGGTCTATGAACAAAAACGAGACCGGGGTCTTCCTCCGGGGCCCGCACGCCTGCCTCTCATCGGCAACCTCCACCAGGCTCCTAACGAGGTTCCATGGCGACAATATGCGCAGTGGACCAAGCAATATGGACCAATCTTCCGCCTTCAGTACGGTCTCAACACCGTCATCATGCTCGGCAACCACGAGGCGGCTCATGATCTGTTGGACAAACGCAGCAGTATATACAGCTCGCGGCCACGTCTAGTAATGGCGGATGAATGCACAACCAAAGGCATGCATGTGCTCCTAATGAAGTATGGCCAACAATGGCGAACTCATCAGAAAATGCAAGCATCTTGTCTCAACATCCGTGTTTCCCAATCATATCAGCCACTGCAGGACCTTGAGAGTAAACAGCTCGTGTATGAGTTGTTATCAACGAATGACTTCAAGTCACGCTATCACCGGTACACTTCGAGCCTAATGTTTGCCTTGGCCTATGGAAGACGTTGTCCCCATGGGGATGAACCAGAGATACAAGGAGCTGATCAAGTGAACGCAAACTTCTTATATGCCGGTCGTGTGGGAACATGGGCTGTGGACGCATTGCCCGTCCTGAACAGGCTTCCTAAGTTCCTGGCTCCGTGGAAGAGGCAGGCTGACCGCTTCTACAATCTGGAGTCTCGCCTGCACACAGAGAATATGCAGAATGGACTGGCCACGCCATCCTGGAATATGACGAAACAAATCTCGAGCATGAAGGAGGCGCAAATCATGCGGCTTTTGGAGGTTGCTTATGATATCGGCATTATCTATGAGGCTGGCATCGACACCACAAATATCGCGCTGGAGGTATTCACCTTGGCGGCTGTGCTGAATCCCGACTTTGTACAAACAGCTCAACGGCAGCTTGATGAAGTGGTCGGTCCTGATCGCCTACCAAGCTTTGCGGACAAGCCCAGTCTTCCGTACATTGATGCGGTGGTCAAGGAGGTTTTGCGATGGCGGCCGGTGAGTGCTGGCGGAATTCCCCATGCTGTCACTCAAGATGACGAGTACCTCGGCTACCGCATACCGAAAGGTGCGACTGTCATTGGCAATCATTGGTCCATCCATCTCGATGAAAACATCTTTCCTGAACCCATGAGATTCCGGCCAGAACGATGGCTAGAGAACCCGAATCTGCCATTACACGCTTTCGGCTTCGGTCGCCGAGTGTGTACTGGGCAACACGTTTCGACAAACTCCATGTTCATCATCATCGCTCGACTGCTCTGGGCATTCGAATTCCACCGAGCCACGGATGACAAGGGTCAATTACTACCAATCGATGACATGGCATTTACTTCGGGTTTCAATTCACGGCCGCAGCCTTTCAAGATGTGCTTCGTACCACGGGCAGACAAGGTCAAGGCGATCGTGGCGAAGGAATGGCAGGGGGCCAACAAAGACGTTGATGCTATCATGGAAGATGTCAGAGCAAGGCAGACTGGTGCAAAGTAATGGCTGCTTGAGAAGACGAGTCCTTGTCCGACCTTGTACATGAATGAATGTTTGATGTAAATGAGGTCTGATCATAAGTCTGCGTGCAAGGTGCATCGAGCTTGAGGTGCTGCACATTTTCTTCACGACGACATAAAGCATTAGCATGTCTTAGTAAAGGCCTTCTACGGATGATGCGACAGCATTAATCCTCGGACTATGTACACCAGGGTGTCCTTCATCAAGATCACATCTCCAAGGGCTCCATCTTAACCTTCGTCTCTCCGTCAAATTGTTTCAGAAACTCGCGTGCTGTTGCTGCTTCATTGAGAATGATTTCTCGGTGGCGTTCGCTCCTGGGAATGAATCGAGCACGGAAGGGTTCAGGTCGCATATTCTCTGACTCTCCATACGCGAAGATGTCTACCGGTATTTCTTGTCCCTGTATGAAAGTTAGCATGCTGTACAAACACCTGTTCAAGTTTCCGATACGTACATTGGAATCCAAGCCCGGTCTGATATCGAATGCCCAAAGTAGTCTCGCAAAGGTCAGGAAGAGTCCTTGCTCAGCGAGCGGCTGGCCACTGCATTGTCTCCGGCCCCAGCCAAACGCGTTGTGGCCCTTCTTGTTGGGGAAAGGACGATCCCGAGTGATGAAACGTTCCGGCTTGAAAACATCCGGTTCAGGATATTCGGAAGGATTGCGGTGGATTGCCCATAGATTGCCTGTAATCCAAGTTCCCTTCGGAATATAGTAGTCACCATAGACATCATCTTGCGAGGGAGAATGCGGGATGCCACCAAGAATTGTGACGGTTCGCCAACGGAGTGATTCGTCGACGCAGGCACGAACATATTGTAGGTTTGCCTCATCTTCCCATTCTGGCAGGCGACCGGACCCAACCACTTCATCGATGAGCTTCTGAGCTTTCTTTTGCACCTCGGGGAAAGCGCACATGGCAAGGATGAATGTGATAGTTGTGCTTGCCGTGGTATCAACACCACCACCAATCATGTTACCAGTCAAGAAAGATATTTCCTCGTCACGAAGCCCATTGGCCTCTTTCTCCTTGAACAGTGCTTTGGCGAAATTGTCTTGACCGGAGGTCGACGCTTCTTTTGACAGCGACGTGAAGAAGCGGTTGAATTTCTTTCCGTTTTCGAGCACTATGGACGCGGCGGGATAGATCCACTTGGGCAACTTGATCAAAGCCGGGATTGTCTCCATGATAAACATGCCTGGCATCACAAGATCCACGCCTTCCATGAACTTGAGCGCAACCTGGGCAACATCGTCGTTCATTTTGTCAACCCGGCGACCGAAGCCGATGCAAGAAACGATCGAAATGGAGTACCGTTCAATGGCTTTGACAAAGTTGTCTGGTGTGAGCACTAAATCCTGCAGCAAGATTCGAATCTCGCTTGATTGGAAAGGGCGATATGATCGCACTGCCTGAGATCCAGTCGCATTGTGGGTGAGACGGCGATGGTATCGCCAGCGATCTCCATACGGTAAGCATACTTGGTCGTAAGCTGTGGCGTTTCGGGAGTCTCCAAGCATAACCATATGTGGCCGCGATGAATAGATGTTTGCACGCTTGTCCAAGAGCTCGGAGATCGACCAGATGTCGTTGCAGATAATGTTTGGCTTGTGACCGTGCCAGATAGTGATCATTGGACTTTTGTATTGTTCGCTCAAGTCGGTCATGTAAAGCCATGGTCGGGGAAGCTTGATCTGGTAGTGATTGCCGACTAACGGCCACGGAAAAGGTCCGGGAGGGAGCTTCTGTCGCTGCTTCAACACGCGGCAGTAGTCCACCAGGATGTAGGTTATTCCTAGTGCCAAAGGAATACCAATGATCATTATCATGGCCGTTGCCAAGGATGGATTTGAGACTGGTAGCAGGAAGCCATGGCCCTGAGGAGTACTCTTCAGGTCCATGACTGAAGCAAAGAGGAGGTCAGGTGATCCGACAAGGAAAGGTTCTGTCTCCAATTGAGGGTGTGATGAGAATTCCTGGAGCGGTCTTTGTCGACTTCTTCCGAGTCTTCTTCCCGTATAAAGTATCAAGCAGGGTTTCCTCAGACCGAGTGATGTAACTGAAGAGCCTTTGTACTTGCTGCCTCCCCCAGTGTTGATCCGGATAGTTAAGGTCTGCAAAGCCGGGTGAGAACATACGGAGTAAATGATTCCAACCCACACATCTCCCCACGTACTGTGATGTATCTGGGGCATGCTTTCTCCGGAGACTGAGAGAGGAACGTGCTGAGGTATACCAGGTCTGGAATAGGGATGTGGGACTGTCCGACATTTCGCTTTATGTCAGTCTGACCACGTATTTGTCTGCGACTTGGCGCGTTTTCCGAGGTGATATCCGCGATCCCCCGAGCCCTGTCTGTGGGTGCACCTAAATTTCGAGGTCGGGCGCTTCGGGCCCTCCATCACTAAGCCTAAAATTTCTGGCCGTACGCTACGCCCCCCTATAAGTTACCTAACTTAGAGGGTTAACAGGATCTGACAAAAAAATGTCGTTCTGTCTGTCAAGTCTGTCCATCAACAACCCACATCCCCAGGCTGAAATCATCTGAGGGGGGTCCAATGATGACTTGCTGGCCCACATTGAGCTTCCCATTCTTGGTTGCGTCTCTTTAACCATGTGGGGATAGACCCAGCCAGTGATAACTGCAAATGGTTCATGCGCAATACGCGACAGCGGTCTGGGGCCCCAGGACCTCCGCAACGAGCACAAAAACTACTTCATGACTGATCAGCCCACTGTGCGACCCCGGCCTTCACACAATTCCAAGCATGGATACTCACCTTGAAGCATCCAAAACACCAATGGAGGGGCAAGTAAATGCACACCAGCACGTCGAGGACGTTCCATTGGACTTTCTCGACCCTCACCGTGCTGCTTTGGAAGGCAATCCCGAACATTCCGAAATTCCTTCTCTGTCGACGCTGCTGGCCGTGGCAGTAGGTGTACTTGTTGGTTTTCACCTGCGACCAGACCGCTGACATGCCCACAGTCTCTTGCACTTGCGTACATTTGCCCCATATCATGCGGCTTCAGCCTTGCGACTGGCATCCTGATTCCCATTGGGACGGCCCTAGGAGATACCACAAACATCACCTGGCTGGTCGGAGGATGGTCGATTGCCTCATCAGTGTCCTTCTCCATGGCCGGCGGCTTGAGTGACGTGTTCGGAAGACGTTGGACCATTATATCTGGCCAAATCTTTTGTATCATCGGTTCGGTATGGTTGACGTCTAAGGCCCATGGACTTCGGGCGTGTTCTGACAAAGACCAGATCATTGCTGCCACTGCAAAGAATGTGAGCACAATTATTGTCGCCTCTACACTCCTGGGGTTTGGATGTGGCATCATCTTCGTGAGCTACGCTGGTATCTCAGAGTTGCTCCCCAATAAGTGGCGGTAAGTTCTCGAGTTCTTCTTGTTCTTTGTGGGCAACCACTGACGCTGTGTAGTGCAACCGGGCTTGCGCTGACAGAGTTGGCCATTAATGTTCCTTTCAACATCGCCAATGTCATCATTGCCACCGAATTGAATCTGCACACTGCTCTGGCGTGGAGATGGTGTTACTGGATCGGCTTGATGTTCGCTGTCGTGAGCACGGTGGGGACTTTGTTGTTCTACTTCCCACCATCCAGACCACAATTTGACCACGAGAAGACTCGCTGGGAAGAAGTCAAGCAATTGGACATGATAGGCCTTGTCCTCTACACCGGAGGACTGACAACGTTCCTCATCGGACTGACTTGGGCTGGTCAAACCAATCACCCATGGCGCAGTGCCTCGGTGATTGCCCCTATCGTGATCGGATTCTGTGTGTTGGCAGCATGCTTCGCGTACGACTTCACCCTTGCACAGCGGCCTTTGTTTCCTCTGGAGGTCTTCAGAAAAGTAAGGGACTTTACCGTTCTGCTCGGAATTGTGTTTGTTGCTGGTAAGTGGCATACAATCGCTACTGGTGATGACGCTCACTGCATCAGGGATGATATACTTTTCCATGTCAGCGCTGCTCCCGCAAGGCTCGTTATACATCTTCACAAGCGACCCTATCCAGATCGGTCTCATTGCCTTGCCCAACGGGATTGTTCAGGTAAGTTAGTCTTTCTCTCAAATGACAGCATACTAAATCTGAATAGTTCATATTTGGCGCAGTCGCCACCGCCTTCATGGGTAAGATCAAGCATCTGAAAGTCCAGATCCTGTTCGGACTAGCAATCCAGGCGATCTTTACCGCCTGCCTTGCCGCCATCATTCCACAGAGCAAGACAGCCTGGTCTGCTCTTCAGGCCTTTGCGGTAGGACCTTTCGCCCTTGTCGTCCTAGCATGTTATATCATTGCAGGATTGAACGTACCTTTGCGATATCTGGGCTTGGCATCTGGCTTGATTGGTACTTTTCGAAGCATGGGTGGCAGTGTCGGCAATGCCATCTTCAATGCTGTTCTGCAGGGGGTGACGAGTAAAGACCTTGGGCCTGCCATCGCATCTGCTGCAGTCGGGCAGGGTTTTGACGCCACAGAGCTAGGCTTGCTCATTCCAGCAACCATCAACGCTGTGGTCGGGGTTCCGGAAGCTTTCGCAGGGGTTCCAGGGGCCACACAAGCCGTTCAGACTGCTGCGGTGCTGGCTTTCAGACAGGTCTACGCCCGAGCTTTCCGCATGGTCTTCTTCAGCACGATTCCATTTGGCGTCATGGCGATAGTACTTGCGTGCTTCATCCGAGACCCATCCATTTATCTCACCAACCATACTGCGATCCACATGGAAAGGGATGGAGCATTCAACAAGGGGGGAGTGCAGGGTCATCATGATGGGCAGATGGTGGGAAAAGCGGAGGCGGAAGCAGACAACAAATTTGTCCACACTGGGAAGTCATGAAGGGTCGATTATCCATTGAAGGTGGCTCATCTGACCATAACCCATGGGTACTGTGTGCGGCTAAGCGGATTGCGTATTCCGAGACTTGTCTGACTCCTGTAGCATGTCGATATTTTGTCCTCTGCGTACCGTATGCTGTACTCAATAATCACCCCAACCTAGCTTTTCTGACGTGTATACGAGGTACCGTGAATTGTGCAATATGTGGGAGCATTTCAGACCACATCTATCGCGACGCAGATGATCTGTACCACCCATATGCGATAGACTCGCGGAGGCGGCATGCGAATGTCATTCATGCGCAGCTTTTCCGACGTGCGGCCAAGTACACATCCCACTTGTGTCAGGATACCACCTCTTTTCGACCTCCATCCCACCTAAGGCCATCGAGCTGTACGGCAGTGAAGGAGGTGGATATGTGGGTATGATTTCGTAAACAATGAAGTGAGAGTCTTTCGATGTTTAGAGACCAGGAAAGTCTCGGCTTAATCAGGGGTGGCAGTACCGCAACGGGGCGTGTAGTTTCGTTGTTGATGGGAGAGGAAAAGGATCTTTCAGCATGATAGATGACAATGGAGAACAAAGTCCTGCTAGATTTGCCTTCTGTGGTGGAATCGTGTTTGAACGCGCATGAATTGCCAGGTAGTTGTTATCAGGTTCTTGGTCGGCACTTTCGCAGGTATCGTAAAGCGGCCAGAGGACATACCCACGTGACCTGACCCAAAATATGTGCACAATCGCGTGACAGTGTATGGCATCCGTGCTGACCTGTCAAAATGTCATGTAGGACCACGAAAAACTGAATAACCTTCCTAAAAGGGTAAATTTGGTTTCCCAATCGAGTAAATTGGAGATATTAGACTTGGACAGTATCCAATGTTTTTCGTCCCAGCCCAAACGTCACATTCTAGTCTTGGACATCCTGTTGTGGCTTCTTGGTCCCCTGTAACCTCCTCAAGAAGTCGTTTCCTTCCAATCTATGCTCAGTCTCTAGCTCTTTGTTCAAGTCAAAATGTCCAATTAGCATACTCAGCAAGGTAGCCACACCAGCTATGCCCGTAAAGAACCCGTACACACCGCGAAAGCCGTACGAATAAGCATGTAGAATGTTCGTCTTGAACTCCGAAGGTGCCATGGTCCTCAACACTGCAACATACGACTCGCTCATGTCTGCAATATCAGTCGGCAACGACAGCTGATTCAGCTTGATCAACATGACATTCTGGAAGACCGTGCTTCCGATGCCGACCCCAATGGCCATGCCGAAGCTACGCAAGAAAGCGTACATGGCAGCAGCAGCGGCTTCGTCACCAGGCAGGCAGATGGCTTGCGTGGCGAAATTCTGTGCGTTCAGAACAAAGCCGTGACCAACGCCGACAATAATGCCAATCACCACCCAAACTGCTGTTGGTGTATCAAGATCCCAGACAAGAGTCAGGCCAATGCCCGTGGTTGCGATAAGCCAGCCGATCCAGAGTGCCCATCGGAATCGGTTCAGGCGAGTGATCATGGAACCAACGACCAGCGAGGAAGGAATAAAAGCAAAGGTCAATGGGAAAAGGGCAATGCCTGTACGGATCGGCGAGAAACCGCGGACAGAGAGGAAGTAGAACGGAATATAGCAGAGTTGACCATAGAGCTGA
The DNA here is from genome assembly GCA_035928005.1 of Exophiala sp. CCFEE 6388. Classification (NCBI taxonomy): domain Eukaryota; kingdom Fungi; phylum Ascomycota; class Eurotiomycetes; order Chaetothyriales; family Herpotrichiellaceae; genus Exophiala; species Exophiala sp. CCFEE 6388. Next base: position 178,982 of record JAVRRU010000023.1, read on the forward strand.
CGTGGAGACATGATCAGCCTCATCACTGGACATGCAGATCCTACTTACCAACAAACCCTGCGCAAATGCCCCAGCGAAGGCTGCATACGAACTGCGACAATGAAACAAGCTCTTCCGCAGGAATGGCTCTTTGGCATAGAAACCCTCCCAGACCATGGAAGTCCCTAGACCGACTGATCCGAGAATCAGGGGGACCAGAGTTCGAAAGCTATTCCATGGCTCTTGACTCCCGCCCCAGGACAGGGCGACCAAGAATGCTGTACTCGACCCGATGAACAGTACGCCTCCGGTGAAGTCGATCCGGACAAGCTTTTCCTTCAACGATGATGTTCTGGGTTTGAGAGTCAATAGCCATGGAACGCTAACAAAGCCGACGAAACAGAATGGAAACATCAGGTAGAAGATCCATCTCCAGGTTGAATGTTCGACGAAAGCGCCGCCCAAGACTGGTCCGAGACATGTTCCAATAGCCCATGCTGCTTGTCTGGATGGAGCCATAGTTAGTCCTCCTGTGCCATGTTGCAAAGCTTTTACGAGGTTTGTGGACCATACATGATACCGTAGTACTTGGCTCGATATCTCAACGGCACAATGTCTGTGCAGATTACCAGAGCAAGAATGATGATTCCGCCCCCACCAACACCCTGGAAACAACGGCCCACGAGAAGAGTGAGGAGGCTCTTGGCGACGCAGCAGACGATTGAGCCCAAGGCAAATGAGCTCAACGCTGCGAGCAGACAGACCGGACGGCCGAAGATCTCACTGAGGGCCGCAGTGTACGGCATCGTCACGGCGGAGGACAAGAGGTAAGATGTGCCAACCCAGAAAGCCTGTGTGGTCGTGCCCCCTAGAGCAGTAATCATCGCCTGTATCACTGTCAGGAACAACACAGTCTCGAGAGAAAGCTTCATACGCTCAGGGAGGTGACCAAGATGGTAGCATCCAGGGAGACCATAAGAGAGATGACCGCGAGGCATGCCAAGATCAAAAGCTCGTGTAATGATGGTTTCCATTCTGCCTCATTGTCCGACTCTGGAACGCGGACTGCGGCAGGCTCTTGAGACTTCTCCATGGTAGCGACTTCCTGCGGAGTCATGCTCATTGGAACTTTTCAAACCGCTGCACTGAGTTGAGAAGTCGGAAGTTGTCCCTTTCAAGCAGGGCAGACCACTCTCAGCAATTATTCAGTTCTCAGTTTCCTCCCCGCTCAATGTACCTCCCTGTTTGGGCATGGGCCCGCGCGGCAGATTGACCAGCCTCACGGAAGCCTGATCGGAGTGCCCGATTCCATGGTCCTATGGCATGTCGACCATGAACGCTTCAACAAGCCGTTACAGGGCTAGCAAGGAGAATGACAGACGCTGGCTTGACCGGTCTAGCTCTTATCGACCCAATCACAAGAATGCCATAATAAGAGACGGGACAGCGCTGGGGGTTGCAAGGTTCGCAACACATGGAAGCTTGTCTTGCGTACTTTCGATGGTGTTTAGGATTTGGCCCCCGTGTCACTGACATGGAAGACTTCAGTAGAGTGGGCTAAAGCTTTAAAGCCAAACATCATTGGAAGATGCTCGAGTGGTCAAATACCTGGTAGTCTCTGGAAGTGTTTCCGAATCGAACCCTAACGACCTCAAAGGGTAGCAAGTAGTCAATCACAAATGAAGTCAAGTCAAACCAAGCGTTACACAGCCAGCCACGATATCGGCTGCTAATCTTATCGCCGCCCATCAGCCACTAGTCACTAGGCGGAGATGCCCCATGTGTCTTGGCACGCACCTCCCTCCCGTCCCTTCCCTTCCTGCGCTCCTTTTCTGACGCCGCGGGGGAAAACGAGTCGAATGTGGAAAGCGTTGGTCTAGAACGTACAGTATACCTGAAAGTAGGTACATTCGCAAGTGTGATTCTTCCGTAACGCTTTCCGAATTTGGATGAGGCGCGAGTGCTCTCTCTCCGACTTCTTCGAACCAAGTGCAGCCAGCCATGGAATTTCTCCCGCACCTGCCATCGGCGTTGACGACGCGTCTAGCTAGCGACTCAGCAGGACTTTGATGTTGGTAAATTGACTCGAATCAGTGCTGAAAGGTACGGCGGCGCGAACTTCGTGATACTATCTCTGCATCCTGGTCATCTGGAACAGCATCTTTCTTCAGGTCGCCTGCCACCAGCCACCGAAAGGTCGATGTTGATCCGCCAATGAGCGAAGCTCCATCATTAGACCCTGCGCCCACTTACTATGATATCCAGTCCAGCTCATTTTTAGCTTTATCGACTGATGGATAGATCGCCTGGACGAGCAAAGCATGTCCCTCATGTCTCTTCCAGTGGTTCGGCGCGTGTTGGCACCCGCCGTCGAGACCCTCGCCGAAATTTCTTGTTGTCTTCCAAGAAACAACCCTCCATGATGATCCTGATAAGGGGGCCGATGCGCAAGCCTCAGCGCTTCCGCGACGGGACTGATAAAAACCGCCATTGGCCTCGCTGCTCCCAGCCATAAGAGAAATGCACACTGTGTGCATGAGTACTCCTCGAAGTCTTTACTCGTTCCGCTGAGGAAGGCCTGCTACGGTGTAAGCACCATGGCTCCCTACTTGAATGATCAGATGCCTTCCTCCACGATGGGACCTCCGAATGTCACGGCTCGGACATCCCATTCCACTCGAGATGGCCACGATGGTGGTGGTGAAGGAGGCCTCCCCAGACCGAATACCCAGGCCAAGGCAGTTCCGATCGCAATATGCGGTATGGCTCTGAGACTTCCTGGCGGCATCATGACCCCTTCTCAATTCTGGGACTTCCTGCTCGCCAAAAGAGATGCCAGGACTCTCGTGCCAGAGTCTCGGTACAACGTTTCAGCTTATCACACCGGTCTTGGGAAACCCGGTGAAGTCAAGAGTGAATATGGTTACTTCCTCGATGATTCCGTTGATATTGGCGCCCTAGACACGGCCATCTTCAACATGGCCAAGACCGAAATGGAACGGCTGGACCCTCAGCAGCGTCAATTGCTCGAGGTGGTGCGGGAATGCTTCGAAAGTGCTGGCGAAGTCAATTATCAAGGCGAGAATATCGGCTGTTTCGTTGGCACGTTCGGCGAAGACTGGGCTGAGTCTTTCGCCAAAGACCAACAAATATATGGCCTGTACAGAATCTCGGGCTGTGGCGACCTATTCCAGTCCAATCGCATCTCGTTCGACTTTGACCTTCGAGGTCCCAGCATGACGATTCGCACCGGATGCTCCTCGTCTCTTATTGGACTTCACGAGGCGTGTGGTGCCATTACTAGAGGTGACTGCACCTCAGCCATTGTCGCTGGTGCCAACATGATCCTCGGCCCCAGCATGACACAAGCCATGACAGAACAAGGCGTGCTCTCCCCAGATGGGTCTTGCAAAAGTTTTGATGCTGAAGCAAATGGGTACGCCCGTGCAGAAGCAATCAATGCTGTTTATGTGAAATCCCTTGAGGATGCCCTTCGCGACGGCAATCCAATCAGAGCTGTGATCAGAGGTACGTCGTCAAATTGTGATGGCAAGACATTAGGTATCTCCCAGCCTAGAGCCGCAAGCCACGAAGACATGATCAGAAAGGCATACACCGTGTCAGGTGTTGAGACTCTTTCTGACACGGCGTATATCGAATGCCATGGCACAGGCACAGCCATTGGTGATCCAATCGAGACAAGTGCCGTGGCAAATGTCTTTGGCGAACAGGGTGTGTACATTGGCTCCGTGAAGCCCAATGTTGGGCATTCGGAAGGAGCATCAGGTCTTACGTCGTTGATCAAGGCGGTCTTGAGTCTGGAAAATCGTACCATCCCACCAAACATCAAGTTCAACAAGCCGAACCCACGCATTCCATTTGAGGCATGGAAACTCAAAGTGCCTGTCGATCCTGTTCCTTGGCCAGAAGATCGCTGTGAACGCGCTGGTGTCAACTCTTTCGGCATTGGAGGCGCCAACGCTCATGTGGTGCTCGAATCAAGAAATTTATACTTGGGTTCAGCGCCCGTGATATCCAAGGCAGCTCTTCAGCCCAGGCTCTTGGTCTACTCCGCCAACACGTCCGACTCTCTGCGCAGACAGGTGGTGAACCACCAACAATATCTGAGAGAACGTCCTGAATGCCTACACGATCTGTCATACACACTTGGAGCACGTCGGGAACACCTCGGACACCGCGCATATTCGGTTGCAGGTGTCTCCGCTGAACCAAAATGCTCTCCATTCACCAAGGCGCCTAGCTCGGCTCCCAGGCTCGTCATGGTCTTCACTGGGCAGGGAGCCCAGTGGCCTCAGATGGGTCGCGAACTCTTCCTGTCAAATGCTGCCTTCAAACATTCCATCAGCACGATGGAGAAGTATCTGAGCACATTACCTGATGCACCCAGCTGGCGAATCTCGGACGAGCTCTGCAAATCGTCCGAGGAGAGCAACCTTTACAAAGCTTCTTACTCACAGCCACTTTGTACGGCCGTCCAGGTCGCGTTGGTCGACGCTCTTACCATCCTGGGAGTATTTCCCACCGCTGTTGTCGGCCATTCGTCAGGAGAAATTGCAGCTGCATATGCAGCAGGTCGCCTCACAGCAAGGGAAGCTATCATTGCGGCCTACTATCGCGGCGTTGTCTCCGGTCAAGTGACCCGGGATGGTGGCATGGCAGCTATCGGACTAAGCTGGAACGAAACGTCCGAGCAACTTGTCGATGGTGTCGTGATTGCGTGTGAAAACTCGCCATCGAGTGTCACAATCTCAGGTGATTCTGATCGAGTCACAGAGGTCCTCTCCAACATTCAAAAGGCACATCCAAATGCCCTCGCACGACCTTTGAAAGTCGATAAAGCATACCATTCCCACCACATGAAAGAGGTGGGATCGACATACCGTCATTTGGCAAAAGGTTATGCTCTAGGGACTTCGACTGGCACTCAGGTTGACTTCTTCTCCAGTGTGACTGGGCAGCTGCTTGACGGTGCTCATGTGCTTGACGCCTCCTACTGGCAAGCAAATCTCGAGTCACCGGTCCTGTTCCGCACTGCAGTCGCCAATCTGGTCGCGCACGCCAGGCTCGAAAGCAACAACAATCTCATGCTCTTAGAAGTCGGGCCACACTCTGCGCTAGCTGGACCTCTCCGACAGATCCTTGCTCGTGAATCTGCTGGAAGCCCGTACGCTTCATGTATGACACGCGGACAAGACTGCACAACATCCTTCTTGTCTGCAATGGGAGAACTATACCTGCAGAATATAACCCTGGACTTTGAATCTCTCACCAACCCAGATGCTACTGCTCAAGTCCTGACTGACTCTCCATCATATCCATGGCAGCATGACCGCTCAGTACTGTTCGAGACACGTCTGTCAAAAGAGTGGCGATTCCGAAAATTTCCCAAGCATGAAGTACTTGGTGTCCGCGTTGCAGAGAGCACCTCCACCGAACCAGCATGGCGCAATGTCCTGATTCTCGATCATGTCCCCTGGATTCGGGATCATAACATCAAAGGTGACGTCGTCTACCCCTGTGCTGCGTATCTCGCCATGGCTGGGGAGGCTGTCAGGCAGCTCAACGAAGAAAGCTTTAGCGGATACAGCTTGCGCAATGTTATCGTCAGCACTGCCATGGTGCTGCATGACACGAAGTCAACGGAAATAATGACGAGCTTCAAAAGACACAGGCTGACCGACACTCTTGACAGCTCTTGGTGGGAATTCGCCATCAGTTCTTACAATGGGAGTGGTTGGGTCAAACATTGCAGCGGAGAAGTGTGCGCCAGGGATGAAGAAGATGCTAGTTCATCGTTTGAGCGGCCACACCGTATGGCTCGCAAGGTTTCGATCTCAAAGTGGTACGAGTCATCACGCCACGTTGGTGCCAGTTACGGACCACTGTTTCAGGGTTTGAAAGAGATCTCGACATCTACCACGCAAAATTTGGCAAGCGCACAGGCAGTCGTCACGACTACCGGTAGGACCGACGTCTACTCTGTCCATCCCACTCAAATCGACGCCTTCTTACAGCTTCTTGGTGTTGCTGCTGCCAAAGGTGTGAGCCGGTCTTTCAAACACCTGGTTGTTCCTACTCATGCCGAGCAAATCGATATTTGCAACACCGCAGCCGACTTTGAGATCACAACATCTGCCAAGTATAACCTGAATGGGTCAATAGTAGGCGATGGTTACGGCCTCGCGCCAGATGGTAGCCTTGCTTTGAGGATGAAAGGTGTCAAGCTGAGTCCACTAGAAGGCGAAGAATCTCTGGCCAACAGTGACCGACATGCTGCGGGCAGGCTCAACTGGAAACGAGATATCAATTTTCTGGATTGCGCTGACCTTATCCGGCCATACAGCGAACGGGCGGAAGAGATGCTTCCATTCTTCGAACTAACGGCACTGTGCATTGAGGAGACACTTGACAGAGTTTCGCAAACACCATCTTGTCTTCCCCATTTGGAGACATTCCGTGCCTGGATGGAGGCACAATCCAGAAGCACCGTTGAACCCTCCAACAGAATGGCTAGAATACAAGCACTTGTTGCCGAAATATCTCGAACTGCGGCCAGTCCAGGGGCAGAGGCAATGCTGAGGGTCATGGAGAACGCGCAAGCTGTATTCAGTGGGACATCTGAACCACTCGAATTTCTTATGGCTGATCAGACATTGACCCAGATATACAACTACATGGATGGCGGATGTGACCGCTCCGCTTTCATGCAAGCTCTGGGCCACAGCAACCCGAATCTTCGTGTCCTTGAAATTGGCGCTGGAACCGGTGGTACGACCGCCACAATGCTGTCCGACCTTCAGAATCCAGACGGAGGTCATTTGATGTACTCAAAGTATACATATACCGACGTGTCCGCTGGGTTCTTTTCCGCTGCAAAGGATCGATTTAAGAGCTGGCCCAATGTTGAATTCGCCACGCTCGATATTTCCCAGGATCCAGAGGTCCAGGGTTTCAATGCCGGATCGTATGACCTGATTCTGGCGACAAACGTGCTTCATGCCACTCCAAGCCTACATGAAACCTTGGCCAACGTGCGAAAGCTAATCCACCCTGATGGACGCTTGCTCTTGCAAGAACTATCCTCAGACTGTAAAGTCTGGAACTTCGTGATGGGCGTGCTCCCTGGCTGGTGGCTTGGTGCAGACGATGGGAGGCCGGAAGAACCCTATGTCTCCCCTGAGCGTTGGGAGGATGAGCTTAGAGCAGCAGGTTTTGACGGGCTGGAGGCTGTGGTTTTCGATTCCAAAAAGCCCATGCAGACGAATGCACTAATGGTATCGAAACCTACCGAAGCCTCTCCAACCTCTCCAAGAGACATTGCGTTATTGTGCGACCACAACAGCAAAAGCCTGGCGCAGCGTCTGGAGTCAGAACTTGTCTCGGTCGGACGCCATGTGTCTGTTTGCGGTTTGCAGGATACCATACCCGACAACTTGGATATCGTTGCCCTGCTTGACTTCGAACAACCCTTCTTTGACAGTATGACAGAGACCAAGTTCGCCCAATTCCGAAGCTTTGTCTCCAATCTGAAGGGACAGGGAGTGCTCTGGGCCACTCGAACGTCACAGATAATGTGCAAAGATCCACGTTTCGCACAAAGTCTTGGAGCAGCACGGGTAATCCGCAACGAGTTCTTCCTAGATTTTGCAACTTGCGAGATTGACCATCCAGATGACTCTTTGGCACCCTTCATTGCGGTCCTTTCGAAGTTTCAGCGCCGCCGTGTGGATGAGAGCTTCCAGGCGGAGCAAGAATACGCCATCGTGAATGGAGAAGTCTACATCCCTCGATTCTACCCCTTCCACCTGAAGGAAGACCTCCTCGGTCTAGAGACAGCAGCAGTCGCAGACGGAGCTGTGGAGCTCGCTGTCGGAAAGTATGGGCGCCTGAGCACTATGAAATGGATTTCCAAGCCGGTTCGGTCGTTGGATGACGACGAAGTCGAGATTGAAATCCACAATGTTGGAATGAACTTCAAGGCAAGTCAGTCCACGCTGCTACGGTAGTTGTCTAAGTTGCATAGGACGTCCTTATTGCCATGGGTATTGTGCCATCATCCGTGGCTGGCTTCGGAATCGAGGCTGCTGGTATTGTGCGCAAAGTTGGAAGCAAAGTTGAGCACGTACGTAAGGGTGACCGGGTTTTCACCATGGGCGGCGCTTGCTTCTCATCGTCACTCATCGTACCTGCTCCGCTATGTGTCAAGATTCCAGACTCGTTGGGCTTCGAAGACGCGGCTACTATGCCATGTGTTTATGCAACAGTGATACACTCACTTTTGGACGTTGCGAGGGTCGAACGGGGACAGGTATATTCATCCCCAGCGTGTTTCTCTGTTGCTAACGCGGTATGCAGTCGGTACTGATCCATTCGGCCTGTGGAGGCGTCGGTCTTGCTGCCATTCAAATTTGCAAAATGATTGGCGCTGAGATATACGCAACAGTCGGCAGTGACAACAAGGTTGAGTTTCTCGTTGACAACCATCAAATACCTCGCGACCACATATTCAATTCCAGGGACACATCATTCCGCGATGATGTGCTGAGGATGACAAAAGGCGTTGGTGTTGACGTTGTCCTGAACTCCTTGTCTGGCGAGCTACTGCACGCTTCATGGGCATGTGTTGCCGAGTTCGGGACGCTGTTGGAGATTGGAAAGAGAGACTTCATCGGCAATGGGCGGCTTGCAATGAACCCATTTGAGCTCAACAGGAACTACTGCGGTATCGATCTGGGTCATCTGCTGGAACGCAAGCCAGCATCAGTACTCAGGTCAGTCCCCATTAACGACCTAAGTCCCATTGACGTTCTAGCTGACATTCTCTGCAGATTGCTGAACAACATCGTCAAGTATTACGAGCAAGGCCACATTCGACCGATCAAGCCCATCAAGACTTTCCAAGCGATCGCAATCGAAGAATGCTTCAGATACATGCAGAAAGGCCAACATATTGGGAAGATAGTTGTCTCAATGACGTCCACAAAGGAGGAAGATCAATTACAGCTAGGAGGGTCGCAAAAGGATGTCACTTTCGACGGCGAGGCTTCTTACCTGCTTGTCGGAGGCTTGGGTGGTCTCGGCAAAGCAGTCTCGACATGGATGGTGGAGAGAGGAGCTCGCCATTTGATCTACCTCTCTCGAAGCGCTGGGAAGAGCGCCGAGGACCAAGACTTCATCCGCGAATTGCAGGAGCAAGGCTGTGTAGCGACGGCTGTCCAAGGAAATGCCGCGAACGCAGACGACGTTGCGAAGGCTTTGCAGTCCGCAACAAACTTGAAAGGCATCTTACAACTGTCAATGGTTCTCCGAGATCGCCAGTTATCGAAGATGAGCTTCGAAGAATGGAATACCGTGGTGATGCCGAAGGTGCAAGGGACTTGGAATCTACACGATCTCACCATTGACAAGAAGCTGGATTTCTTCGTCGTGTTCAGCTCCATCTCCGGCATCATGGGCCAGCACGGACAGTCCAATTACGCTTCAGCGAACACGTTCCTCGATGCCTTTGTCCAATATCGTCACAGCAAAGGTTTAGTTGCATCTTCCATGGACATTGGTGTGATGGAAGATACTGGCTATGTCGCAGAAAATCCAGCTATGCTGGAGGGCCTGCGTGCGACCGGCTTCCACTCAATCCGCGAGTCCGAGCTGTTGGACGGTTTGACAATGGCAATATCAGCGGGTCGATCATGTGCATCCGAAATGGCCGATAAGAGTTACACCAACAACGGTCAACTCATCCTGGGCTTGCGCTCAACCAAACCTTTGTCTGATCCGGCGAATCGCGTCCTTTGGCGGAGAGATCGCCGCGCCGCCGTTTACCATAACGAGAGCAACGGCGAAGGGATAACGACGGCATCTGCGACTTCGAACAAGCTGAGAGAGTTCTTGTCCTTGTGTCCGGTGCATCCCGAGGTGCTGCATGACAAGACGAATGTCACTTTCCTCGCACAGCAAATTGGACTTCGGCTCTACGATATGGTGATGAAACCAGTGGAAGACGAAACGTCCATCGATATATCCCTGTCGGTACAAGATTTGGGGCTCGACAGTCTCGTGGCCATCGAAATGAGGACTTGGTGGAAGCACACATTCGGGTTTGATATAAGCGTTCTCGAGATGCTGGGTATGGGAAGCTTGTTGGCACTTGGTGAGCATGCGGCTCAGGGGCTGTTGGAAAAGTATGAGAAAGCCGATGACGGACGGATGGATGTTGTCATGTCGAACAAGATGCCTTGATTCATGGAGGCGGAACTGGTGTTGGATGATAGGATCTAGATACTTATGGTAAGGGGATATAGACCATAGATCGTACTGCTTTGCAAGTGTAGCCATAGAAAGCTTCCGGACAGGATGCGTGGACGACATGAAGCCAGTGTTAACCCTGCTATCATACCTTGGAGTTTCCGTGCTTCTGTTCTAATATCTACAAGCCACAACAAGGATGTGACCGAGCGTGGCGTCCCGTCCTCGAGAACCCCCGGATCTTCCCTAGTAGATTCCGGAGTAGTTATAGTTTCTAGGCTTCTGGGCGTCCGGAGCCTAAAGTTTTCGGCTGTCCACCCTCCAATCCTGGCACTCACAGGAAGTCTAGACTCAACCGGAGCACCCATCACCCATGCAACGAACTTCTCAGCCCAAACTTTGCCTTGCTGTGTTCGAAGCTCTTCTCAGCCCTTCACGAGCGACGCCAGGCTAGCCATGCACGGCCGGCTCATAGCGACTGCCACCACAGCTGAAATCGTGACGGTGAAGACACACCTCAGCCGGACCATGCAGCTACCGATCAGCCGGACTCCAACAGCCATAGAGCTGAACTCGCTTCGACCACGAGCATATCACAGACGCACATCCCATCGAGCTCGTAGCGAGACCATGTCCGACCTTCCCATGTCCCTCGCCTTACGCGAGAATCCTCCATCGCATAAGCTGCATCAAAATGCCCCGGTTCTCGAGACTCGCCGCGCACCTGCGGAGCATATCCTCCACTACCAGTTTCACCTCCCTCTCCGAAGCCTCAGTATACCACGAAGAAGAGAAAGAAGCCACCATCGTGGAATGTACCGAGATAATCTTGGAATGTGACGAGGAACTGCTGGTGCCAGAAAAACCTCTACCTGAACCTCCACACTACTACGCACGGTTGTCCGGTCAGAGGTTCTCATTCAAGTCGTCGCCTGAGATGGGAGTCCAGGTTTGTTCAATAATGTCTGGGTTTGAAGGTCCCCGGAGTTGACCATGTTCTCAGCTCGTCGTACCCGACAGCGATCAATGGCAGAAACCAAGCGCAATGGGTGTTGCCCAGCTAGAGTCCAGCTTGTGCTTCAAGTCATTCCTCGCGTATCGAACTTTGGCCGAACCAGGTCCTCTTGAACAGCGCGTAACATTCCGACAACGCTGCCTGAACGAGTTCGAGACCATTCGCGCGGGCTTCCCAGGCATCGTCAGGGAGGATATCCGGCTTTGCATGGCTGCGTGGGTGGCACTGGATCGTGCTCTCCGTGACATGTTGAGCAGGTTGTCCCCCAAAGAGACCGCGGAAACCGTCCAAGTCGTGGCCAACATGTTGCACGACTTCTCCGAACAGACTTCTCCCGGTGAGGCCTGACGACGGCGGTCCTTGCCTGGATTTGCACGCATCCGTCAGCACACCACACAGTTCCGCCTGCTCGTGTCACAGTTTCTTGGCTCCGCCGAGATCAAAGGCCTAAATAAATGCATTGGTGATATGCTGCGAAGCATATGCGAGGAGGCGAACTCTTCCTCCGCCTCGCTTATCACCTTGCAAGGTGCTGAGGAACATCTCGAATTACGCGGGAGAGCCCTCGGCATGTTACCTCTTCTTCACCTCGCTGCACAGGACGGTGTGACTACGACATGGGAACTGTCACCCAACCTGCAGGTTTTGCGAGAACTTGTCAGCTTGGCTGTTGTCCTACAGAACGATCTTGTCAACCTGGAAGAAGACCTCGCTGCATCCAGAACGACAAACTACGTGATCATGGTCGCCGGAGATTATGCAAAGTCCCTAGGGCTACTACCCATGTCCCTTCAGATTCCATGCTTGCACAATGCAATACAGGCTACGATCGAGAGACATAATGAACTTGTTCGAGCTGCCTTGCAGCGACACAAAGCAATCGTGGCCGCCGTCGAGTGTTGCGAGGAGTGGGAGGTTGCAGATGTTGTCATTGCATATCTCGCCAGGCATTTCAGCTGGGCTTCTTCTGCCAAAGGCTACCGTCCTTGTGATACGATTTATGAAGATGATGATGAATTCAGTTTGTCCGAACAAGGCATTTCGGACATTTTGCAGGAGATAGTGGGTGACATGGGCGGATCGGACTCGAACTCGCTGGCGAGTGCGGATACCCTTGCAAGTGTACCTTCTCTTGCAAGTGCGAGTTCGTATTATTCTTTCGAATGATGTATTAAGTATTAATGGTATAGTTTTCAAACATGGGCAAACACCACATGCTTGCGTGTTCCACATGAACATGGGCGTCTGTATGGCGCGCACCGTTCTCCGCACCAGCAGATCCTGCATTTCAGACTGAAAGCCGCATTCTCCTATCCTTGTCAGGTTGCGTGAGTGACACGCCGACCATAGCCGACGGCGATGGTGCCGACGGTCAGTTGCCGGCAACGTGGAGAATGATCTACGACACACGTTCTCTGCGGAGGCACTTTGGGCATCACAATATCTGGTGATCGAATGCGTCATCAACAACGTCAATCATGTTCCCCATGGGGAAGGTCCATGGCTGATACCCATGCAATGCTTCGCTCAAAGCTTGATTCATAAGTGCCACGAGAGTCCATATTCCTTTCATTTCATTTCATTCCTTTTGTCTTGCGTTTGTTTGTTATACTTTCGAAACTCTCCACTGCGTGAGTCCTGCCAACATGCCTACCAAAACAGGCACACAAAAACTCACTGGTGGATGGTTGATCGCTGCAATTACTTCAGTATGCTCCGCAGGGTTCCTGCTCTTCGGCTATGACCAGGGTGTTATGTCAGGAGTCGTCATCTCCAAATACTGGCTCGGTCAGATGGACAACCCGAGCTCCCTCATGGTCGGAACCATGACAGCACTATACGATGTTGGCGCCGTCTTTGGCGCCATCGGTGCTGCGTTCACTGGCGAGCAACTTGGACGTAAGAGGACGCTGCTGCTGGGGACGAGCGTGCTTATCGTTGGCACAATCCTCATGGCCAGCAGCTACGGACGGGTCCAGTTCATGGTTTCGCGTGTCTGTACTGGTATTGGCATCGGCTACATTACCTCTGTTACGCCTGTCTACCAAGCCGAAATCAGCGCCGCAGCTCAGCGCGGCTGGCAGGTGTGCTGCCAATTGACCACCATGCTTGGAGGGTTGATGATTGCCTACTGGCTCAACTATGGGTTTTACTTCGTTCACAGCAGTGCCCAATGGCGGTTTCCGTTGGCTTTCCAGCTCGTGTTTGCCATATATATCATGGTGGTGGCCCCCTGGCTTCCAGACACACCACGTTGGCTGATGCGTCATCGAACCGAGGCGGAAGGTCTTGCAGTCCTGGCTAAACTCCGAGGTCGCGATGAGAATGATCAACTTGTGCAAGCTGAAAAGGACGAGATCATGGAAGCCATCACCATCGAGGAGAAAGAAGAAGGCTCCTGGTCTGATCTGTTCCGCAGTAATGGCATCTCGGCCAATAAGCGATTCTACCTGGCGCTTGGTATTCAGTTCATGCAGCAAATGTCCGGCATCAATATTGTGAGTTCTCCACTCAGGTCGTTGTAGGCCTCACTAATGTTCCAGGTCACTTACTATGCACCAACCCTGTTCAGCACGTCGTTAAACATGACTCAGGAAATGTCGATCCTCATGGGATGTTTCCTGCAGTTGTGGTACATTATCGCATCCTTCTTGACATGGTACACGATTGACCGTGTTGGACGACGTCTACTCTTCATCTCGATGGCCATCGGAATGTGCCTTGTTCTTGTCGCCGAAGCTATTTGCGTCAACAGGATCGAGGCCGCGGGTTATCACAACACGTCGGCAGGAGTTGCCGCTGTCTTCTTTGTGTTCGCCTTCGAGGTAAGCAAGTCCTTTTGTTTCGTGATGCACAATTCACATCGCATCGGTGTCACGATTCACTCCAAAAGTCACGTTATCTGCTTTGGGAAGGTTGCCGAGGCACTCACTCGCATCAACCTTCTTCATAGTCCTTCCTACCGCAATTTCATCAATTCAACGCATGAGCATGATAATCTGTATACTAGGGCTGACACTGGCGGCAGGCTTGCTTTACCTGGGGATGGATGGCTACCGTGTAAGAGCTCTTCTTGCGAAAGACTGTGCCATTAAAGCACGAGTCTTTCGTTTGTCCCAAGTTTTACCGACACAGCTTTCTGACAAATGGCAGTTGGGTGTACCCGCCTGAAATTCTCCCATTGAAGATTCGAGCAAAGGGCGCCGCTTTGGCCGCGGGCGCTGATTTTCTCGGCAACTTCCTCGTAGTCGAAGTTACTCCTGATGGAGTCAAGAATCTTGGATGGAAGTTTTATATCGTCTGGGCGGTTTTGAACCTGGCCAACGCAATCATTGTCTGGATATTCTATCCCGAGACTGGCGGTCAGCCGCTTGAAGCCGTCGATGTGCTTTTCGTTGAAGAACAGCAGAGGAGAAACTCAAGTCTATACATTGCGGATGACGAGGTTGGGGAGGAAAAGGCGAATATCCTGCACAAACTGCAATGGAGCATCGTGCGAAAGGCTGACAAACAGGTGAAAGCGTATAAGCGAACTGGGGGTCGAAGGAACACTCGTCCCAGTGTCGACGAGCCGACGGACAATGGAAAGGCGCAAACGAGCGGAATGGAACATTTGGTGAAGTAGTGTACAATCTGTCATGACTCTCCTGAAGGACTATCATCACTGCAGAAGATCTATCGCTCCACTGAATTTCAGTAATTGCCAACCAGACCCTTGTTCCTGAGCCACAGTCATTGTCTGCCCGCGCATGTTCGTGTTCGCTTCCACGACTGCTAAGAGGCTTTGTTGGGAGACAGAAGTCATCGCCAACGGTCTCGTCTTGAGGGTATATGAGTCGAGCAGGAACAGGCACTCGACTTATATGCAGCATGATGCAAATATGTCCCCGAGGATTTTGCCTTTGGAAGACGTGCATTTTACTTCCTCCGCTTTTATGTCGGGAATGTGGCCCGTAGTGCCAGACGGATGCTGGGCCTTTAACGTCTGGTAAGTTTGTAGACATGCACAACAAGAGATCTGGTATCTTTATCTGCGGGCTCTTGCAATCATTGCCACAGAGTGTCGTTGCAGCATTAAATGGACGGAGTGTCCATCATCAGCCTGATGTCATTTTATTGATTTGGGCCTGACTCCGCGTATGGATGATTTCGCCATCTACAACAATAACCAGTCACTTGAAGCCATGAACGCAAACCTCGGATGCCATCCCCGGATCTGCTCCCTCCGCATCCGCCAGAGCGTCAGGCACGGATGCCCATTCGGTCAGTAGCTTCACTATGAGATGACATTGTCTGTGCCATAACTGGCTGGAAGGAACATGCTGCCGGCCGAGGAGATGCAGGAGGAGGTACTTCATATTCATCGTTAAGATTCGACGTCACGGTCTCCCAGACACCTTTAATAAAAGCGACATCAAGTCCAGCATCGTGATCCGAACATCCCAAAGCAACCAGTCTAAGCTTCAACAAAATGCAAGCCAGAACCCTACACTCGCTCCGGGCCCGGAGCCTTCCACATGATACTCTCCGCCTTGTTGGATGCTCACGGGCTCAGGTGATCGCATCTTTCCGTCTGCAGCAACAGCCCTTCCGTATGCCATACTCGACCAGCCATGATCAGGATCCCATCGCCAGGGACACGATCAGCGGCTTCCACGGAGGTGCAGTCAGCGGGGCCATCAAGCACGACCACGCCGAATTGAAAGACTACTACAACAAGATCATGAACTCAGTCGACAAGGACACCCAAACCAGGTACCAGAACCAATTCACCTGGGAACTCGCCCGTCATTCGATTGGCGAAGAGCTTGTCGTTTACCCAGCAATGGAGAAGTATGTCGACGGTGGCAAAGACATGGCTGAAAATGACCGAGCGGATCACAGAGAGGTAAGTTAGCGACTAGCTGATTGCAATCTGACACTCCTGACAACCCATGAAATAGGTGAAAGAACTCCTCTACGAGTTTCAACACCTTTCGGCCTCCGACCCGGACTTTAAACCCACCTTGCAAAGACTCTGGGCGACACTCAGCAAGCATATCGAAGAAGAAGAGAGCAATGATCTCCCAGCATTGGAGAAATCACTGCCGGAAGGAGAAAGCGATTCGATGGCTAGGAGCTTCGCAAGGACCAAGATGTTCGTTCCTACACGTAGCCATCCAGGGGCGCCGGATAGGCCACCTTTCGAGACTGTTGCTGGGCTTATGGCAGCACCGCTTGACAGATTGGGAGATTTGTTCAGGAAGTTTCCAAAAGATAAAGATTAGGTTCAGAAAGGCTGGTCAAATGATGCATATTGTTTCTCCTGCTGCTCTCCCTTGCCAACAAAGGAGAATGATTCATGGGAGGAAAAGCTGCTGCACCATCTGATAGTAATGAAACTCAAACCTCTTTGGTACCGGTGTAGACTCCAGATTCCGAAGGAATTATTCTAGAGCGGTTTTCGGCCTAGTGACATATCAAAGCTTTCGGCTAGAAACCAATACTGGTCAACAAATAGGATTCAAACGTCCGAGTGCACCTTGACCGTAGCTTTGTTAAGATGGATAGGTCGGTTATCATACTTTCACAACGGTTGTCACTGCTCCTTTTTCCCCATTTGCGAATTCTTCTCTTTTCGAACTCGACACGTGGTGTGGACAGTGCTGAGGGACGTGCACTCATCCAAGCGGCACAAATAGGGTCTTCCTGTACCCGAAAAGGATCCGGGTTGTTGGTTTTTTGGTCAGTGCACCTGCACGGTGACATCCCAGAAAAGGACATTGCTTGCGTGTTCACCCCTCAATCGAACCCACGTTCTCCCACGTATCCAGCACCGGCTGAATGGCGAAGTACAATGCTGCTAGCAGATTGTGCTGCCCGCATGTCCTGCGTAACCGAGAGGGCAATTCTTATAACAAGAGCCATGGAACATCCTGGCAAATGTCGACAGGGGGAAGCGGTGATTTGAACTGTTGGTATTCCTTCGTAAATAGTCCCCTTCACAAATTTACAATCTCAACTCTTGTGGTCTAGATCGCCGTTGATATTCCCGTTGATGACGCCCAGTCCCGTGTTGCTCCGTCCCCTGCGTCGTCCCCATACTTCATATCCCCATTCAGTCAACTGAAACATCCAACCTCCGCCCACAAGCACACCAGAAATGACATTGACCAAGCGTACCAACAACCCCAGCAAACTATTCCTCCGCTCACTAACAATCAACAGGATCGGTTCAATGTCATACTTGAAAAAGATGCCAGGGACTGTATTCGTGGGCACTTCCCTTGACTGTGAGGTCGCAGCGTATTGATTTGTGAATATCGACTTCGAGTCATGGCCAGCTTTGGGGTTTGGGACGTGTCTGACGATTCCGTCTTTATCCTTTTTGGTGTTTGGTGTCATGTCAAGCGTTGGCGGCTGTGGGAGGGCTGCAGGGTCGAAGCTGCCAGACTTTGTCGAAACGCGGCGTTTCGTGAAAATGGTCGGCACAATGGAGAGGTAGTATTGATATCGCATGAAGTGCACCTCGGCGGTATCGCTAGTTTTATCCAGCGGGTTGAGCAGGTTCGGGTAGTGAGGGCCAAACGACAGCTCATTGATGTGATGCGAGAAATTGAACGTTCCATGTTCCAGGTGCTGCTGTCCTCCGAACTCCATGTATCCGTGCCCCCGCGCCGTGATATGGAAGTCGCCCTGCACTTTGTTGCCCTCGAGTGAGCCGTAGATGCGGCAGCTATCGACGGGCGCTCCATGCAGGCGTAGCGTCTTTGAAAACTTCTTGCTCGGATTCTCGCGCATGTGTCCCAACACATGACCCACATGTGTGTCCTCCTCCTGGGCTTTCTTGCGCTCTTCATCATCCTCGTGCAGGCCTTGGTAATTGCGACGGCGACGCTTTCGAGGGTTGCCGGTCCATAGAGCAAAGTTTGTGTCTTCTTTGGTCAAGAGGTCGCCCGCCATGATACGGTCCATGGCTGCATCCTGGACGTTCACGTGTAGGTCGCGACAGGGCATACCGACGACGATATCAAGATTCAGCTGTAACTCATGGCCCACCCCTCTTTCCACCGAGAAGTGGTGCGTCTCTATCCCTGACCACCATGCTCGCAATTCGTTGAAGGTGAGGCATGTGCAGAGGATGATGATGGCGAGGGTCCATTGCCCGCCACGGGCGGTTGTAGAGGTGTAAGTTGGTTTGGTTTTCGCTGTGGTAATAATAGTGTTAGCATTCCGACGACGACATAGCATGTGGTGAGGTAGAGGCGCATACGGAAAGCATCAAAGGTTCTGAGGCTTGACAAGCCCTTGTCGCCAAAAGCGTCCTCATCAAGACCCTGCTTGTCGAAGGAATCCATCACCTTTTACGAGAGCTTCGACAGCTCTAACCTCAAGCTTTACCGCATGTATGGGATGGACGGGAAGTCTTCAGTGCTATTGCATGAATGAGTGACGTGTAGTGCTATGTCAAGGGTGAGGGCGCATTGTAAGGGAAGCCCCGTTATTTTATTATTATTGATTTGGCCAGATGTCGCTTCATGCAGGGTTCAGCCTTGCAGCGAATGACACTTTGGGCATAACAAGGCTACCTACCACAGTACTCGTAGAGTTTAGATGATAATCGGTTACTCATACACGAGACATTATGATGATATAGGGAAGCACACATCCCTGATTCGATAAAGTGGTTTGCATCATAACCATTTCACTAGTCATAAATACATTCATAGCTGTGGGTAGGCATTCGTATCCGACCACCTTCGCTTTTCAAGCGTGAACAAAACCAAATACACTGCCATGGGGGTATCTTTTGCAGGAATGCTGCCTCTCCGAACATGTTCTCAATCGTTCGCAATCAATAGTTTGACTTCCTGCAAGGCTCGGTTTCAAGGAATATTTCTGCGCATCCAGCACGCAAACGTTGACTGGGCTCCTGCTTTTCGATCTGTCACTCCTCAATAGGTGCCAGAGAAAAATCGGCTCTTCTTTCAGCTCCGCACACCGACCATCTTTTTCTTTCCTTATTGCTTCTGAGGTTGCTGGCTCGGAGTTCGAGCGAGCTCCTCCGGCGAGGCTCTCCTGTGTCACTGTCATCGCCCTTCAGCTTGGCCTCCTCCTCTTCTAGGAGCGCTGCCTCTTCCGCATCGGGCGTGTCTTCAATGGTCTCCAACGAACTGATGGACGGCGAACGAGAACGCAAGGAGGTTGGAGTGCTGGGCACGCTCGAGGCTGAACTGTAGGAGTAATTTGGATAGGACTCGTAGGCGTATTTGGGCGGAGCCAATGATGGCGAAGGCGACGTCCTGCCTGACATTGGACTTGAAGCTCTTACATGCAAGGAAGGTGCGCTTGCACTTTGATGCAGAGGAATATTAGTCCGCCGACGAGCTCTGGGGAATGTATTCGAGAATGATGCAAGTGGAGAAGGGTACGACAGATCGGTCTCTGAAGAAAGGTCGAGCTCCGCATGTTCAGGGATGTTTGGTTCGATATTCAGTCCACTCCATGATGGACCTGTAGGGTATGACTCCTCCATCGCGGACCTCAAGGGACTCCTCCTCCTTCCTGAATGCAGTGGTGAAGATGGTCTTCTTATGGTAGCGTATGGGCTCATATAACGTCCCGAAGAGTCCACACCAGGCGAAGAATGGGCTCGCTGCATGGGTGGTGAGCTCACCGCTCCGGACGAAAACTGTCTCATTCTTCTTGGAGGTGACTGAGCTCTGGTTTGACTGTGAGACTGGAGGAAATATTCGTGGGGGCCGGACTGGCTCTCGTATTCGACAAAGGATGAAATAGGTGGTGAAGATGGGATGTCCCGTGCTTCTTCTTCTTCGTTTGGAGGAGACGGTGGTAACGCTACGTTTTCTGCGGAGATGTGGGAGATGTGCGAGGAATCATGAGTTCTGGATTTGCCGCCGGGGACAACAGAGTGAGAAAAGGTATTGTTTGTCAGCGGCGCCATGGTGTCGAATTCTGTGTTCGTTCCGTGTAAAGAGGTTTGTAAGATCTCAGCGGACTGGGCGAAGGACTACTCGCATACTGTCGCGGCGTGTTGCTCGTGTGATGTTGTTGTGAAACGTCGAATGCGGCCGGGCCAGGAAGGAATGGCAGCCGTCGTGTGGCTTCAAGGGAAATTGACTTGTGCACTGAAGCGAAGTCCAGCAAACGCGTCAGTGGCTGATGAGGTCAATCCAGCAATTCTTGAGGTCGATTTGACTTGGAGGTTGGCTGGTCACAAGTATTTGTGGGAGAAGTCGTAATCGTCCTTGAGAGTTTGGAATAAATTGAGAATGAGGTAGGGATGGAAGGTCGAATCAAGTGGTTTATCGGTACTCGTAGGGGTAAGTTTGCTTAGTTAATTTAGTTTATCGCTGATACAGTATGCGGAGTGAATAACAGAGGCCGTTATTGGGCGTCGGCGATAGCGGGTTTTAGGCTTGGATAATGAACCCCTCTCCAATAAGGCCTGGAACTTTTCTTCTGCGACAAAGAGGTTTTTTATTCTCAAAGACGGTAGATATGATCGATTCAATTTTCTCTTTTCAAAGTGGCCCTGGGACTTTGTATATCCAAGTCGCCTGGAATCTTACGTCCGGTATCGCTTAAACACCGCACCTCCGATCGCCCTCTTGCCTACGTAAGGCACCACATTGGGAGAAATTTCTGCGTTTAGCTTCAGCCTTGCCGCCCTCACGCATCCGTGCACTCAATAACACGGGTGGTCAGAGCAGATTTTGCTCATGGTTTGGATCCCTCTACACCATTTCCAGCCAGTACTTCCGATCCTCTGGGTCGCTACCATACCTCTGGGACTTTTTCCACGTGGTGGAAGCAGTCCGCACAGGACACCATGTGTTTCGGAACTCCCCGAATGGGTTCAGTCGTGCATTGACCTACGACAATACTACCCTCCCATGCCCTTGAGGAAGCGAAGCGAAGCATTCATGGTGTAGATCTTGCCTACAAATGGTAACCGCCGTTGTTCCTTCAGACGTGCCACACAAAGCCCTGACAAGAACATGAAGCTACTCGGGGACTTCAGGGTATTGAGTAAAGGTTCTCAGTTTGCCGTTTCCCTTTCGCAGGCTAGCTGCTCTACTCCGGCTTTTTTGCGACGGTCAACACGGCGATCCAATCCCACTCGATCTCGTCTTCACCGTATTTCTGCTTCATGTATCTTTCGACTGCGGTCTTCGCGCGCTCGCTGTACTTCTCCTGTTCTTCCTTTGTCCAGCTTTTGGTCATCATTTGCCCCAATATTCCGTTGAGCATTCCCATAATCCCGGAATTTCTTGAGATTCTGCTTCGTTGGGGGACAGATTCTGTCTGGACATCGACGAACCCCAATGAGCGAACAAGCTCTTGGATAAAGGCAGCGTCATCCCATCGGTCCTCGGGCGAAAACAGCTCGCGCAGTTTCTCGCCAACCCGCATCTTAGGAAGCTCTGGCTCAGTGGCCAGTGCAGCACGGACATCAGGATACCAGCCCAGAGTCTCCCATGTGGACATGGCTACGGTACCCCCAGGGCGTAGCAAGCGATAGATTTCGCGGAGCCCCACCTTCGAGTCCGGGAAGATCATGGGCCCAAAGTTCAAGAGAACATGGGTAAAGTGTGAGCTGGGCAGTTTGGTATCCATCCCGTCAGCTTTTATAGCTTTGGCGTTCTTCCAGCCAGAAGACTCGATGCGCTTCGTTGCAACGTTGACCATCGGGTCTGCGAAGTCGGCACATGTGAGTTCAAGATTATTTTGAGCCGTATCACCAAGCATATCCATGAGATGGACCGAGACAATACCGGTGCCGCAAGCTTCGTCAAGGACGACCAATTTCTCGTTGTCAGGGACCTTGTCGAGGTTCGCTTTCTCGAGCAGAAGCTTTGCGTAGGGGCCTGTGACCTTTTCCGCCGAGGAGTACATTTGAGCGAACTCGGGTGAATCGAACATCTTGAACGATCTCTCCGTCTTCTCATCCTGCTTAGTGCTGGAGGCCATGGTTGCTGGGGAGTAGTGTAGGAAGTTGGACCAGTAATGACTTCGAATCGACGTGTATAGGAAAAGATATAGGGCTCGAGTTTTCATATATGTCCAAATGCTACAAAGATGCTGGGATGGAACTGCGAGTTTGCGAGGACTGGCAAGCTTCATAAAGAACTTACCTTGGACCAGATCAGCACATTCGGGGACTTTCACGTTCAAATGTGCCCGAAGGCCTCCCACTAGTCAAGTGGGTTGAAGCTTGCAACGGCTGACATGATTGTCGTTCAAACATGATTGGCAGCCTCAGAGGAATAGGCAGTTGGACTGCGAGGTGTCGCTTATGCTCACTGCATCTGAATGTTGATAATTTATATGAAATGGAAAAGGTTGCAATGGCGAAGAGGGAACCAGAAAGTAGTTGTATTCACAATCTCTGGGTGATCTTCGGTACGGCAAACGAAATCCGGGCAATCGTCATTGTTTACACTTGTGAAATTGTCCTTCCACCACTTCGACTACCAACAACTTCAGGGTTGACATAGTTGATGACAACGTCCAATCATGCCTGATGCCCATCCCAGTTAGAAGCGAGTCCCCTCAAAAGGCAGATAATGATGCGAAAGCCGCAGTCTCGGACATCAGGTATGGTGCTGGGAAGTCTCTCCAGCAGTTCAGCGCAGGCAAGCACCGCACACGGCTTCCGGCACCACCTTCGCTAGGCAAAAACGCGACGAGCAAGGATGTCAAGCAACCGAGTGTACCGACAAAAGCTATAACGGGACCGGGGATCACCCGAAGTCGATCATTAGTAGCGCATACTGTTGCTCGGGTTGCTGCCCAGAAGCGCGGCGGCGTAGCATCTTCAAGCACACTGACGGCTGAGGTACCATCGAATAGCGATGCGCAAATTACGAAGCCTGATCCTCAACAACGCTCGCTCGGATCGTCTACGAGTGCACCTTTCGAACGTCGAGCTCAAAACGATCGTGTGTCAAAGCTGGCCGCGCCTCGTGCAGGTGTCCATAAGAAGTCACCCACTTCAATCGCCGCTCCATTGGTGAAGAAACCCGCCTTCAACACGTATGACAAGCACTACAGTCCAAAAAAGACCAACAACAGGCCTGCAGTATCTTCAACCTTTGCCAAACCCCATGCCACGGAAAGTCTTCAGCATGCCCCAGGAAGCATCGAACCTTCTCCTGTAGTAAACCGCCTCTTCGTTGACGAACTTCTGCAGTTGAGCCTCCTACGCGATAGAGCTGGACAAACCCTTCGGAATTACGAGGCGAGCATATCAGCGCAAGTCGTTGCCGCAGATCAGGTGATCAAGAGAGACAAAGCCGTATTACTGGACCTAGAGCGCACTCGGCGGTCCCAAGTCAACGCACAGTTGGTAGTCAAATGGGTCGGACCAACGGAGGATCTGTCAACGGTTCAGGGGGGCAATGCCAGATTACTTGTTGTGGCGCGTTGTGTGAAAGAGTTGTCTGCTATGATACAAGAGGACGGACCTCTGCACAAGGTCATGAAGGAATTCGCACAATGGCATGTGCTCGTGGCTTCTAAGGGGAAGAATCGCGAATTTGTTGACGACAAACGAGAAGAAGTTCTCACGGCCGCGCCACTGAACTCATCGTGGACACCCACGGTTGATTCCATTGAGGCTAAGATCAACGACTGCAGGGACTTGTTAGCCGATCTACAAGCATTTCCAGACGAATCGTCCATCAGTGCACTGATCGCAATGCACCTCAAAGTTGCTGCCCAAATACTGCAAGCGATTGACACTTGCAGGGCAGTGGAGGGCCTGATTTTGCAACGAGAAAAGGATTGGATGCAAAGCTCACTTACAAATGCTATTGCCGAGGCCGAGAAACATCATTTTTCAGCCAAAAATCCTAGATTCGACAGAACAGGTGTATGGAATACCTTTCAACTCGACTGAGCTGGGCAACGTGAGGGCTATTGACCCGAGCGAGACTATAAGCACAGAAGCTATGTCCATCTTCAATCATGCACTTGGTCCACCAGGCAAGCAGGTGACGCTCGACCGAGTAGGTTTTCGACGACCTGCAGATCGCCTGACATGAAAAGCGACGCTGGGAGCTCGACACAAACTAGGACAAGGAGATGGCAAAGGCACAAGGGGCGCATCGCGAGGAGGGTGTACAGTATCAAGAAAGGATATCTCGATGTGTTCATGCGATGATCAAATCGCATGAAAAGGTTATGGTGGTATTACATAGTGGTAATACCTTGAGTCGGCAATTGGCGGAATATCGATCGTTCGCCATCATACTACGCTGCGTATCAACGAATCGAGGACGAAGCATTCTTCGTACGGTGCACGATGACGCTAGTCGAAGCAGCCACAAGGCAACTCACATCAAAACCTTGGGGCGATTGTGGAATCACAACTCCCCTTGGTGGAGTTCAAGCTCGAGACGACTCAGAGATAGAGGGTCAGCGAATTGCAGGCGGAGAATGACCGTCCTGGGTACGCCATGGAATACTTCTCCGGGGCTGGTGTGAAGTCAGAGTATTAGACCTTTGTACTACACCCAAATGCGCCCAAGAACATGCACCATTCGGGAAGAAGTTGCTTTGTCAGCGACACTCATCCGACCATCACTTTTATCCGGAAAGCATAACTACCTCGACCAGTCCACCTTTCAGCGAGAGAATACTGCGGTCCGGTAAGTCATATATAGGGCGTTGTTGTTGTCTTACCGCATACGATTCAAGGTTCTGCAGGTGCTTGTGGGACCAATATCAAACACCGTAGCAGAAGCCTTGGTGTCTGTTAAGACAGGATAACAGCACCTTTTTCCAATTGGGCAAATCAAGCCTCTTTTTTCAGAATGACTAAGTGGTGACAAAATGGTGAGGTACTACTGTACTAGTAATCGGCTTCCGGGAAAGCATTCTTACAGGAACCACACGTGGCCCGAACCCAAACCGAATTTGGCGAGCTCTAGCGAGACACGCGGGCAAAAGTTGGTGGAAGGCTGGCGCTGTTGGACACCCAGGGCGAGCGTACCATCAAGCTTGTTGAGAGATTGGAACCGGCCGCGACATCCTATCCCTTCTTGGTGTCGAACAATCCTATTTACTATGCACCAAGGCACCTCTACCTTAGGTGTCGGGCTCTCGGCGCATAGAGCATCACGCCAGCCTTGTCTCAAGTAGGGCGCGTAACAGTATGGCCTAAACTGATTGAAACGTGCTAAGTGGCCCAGTCACTGGCCTTGTTGACTCTACAGCATCTCGCAAGCCGTCCTTGTCGGTTTCCTCTTGTAGATGTAGTCATGTGCAAGGCAATGGGACTTGATCAACTGACAGAAAACCGCGGTCGGCGTGCAAGCCGGTTAGCGATAGCTTAGGTAATAATTGTACTTGATGACGGCAAGAGCGGCTTCTTGGGTGGCTGCCTTAACTGCAAGTAGGTTAAAAAGTAACACGGACCTCCTTCACGGCCTTAAGCTAACTTTAAGAGACGATTCCTTTGCCTTACTAAGGAAAGGATCCAAAATGCTACACAATTACTACTCCGACGCCTACGAGCTTGCATTACTATTCATCAGTCCACCCACCGTTCGGTCATCAGAAAAGCTTCTCCAGAATTGCCCAGGAATAACGAGAGCCAACGAACATACCGTAGTCGATACGATCCGCCGGTCCCTTACCTGGTAATGCTGATCTTGTCCTATTCGTCTTACGATGCTACGCAGCGAGCCCCAGCCTACTGGCAGTATCTTCAGGGGCGTAGCCGAGGCCGAAAGGACGCGTACACCGTAGGGAGGTACGGAGTTCCTCGTTCGCCGACGACTGGGTGATTGTTTCCGTAGACAACATACCTAGCTAAGTCACTGTCACTGCGCCGAACATTTTCCTCAGGAACCCTGGGGAGTATATGACGTTGCATGGAACCCGTCATCCCCATCCCCATGTGCATGTCTCCCAATCCAAGAGGGGCAGTGAGGCTGGCAGCTGCAGTTCCCTTATGCCGCCTAAGCGAATCCATGCCCCCTAGAGAAAGCGTGATCTCCCCTCCATCCGCTGACATGCTTCTTACAAGCATGCAACTTGTGCAACCCTCTTCTGACTGGCCTCTGATGATTCGTTACGACCAATTCTTCTCGAATCCTGAAATTCAGTCTTCTACATTCCGTACTCCGTACCGAGCAGCACGTAGTACCATACTAAAGTTACCTTGCGTCTTCTTCTAAAATCCCTCCTCGGCGTTCTATTCTTCCATCCTTCGAGACTTACTCCTTCCAAGCCGCCCAATCTCCGTCTTAACCTGCCCTGGTCTGCTCCATCCATCCCTAGCTGCCGGTGACGCTACATCGCACCACGCCAGCTTAGGTATGTTTTCGCAGTGGCTTCGATCGAGGGATGCGAACATGCAAAATACCCTGTCCGCCGCATACGTTTCCCTCATGCAATAGATTTCTCAAGAACATTATTGTCACGACTCATTATTACATTTCTCCTGGCCAACATTCAGTAAGCTTGCCACGCGCCTTAACTCCTTCAGTCAACGCTATCTCAAATGTTGCCTTGTACATCCCACCACCAGACCGTTCAAAGGACTCGAAGCTTGTGGGAGACTCACCGGGGAAGGTGATGGACACTGAATCGCGTGGCTCAAATGATCGAGATCATGTAAAGTCAAGGTTTTCTGCGCCTCCGGACAATGTCGCTCTCTCCAGAGTCATAAGTGCTCCTGAGCAGAGGCGTCCGGATAGGTCCCCTCTGTCACCCAGTGGTCATGCCTCGCGCAAGCGCGACTTTCCCATGGACCGACCATATCAGCGACCAGTAACGGAGTTATCATCACCCTCGACAAAATCGGCCTGGCCGTTGGACAGTTTCGCCTCACGCCCTTTTATGGATGAGCCGCTGGATAAACGTCCGCGATTAGGTTATGTGCCCAAGAAGGGGGAGATTGAGGCAGACTCATCGATGACGAGGTTAGATCACTATGCGGTATGTATGAACCAAACCCAATGTGCGTCTCTCCGGGACGAGTCAAATTGACAGCAGCTGCACCCCTAGACCAGTCGCTATGTTTACCCACCTGATCATCAACCGCCACCACCACCCTCACAGTCTAACCCCGAAAGTTCTCCTCGATTCACCCTCGGATCCTGCGGAAACTGCTCAGACACCGAGTCCATGGTGGCAGATTTGGTCAGAGGTCTGCTCGATCTGCAGTCGGATGTGTCTCAAGTACTGCGTTTGCCTCCAAGCCACAAGGCTCCCCTAGAGGTATTGGATAGCTTCTTGATTGCATGGAGCGTCTGCTGACAGATTGTCTTCAAGGTTGAGGTGACTAAGCTAGGCTTGAAGCAGAGTCTAGCTTGGACAATCACCGAAATCCGGACCACCAGTCGTCTCATCCGGGAAAATGCAGCGACGAGGCCAGGATTGCCTCCCTTATCAAACGTGGTTCCACCCACGCCTACATCAGCAATAGACGTACGGCGACTCTCTCTTCACAGTCAATCGTCTGCTGCGCCTTCGTCTATAAATGATCTACGCCGAATACCACTCCATCTCGATCCTCCTCGGAATGAAGAATACTCTCGGAGATTCTACGAACAGCCTGACCAGATGCCTCGGCCTTTTGAACAAACTCTTCCCCCTATCCAGCAGGGCGAGGAATTCAGACCACATGAACAGGCCGTGACTGGCGTTGTCGGTCAGTCACCTTACCCGTCATCATCTTCCTCTGTATTCGGCTCTGCTCAGTCCCCAATTCAATCCCACCCATCAATCAGAACTCTACCGTCGCCACCAGGAGTGCAGTATCCGAGGGCAGGAAGCTCAGGATCACTCCACTACTCGCCGACCGCAACTCAGTCCGTGCAGCATAGTCACCTCCAAGATCTCCAGCATCAGATATCGACCAAAACACTGGCTCTGCAGACATTACAACGTGAACACGATCAACTACTGGCCGCATTTTCGAGATCACAGATCCGGTGCACAGCTCTAGACAAGAAGTCGCAAGTGTCTGACCACGAAATCAATTCATTGAGCGAGGACAAAATCCGACTACAGCAGCAGGTGGAGACGTTGGAGGCTCAAGTACAGGATCTGGTAAGATCACGCGACGAACTTACCCAGAAGTCGACTGCCGATGGGGCACAGTGGAGGCAGATCATGGCCATGTCATCCCAACTGCAAATGCAAGGTGCTGAAGAAGGAAGACGCTTTAGAGCCAAACAAGACGAATGGGATCAGGAGCGTACAGCCTTACAGCACCGGATCGAAGAGCTAGAGTCTGGTAAGGCTATTATTCCCGAAGCAAAACCGACTTCTGGTTCTACAAGTCCAATGGCGAGTGACGCTATTCTGACTTCCGACTCTGTCGAGGTTTTGAGACAGGAAATTGTCAAACTCAGGCGTCGGTGCGTCGATCTGGAAATAAAATTGAAAGAGCTAGCGGGAGAGGCGGTGCAAATCGATAGTGCCATCAACACCATGGAGAGCGTGCGCAGAACTCTTGCAGGCATGAAACGGAGCTCTGATGATAGCTAGGTCGACAAAAGCCCCAGCGGGATCGCGTGTTGGAGAATTGTGTCAACGTGGCTTGTCAATGGACTACCTACTGGCTCTTTCCTCTCAGTCTGAAGAGGCCGACATGCGAATGCATCAGCTTTATCAATCATCGCGACCCTCGAGCTGCCCGTCGGCCGAGGTATTGCAGGATGTGATCTCTGCATGCAGAAGACGGGTTATGGTCGCCTCGGACGCCATCGATTGATGGACGCACATCTGTGCTCATGCAAGACGAAGCGCGCATACTTTTCCAGGCTATGGGGAGTCACACAGGGGTTGTTATGGCCGTGAGCCGTCAGCACTGCTTTCTCGAGAAGACGGGGAGGAAACATTTTGAGAGGCGATTTTTATGTCCTGCATAGTATCTAGCATGATTGTGCTTGGATTTTGGGATGCATCGCGGACGGTTTGCCTATTCTCAATCAGGTGTGTGTAAACATATAAACTCGTCCTAGCTGGATGCGGGAATGAGATCGCCCTCCATGAAGCGCGAAGTACGACGATTACGAAGTCGCACGTAGGATGCATTTTAGCATGCAAACACGTATACCAGGATAGCAAATTACCAGCATTGTCATTTCCTTCTGTCCTAGTACGAGATGGGTTTTGCAGTAGTCCATTTTGGCACATGCTCTTTGCTATGGAGTAAGGCGGGGAGAGTGAGTGAGTGAGTGAGTGAATGCGGGCAAGAATCAAGGGAATCTTTCCCGCGGAACTGACTTCAGTTGACTTACATCACATCATCTACTCGTAACAAAACAATTGACTCAACTGGACCAGAACATTGACTGCATTGTGTCCTTGACCACCGTTTACCTTCTTCTTACTAAAGAAGCCTTACTCAGCTGCATCTACGTTCGCCACACGCAAGAGGGCTTGATCGGGTACCTGCACACGATCCACCCGCGTCGAAACGGATGGTCTCACAACATACCCGAACGAGCCTCACTCCCATCGTCCACACTTCAGCCGAGGTCAGCGACGTTACACCTTCCAAATAGCTTGCATGTGTCGACCAGCAGATTCGCCCCCGCTTTCGAAGTCAACGCCCCTCGAATAGTCAGACATGGGGGACAACTTTGACGTGAGGTTATTGAAACGGAACATCGGAGCGGCGAAAAGAGACAGGTCCATCAGGACATTGTACGGGGACAAAACCTGGGTGGAAGATCTTGACATCGTCAACGAGCTTGGAGCTCATACTGGCTGTGTCAACGCCCTGAGGTATAACTCCTTGATGGCTGTTCTTGTGCACGTAACGTCCATGACTGACCTTTCTCTAGTTGGTCTACAAGTGGCAACTTCCTCGCCTCCGGCTCGGACGATACCCATCTGAACATTTGGGAATACAACCCTGCAGGTTTATACAATACCTTTTCCCTGAACACGAGCGTTAGTACCGGTCACCATGCGAACATCTTCTCGGTCAAGTTCATGCCCCACTCAGGCGACAGGAAAGTCGTCACCTGTGCTGGAGATTCCGAGGTTCGAGTTTTCGACCTCGAGTATGCGGGTACGTCGCAGGCAGGTTCAGTGGACCCGAGATTGTCCACAAATACAAGAAGTAGGAGATTCAACACTTTCTTCCGGAATGCAAGGTGGTTGAACGAGGGCAACACCAATGCTCGCGTGTACCGAAGCCATGCCGACCGTGCCAAAAGGATCGTCACAGAGTCCAGCCCGCACCTGTTCCTAACCTGCTCTGAGGACGGAGAGGTACGGCAGTGGGATCTCAGACAGCCATCTTCAGCGTATCCTGCCCCGCGAGGTGGGCGAGGGCTTGGGCGTATGCGAGGAGGCACAGAAGAAGAGTCTGGAGATACTCCCCCACCACTGATCTCCTACAAGAAGTATGCTCTCGACCTGAATACCATATCTTGCGCAGCCAGCCAGCCACAGTACATTGCACTTGGCGGAGCCCATCTCCATTGCTTTTTGCACGACAGACGCATGCTTGGCCGAGATATCGAGAGCGAAAAAGGTCGTCCCGCTACTCGCAAGCCTGTCGTGGGCACTTACGAAGATGAAGCCATGGGAGATGCCACTAGGTGTGTGCGGCGGTTCGCCCCAAACAACAAACGTAAAATGGGCCTACATGACCACGGTCACATCACAGCATGCAAGATAAGTGACGCCAACCCGAACGAAATGATCGCATCATGGTCCGGGGACCACATCTACAGCTTTGACATTGTCAAGTCTCCAGACGCCAGAGACGCTGATGCCAGACAAGACGAGGCCTTCCAAGCAACCCGTCTCCGGAACCGTTTGGATCGCAAGCGAAAGAGGACCACGAATGGCAATGCCTCTTCGAGCAATTTGACCGAGTCGGCCAACCCCAGTCGACGCCTACGAAAAGTGCCGGATGAACAACTGGAAGAAGGTCACACCGCGTTACTGGCAAGATACAGTGATGGGGCTTCCGAGTTGATCAGGCTCCCTACTGACGAGGCAGACGATGACACAGAACCGGCTCCTTCCCATGGGATGCTCCTTAGCGAAGCTCAAAAGTCAAGCGAGCGAGTGGCCCGCTCATTGGTCCGACTTCGCAAAACCCTGTTCGATTTCTCGGCATTGTTGAATCAAGACACGGCAGTAGCCATGGAGAATTCGTCAGAATTTACCCCGTATACCACGGTACTCACTAATGCGCTCGGCCAATGTGCCTCTTTGCTACCAGAAGTGGATGATATCATTCGCACCTGGTCCTATCCGATAAATCCGAGCGAGGAGGATGTTATGCTTCAGAACACTTTGAGAAGAAATAGGCAAGCAAGTTGGCGTTTCATACAGGCTTCGGGTTGCCTCGCTCGTTGCCTTGGCGGCCGTCTGCAAAGTGCAAGCTCCGCGCCTGATGTCCGACTGGCGCAATTTGACATGATCAAGCCTGCAGCCCACGAAGGCAGAAATACCCCCAGAGGGTCAAGGTTTTGCTACGACTTTCTCAAGGCAATCCTTCTCTGGTTGGATGGCGGCCAGAAAGCCGTGCTTGAAGGGTTCCAAAGACCTGCCCATATCAGTGCGGAAAGTCCTCGCTTTCCACTTGACAAAAACGACACAGTGGAAACCTTTGTGCCGAGATTGCAAGCATACCTTATGAGCCTCGCAGATCAGGATGCTCCTGTGATTGATATAGATGCAAACCGATTTGAGCGTGATGAAAGTCGCATGGTCTTTCATGATCAGGAGTCTGCTGTTGCAGCTTTCACTAGAGCCCTCGCAGGCGTACGGCTCGAGACAAATCAAGGCATGTCTGAAGATCTCATTGACCCCTCGGCCTCAACTAATACTGTCCGGGTAATGGACAAGGGAGCTGCAGCACGATTCTGGGGAATCAAAGTTGGCCGTTCCTTGCTATTGAGCGCTGCTACAGGGGTGACATTTGACTTTGTCAATCGAGCATTCGGAGGGTTGCGGTTTCACGTTCTCCCGCACATGGACACCGAAGAACGACCACAAGAAGACATTGATCCTGAAGAAGAAGAACGAGTTGTAGAAGCTATTGACGTTGTGAGAGGGGCGAGTACATCCGAAACTGAAAGGCCTTCTGGCTCAGCCTCGGGTTCCTCTCACGCTGTTCCAAACATGACTGAAGGATCCAGTCATTCCGATGTGGAAATGAGCACGCCTCCCACTGTCCACGTCGAAGATGTCGATAAGGACGAGGACGAGGAAGAAGAAGAGGAAGAGGAGGTCCCTGATGATGATCACGATGATAACAATGAAAATGATGAATCTGAGTCTGACCACTCAGATTCTGCTGACGATAATGATGACGATGACGAGGGTGAATTTGCTTCTCAACAAATATTGTTTCGACGGCGCACGGGATTCGGCCGGTCTCGCGAGCGCGCTTCAGTCAATTTGCACGTTCCATACGCATCCCATAGCAGGGTCTACAAAGGTCACTGCAATACACGTACGGTCAAGGACGTCAATTACTACGGACTGGACGACGAGTACGTGGTCAGCGGATCGGACGACGGACATTTCTTCATCTGGGATCGCAAGACGTCCAAAATCCTCAATATTCTGGAGGGAGATGGCGAGGTGGTTAATGTAGTGCAAGGGCATCCGTACGAGCCCATGATCGCATGCAGTGGTATTGACAGCACAGTCAAGGTCTTTGGACCTGCAGGAGATAGTCGTGAACGATACACCGCCGAGAAAGGAACCGATGTCGCCAATCCGGGTGGGAGCGTACATAGCTCGTTGCGATTCGACGGCCGAAGAAGGCGGAGGCGGCACGGCGACGACGATGACAGTGACGAAGATGTTGACGCTGCATTCTCTGGCAATGGAGGTCTCGAGAGTCGCCGAGCCATGCACCGGGAATATGAGATTACCAGCCAGAATGATGCGGAACGAAGACGCGGCGTGGGCGACACCCTTGTTACGGTAGGTACCATGGAGGCACTGCTGGCTCGAGCATGGATCATGTCTGGAGTGCATTTGATCTGATCTGATTTCCCCGTTTTCGCCACAATGGTTGCTGACCTCTGTGGTGCCATGCAGGAGGGAATGCTTGCTAGATTTGCCATGGCTCTTCAACGGGGTCAGATTGAAGGGGTCGGTGGACAAGGCTTTGGTGGCCAGGGAGGCACCATTGTGGTAGACGACAATTGTCTGGTAAGATGGAAGAGCAGATTGTCTAGCAATAACGTTGCTGGCCTCATTACTAACGCGGTTGTCAGGTCATGTGATACCAGACGGTCGTCTTCTTCCATACCTGGTAGGCTAACCTACATTACCTCGAGGAGGTTTCCATCTCAAGAAGAGCGCTCAGCCAGTGGGTCGTCCTATCAGCGCTTCGGAATACGAGTCGTAATGCAGGCTCACTGTTGGACTTGTGCTCTGCAAATATGCTCCGCCGATGCCGCCAGCACGGAGCAAATTGTGCTTCGTGGCTAAACTCTCATACTGCATCTACAGGACAGGCCCTGCTGCAGTATTCTCTAGGCAATCCACTGTATGTCAAGGCAATGAATCTTCAGACCCATTCGGGGGCAAACATGTGGAAGTCACCAATTGTGGTGTGATGATGGATCCCATAGATCGTCCTTGCCAAGACTTGTCCTGTTTGGGACAAAAGGGCCAAATGTAGCATCTTGACAACAGTACAAGTACCTTTTTCCCCCGAAGCTTTTGAAGATGTGATAGTCGATTCGCTCCCAGATAATCATGAACGGGGAGCTTGATGGCCAATCCTCGGAGGATATGCCACAGTATCTGCAAACAATACTTGGGCAAGTCGATGAAAATGGCAACATCACAGCAAAATTTTCGAGCAATAATACTATCCCTTCGCTTCAGGAGATCAGGGCGTGGACCAACCGGAACCAGCAATATGCTTTGCTACTACTCGCTCGCCATCGACTCACACGGGCACTGGCCGAATCTCAAGGTCTTTCGCCCGAAGTCATCTTGCAGCGTGCCAGCGTCTACGAAGCTTTGGGCTACAGCGATCTCGCGCTGGCAGACGCCTACGTCTCGTACACGCTGTGTGAAGTCGTGCTCGAAGGACCACACGTCTCGGACCTCGAGCCAGCTGGACCTGACGGCGAGCCGTGGCCCGAGACCGAAGACACTTCGAGCGTGCTAGCTCACAAGTATCGCTCACTAATCCTCCTGTGTCGGTCGGCTCTCCTTTTGGGGTGTCAACATCAAGCAAAAGTCTGGATTGACGATCTACTGGCGTTGAAGGAGACACTCCAGTCTGAGGAGAAGAGTGACGGTGCAGACGTATCGTCGCAAGACGCCGTCGTTGCAGACTTCTGTGAATTCTTCTCCATCTACGGTGAGGACGGCAGTTTCCGACAATCAGTTATCGACTCCCGGCAGAGCTCCAAACCCACGCTGTATGGCTGGAGCCAACGACAAGTATACCCTTGGAACGAGCATGAGCCTGATCGAATGTCGAAGGAAGCACTGAACGAAATCAACGACAAGCTTCATGAGGCTGCAGAGAATCTGGAGGTGGAAATATCTGTTCTGCCAAATCTCGTTACCGATGACGGTGTAGCCTCCGTGACAAACGAGTCTAACGCACCAGCGGAAAGCTGGTCACAATTGGGCCTATATGCGAAGAAGGATCTTGCAGCGGGCGCGACCATCCTGAAAGAACGATCGGTATTGACTGCCATTCGACCACACGGCGAAGCTCTCTGCGATGCTTGTGCCGCGGACATGGAGGGCATCGCACCAGAAGATCGACCTTATTGCGCGGGCTGCGATATTCCCTTCTGCTCGGAAGCATGCTCTGCTGCTGCGAGAGAGAAATATCATGCTCCAAATGAGGAAGACGAGGAGACAGAGGAAGGATATCCGCCCGCGGAGACGCCATTCTGTCCTGGGTCCAGCGGGAACGAAGACCTCCATACGCTGGGCCGTGCCGAAAGCTCGACAACACCCGAGTGGGATCTGTATTTCCTGTTACTCTCGCGGACGATGCAGATGTCCGAGACGCAGGGTGTGCATCCACTAGACCTGTTCGAAGTCAAGTATCTGTGGGGTGACTTCTTGCCCGGTCCGAGTGCAAGCAATCTATCCTCGCACAATGGTCCTAAGACTCTGCCCTACAGTGTCCGCCATCATGTCGAGCTACCACTGCAGTGGTTCGAAGTGCTTATGCATTCACGCGAAGACTGCCGACCGTATAGTGCGCAATGGTTGGAGAAGTACGATTGGTGGATCCTCCAGACACTGTTCGCGAAGTTCCGTGGCGTCGCGGACGCACAGCAGTCGACCTGGACGGGCAAGGCTGAAGTCGCCGCTGTGCATCCGCTTTGGTGTCTTGCGAACCATAGCTGCGATCCCAACGTTACATGGAAGCCGTCAGGGATGAGGAACTTCACGGTCATGACGGAAAGGGTCTGGCAGCGTCCGGACAGCAAGAAGGATGAACAATGGACGGGCATCAAGGCCGGCGAGGAAATCTGGAATCACTATACCGACATCCATGAGCCGGACTTTCGAGAGAGAAGAGCAAGACTGAAAGCCGTCCTTGGTGGAGATTGCCGATGTGAGCGGTGTACCAATGAAGAGAGTACTGCGAAGTGAGGAAGATTTCAGGTCGTACCTGCTTTCCACGTCACTCGATGTGGATCTGAGGCAAGTCCGACGGACATTGCTACCACCCAAAGGATGTTCTCTGCTACCCGAGGTCTCAGAGGGACCAACGTGCCAGCCATGTGAAGGGAGGTGCGCAATTATAGATCAACAACAGCAAACACGGCCGTGCTTTTGAATTGGAAAGCAGCTGCACCGCACTCATGCACAAGAACCGCCGCCACTCTCATGTATCACCACCACCTCATCACAAGCTCACCCCACATAGAATATGCCCAGATATCATCATGGACCGGTATACCGAGTCGTCGAAACGTTCGTATGCCAGCACACACCCCGCTCACTTCCTCCGCAAGATCTAGTACTTCTTCCTCGATTCCTGGTTTGACCTCAGCTGCACCCTTATGATCGGAGGGGGAGCACTCGGTGTACGTTTTATCCCAGCCTGTTGAGACCAGCAAGAAACTGACACAAACTTCAGCTCTCTTTGAGCCCATATCAACCATCACTTCTTGTTCGGATATACACTACTACCGCTGATGGCCGCGTGTACAACGACGCAATAGCCTATCCTTTTCTCAACCCGATTTTCGGTTCCCTCGCAGCTGGCCTTGTCTGCTCTCTCATTCCCTTCGGCATCATCCTCCTTGCCCAGATATGGATTCGCTCGTTCGCAGACGGCGCTGCGGCGATCATGGGCCTCTTCTACTCTCTCGTCACCGGCACTTTCTTCCAGGTCCTGTTGAAGAAATTGATTGGAGGCATCCGTCCTCATTACCTCGACGTTTGTCGACCCATTCTTCCCGAAGAAGGTCTCGGGTTTGGTGGGAACTTGTATCATGCAGCGCAGATCTGTACCGGTGACCCGAGTCAAATCCTATATGCTTTGCAGAGCTTCCCATCTAGCCACTCGGAAGTTGCGTTTGCTGGATTTGGGTTCCTGGCCATCTACCTGTACACTCATTTGCGGGTTGGGGACCCACGACTCAGCGAGAAGTTGGGCTTTTGGCGTATGCTACTTGTCTTGATGCCAATCATACTGGCAACGTACATCTCTTCGACACTCGTCCTGGCGTACCATCACTATGTGTTTGACTGTGTGTTCGGAGCTGCGATCGGCATCCTGACCGCGCTTCTGGGTTATAGCCTGGCTTTCCGCAGTCTGATATCCCCCGACACCAACTGCGAGCCAAGGATAGGAAAGAGGTTGAAGCAAGAAATGGAGAAGAGAAAGCAGCAAGTTGAACAGTGGCCTCAAACATCGGGAATGGATGGCTCCCGCGATCTGGAGATGTGGGGAGTCACAAGCCGTCCCAGTATGGCATCTGCTAGGAACACAGTTGTAAACTCGGACCCGCCTACCAGAATATCATCTCCGTGATGAACGCCACAATGCTCGAGGTCTTGTCGTCACCGCTTGATGAAGACTTTATCTATGAGGAGCTGCGCGTGAGTGACAGCATTGACAAAGAACTGCTTGGATTGATCGGGCATTGAAAGGCTGTTCGTTGGGATGCTGCTCTATTGAGCTGGCTCGCGGAACCAAAGTATACTGTGGAAGGTTCTAATATTCCCCAAGCCCAGAAGCACTACCTCTAGTGGTGGCATTGCTCAGAAGTTAACACTATTCATGCCGGTATCGACTCCAACGAAGTGAGTCCAGGCTCCGACTTGATCTCGAAAGCCTCGGTTTTGGGCGTCGTCGGTACACTACTCGCACTCGCATCGTTATCTTCTCTGCTGTCTCTTGTTTTCTTTTCTCTCTCCCTTGCAGCCTCTCTTTCTCTGCGCCTCCGTCGACGTTCTTCGCGCTCGTCTTCTGCCGCAGCATTGGAGGACGAGGTAAGTGGACTCAGACCAGAGTCCTTCCGGTCGACCCCTCCACGAGGTTTCCGCCGAACGCTGGCCGTGCTACTTACGCTGCTACCGCGGCGCACACGCTCCGAGGGTCGTCCCGTGTCAGCACTTCCGTCCAGCTCCAGATGCGGCGTTGAAGACCTCGAGGATTGTCTGCTCCTGCTATGCGTCGAGTCCGAATCTAAACCTGTTCGCCGCCGACCCGTCCCCAATGCTAGTGCTTGTGCCAGTGTAGAAACCGAGCCGTGCCGCCCATTTGAATGGTGATGTCCATGTGGATGCTTTTCAAGATCATGATGTCGGCGAGTATGTCGATTCGGCGCCAGTTTCCAGGCACCGGTCCACCATTTCCAGCCGCCGGCCTCTTTCGCTTTCAAGCGCCGTTGATGATTGAGTTTTTTTCGTAGACTCGCTCGGCGCTCGTTTTCTTTTTCCCAGTACTCTGTACGATATTCTTCCCAGTTTTCGCGGAACTCGGGACTAAATGATTTTGGTAGGAGGAGGAGCATGACGCTGTCACCACCCTTTGCTAGGTCTTCTTCGGCAACGGTCCCGTCCTCGTGCTCGACCAGATGCCAGTCTGAGCCGCCTGCTTCGCGCCATAGACCGTAGGGTAAAAGGAAGGATAAGTGGCCGAGCATCTCGCGCCAGAATTTTCCTCGAATAACGACGACTCGGAGATTAAAGCCTCGCAGGCCGCGGTTCGTGGTACCCAGCCACTTGCGTGGCCAGCGGATTCCACGTTCGAATTGTCCTGTTCCCCATACTAGGAGGACTGTGACCACACCACCCATGAGTGCGAGCTTCTCGGATGTCTCGACAACCCAGTATACGGAGCCGCCGAGGCCGGTGCCATCTTCTCGAGGGCGAAGGAAGAGTGCGTAGAAGAACAAGGCGTTCCATGACGCTAAGAGCAAGAGGAAGAAGGAGTTCAGGCGTCGGCGGGCGACGAGGTGGAGGTATTGTGCGCGCAGGGAGGATTCGAGAATGAGGAGGTTGAGATAGATCTGGGGAGGGGATGAGGGGAGTGCTGCGAGGGCGGAGTCGGAACTGTATTTCTCAGTTTGCGACGATTTGCCGAGCGCAGGGAGTGGTGCTGTGGGAGGAGGATGGACGTTGGCTGTCGGAGCGCCCTTGACGATCTGGTTCAGTCGGGTTTCGGCTGTCATGGTTGCTGGCGCATTCGTAGGCGCGAGGAGATCTTGCTGAGGTTGGAGGCGAAGGAGGTTATCGCACGAGGTCACCTTGGTGCCATGGTGGATGGAAGAGGTGGGTGTTATTGGGTGGGCAGGCTTGGTCGTCCCTCACACTGATCCCGTGCAAGATTGATCTTGTAAAGCCTGATGTATCTGTTATAAGTCACTTTCGTTGCAGCTACCACCGCTGCTCGTGGTTGTTCAATGGAGGCCTGGTGCAGATAGTGGGGAGTCAATGAATGACGGAACACAGCGCACCATGGGACCCAGTGATAGCCTCGTCACATGACCGCAGCCTTGCTTGTCTCATTCCGCCGCCTATGAACGGGTAAATCTACTGACCCGATACCTTCTTCCTTGTCTAGAATTGTAATCAAGTTGATGTATATCCAGCAGGATTTCGATGCTGCAATCGCGCTGAAGCCACCCGGCTTGTCGTTGACTTTGCTTTGATCCATGGAGCAACGGACGAATACCTGCAAATGGAGCAATCCCTTAAATCCGAGCCACGTGCATAAAGTAATGACGCGGATTTTCGTCCCGACTCGGCAAAAGAACGCAAGCATTACTCCGTTGCATATTGTTGATGATACCTTAATGATGCTCACTTTACAAGGAGATTTCTTGATTGTATGAAGCCGACGCCGTGGTCGCTGATCCGCTCATTGTGAACGTTATTCCTGTTGCCTGGCACGTTCCCTCATTAGTCGTTTCTTATCGGCCTTCTGCCGCCACACTCATATATTAATATCGACTCACTCGCCTCCGAGCGCTTTTCATTGCAAGGGGTTCATGGATGAGACGGTCTCTACCTCCAAAACTCCTAGAGGCTCCCCCTAGAACAAGAGTCACCCATCGCGCCTCCTTTCGTTTCCAGTCCACCACGACCTACAGCCAACCCGAGCATACACCTCCCCCATCTCGCCGCCCACGCCGCCGACGCGTCATGTCCACCGATGCTGCGGACTCCGATGGCGAGATCCAGTCCCGTGGCCAGCAGAGCGCGTTGGCTTCCAAACGTGCCAACGCCGAGAACCCACGAAGGAGTAGGTTCGACGGCTTCTTCCCATTGAGTTACAAGCAGGGTTTCAGTCAATGGTGGTCCAACATCCCCGCCGCGGAAGCCGAACATAGAGTCCTATCACTCATTCCCTACCTCCAAAAACCTCCTACACATACGCAAACCGGCTCCGAACCACCTTCCAAGAACCCTTCGACTTTGTCAGTGGTAGACACCTCTTCTTCAAAACAAGCTCCGCCGATCACGACCAACTCCATCACAGACCCCTACGGTCCTCGAACATGGTACTCACGTATGGTCCAGCTGTCGGGCAAGAACAGAGCATTAAACGAATTCTCTGTCGAGCGGACGGGTGAAGAGGCAGATCAGAATCTCGTGATAATACATGGCTACGGTGCTGGTCTAGGCTTTTTCTACAAGAATTTCGAGCCCTTGTCGCGGGCGAAGGGGTGGCACTTGTACGCTCTAGACATGCTGGGCATGGGACGTTCATCACGACCGCCATTCCGGATAAAGTCCAAGAAACGTGAAGACCAAATCACCGAGGCCGAAGACTGGTTCATCGATTCTCTAGAAGAGTGGCGTGTGAAGAAAGGGATTGATAAGTTCACACTCTGCGGGCACAGTATGGGAGGTTACATGGCTGTGTGCTATGCATTGAAGTACCCAGGCAGGCTTAACAAGCTCATTCTCGCATCGCCGGTTGGCATTCCCGAGGATCCATATGCCACTCATGCTGCGATGCCTGATCAGAAGGAGGTTGATCAGGCACAGCAAGACGAGGCAACAGCGGTCAAAAATAACACTCCTCCTCCACGACGTCCATACAACAAAATCTTCACGTACCTCTGGGAGGCCAACGTCTCGGTGTTCGACCTCGTGCGGTGGTCTGGTCCTCTTGGTCCGAGGCTGGTGTCTGGCTGGACGAGTCGACGCTTCTCACATCTACCGGCTGAAGAGGGCCAGGCCCTGCATGACTACAGTTACAGCCTGTTTCGCCAACGAGGGAGTGGAGAGTATGCATTAGCCTACATCCTGGCTCCCGGTGCCTTCGCTAGAAGTCCCTTGATCCGACGCGTTCAAGGCATCGGACGACAACCTCTCCCTTCCGATCTTTCTACCTCATCTTCCGCTGAGCCACAGCTGGAAAAAGGTCTGCCTGTCGTGCTCATGTACGGTGAGAACGACTGGATGGATGTCAAAGGAGGGTATGCGGCGAAGAAGAAGATCGATGCCGAACGTGCCCGGGCTTTAAGAGGTAAATCGGAGGCCGAGATTGCAGAGGATCAGGGTGGTGCCAAGGTCGTCATCATAAAAAAGGCTGGCCATCATGTGTACCTGGATAGCGCGGATGAGTTCAACGATGTCATGCTGGCCGAGATGGAGGATGTCAGAAAGAGGACGGCCGGCCAGAAGAAAGGTGGCATGGGTGGTGTGCAGGTTATTGACAAGAAGGTTTGATCATGCTACCAGATTTCTGGGTTGGGGAAGCCCAACGATGTTACCACAACCACGGTCGAAAGACAATGCAAGCCAGAACGAAACGGTGAACGCACACATGATAAATGAAGAAGTGCCATCGATGAACTGGCTACAAGCGGGCATCTGGAGTTCTTCATAGCGTTGCAGTCGACGTTGGGTCGAGTTGCACGATGACGACAACGGCCTTTCAAGCAATCGGGCAAGTTGTGGCGACCATACTTCCGTACCTTCCACACCTCTACCACGCCTTATCGATCACTGAATCACATGACGACTTTGAGCAGAGGATTCATCGACGACAGATTTCCGCGTGACCAGCGAAAATCCAGAGCTCGCTCGAATCCGAGTTCTGTGTCGGTGACAATCACTCAGAGCACTCCAAGTCTTCTCAATCGAGGGCAAGAGACTTGGTGGTCGAACCGCAGAGAAATCAAATACTTATTTGCAAGCTGTTTTACGATGAGAAAGGTCATTTGCCGTGGTCGATTGTAATTGTATTTGTTGCAGTGGCAGCCTGGCGGAATTGGGGGCGCGAGAAGCAGGCACTGCATTTTGTGGTGTCCAACGATTGGGTGTCACGCGTCGAAGGAAGAAATCTTCCAAATAGAAGATTAGAGTACTCGTAGAAAATAGAAATCATCCCGATCCGATCAGGGGGTCAACGTGACACTCTACAAAGTCATTCTTGCCAACTTTTTCCTTCATGTTTCTTTCACCTCATGCTTGGATAGATTTCTGTCATCTTTTGACGCAATCAAGTACTTTGCAGTTCGGCGTCGGCGGTGTCAGATCGAAGAGTATGGCCATGGGCCTTGCTTTGATTCTATCCATCGTCAGTTCTTCGCCATGAACACGTGGCACGTGTCGACAGGCAACCATTTGCATCCACAGTCATCTTGCACAGAGAAGCTACACGAAAACAATACGGAATATCCATCTCATCATTGAGATAACCTGGTCGATGACCTACTTATTTTGATAACCCATATAGCCAACCAGCGACAGTCCTATGACCTGGGTACTATGTACATCCATGTCACGTACCAACCCATCGGTTCCCTGTCATTGGAAGGAGAGCAATATCAAGCCTACCTGACACGCCTTGCTGTTGTGACAGATGCCTTGCTCACCGCTTCCCGATGTCGCCCACACATTACGATACATACTCGATGTTCAACCCAAAGACCTGAACGCCCATAAAACATAATGGATATGTCCCAGCCTAACACAGTTTGCAACTTCACCTGCAATTTTGCGGTAAGTCCTCATCCCACTGAGAGTGGCGCACTGACGATCGACAAACTTCTTCGTTCCAACGATGGTCTCTGAGCGGCACTCCGCGGGTCATACGTAGTTTGAGCTCGAACCATGGTCCGAGTGGCATCGAGACGACGTCTCTCTGCTCGCCTTCCTGCATTGACGGTATAAGATTCGCTCTGATACCCCACAGATCGAGCCATGTGCGCCAGCAGCGCGGGTGGAGGTGATGCAGACGGCGCCTGTGGTACTCGCGGAATACTCAAGGTCTGTGTCCGCCAGTTATTTGCACTGGGAAGCAGGATCGGTACAGGAACCATCTGCGTGCGCTTGAACTGGTGTTCATTGATGAGCCTCCGGGAAAACATCCATCTCATGAGCCCAAAGTCCGACCTCACGGTAGCAAGTTTCTGGCCTTGACGAAAATGCTCATGCACCAAGTGCGACAACATGGTGTTCCACGCAAACGCCATATCATCTTCCGGTCCCTGCGCATACTTATTGTCGCACAGAAAACAATTGGCTGTCGTTGGGAGCTCGTGCCCACGAAAGTGCGAGAAGACGTGTGTCTTGAAGGAGATGATATCGGCAAAGACGTGCTCACAGTCCAGGATCTGGAAGGGACACAACAAGTCTGCGTCTGTTAGGTATCGGGATGGAAGCGTCAGCACTCCGTCTTGCGATTCCAGTATGTATCCGTCCCCCAAGATGCTGCTGGCCTGATCTGTGTTCGCCGAGGAGGCCGAGGACGTGCCCGTGGACGTCGCCCGCGTCAATGGTGGTACCGCATCTGTTACAGTCGTGGAAGCCATCGACACGGACAAGGTGTCATGGTCCGAAACGTCCGAAACGTCCGACACGGCAGAACTAGACGGGACACTTGTGTTCGTGCTTCCCAGACCCATTGAGGTAGGTTTAATCCAGGACTGTTGCACGATTTCCGACCGCTCACGTTGCCTCGGGACAAAATCGCCAAATATACGACGCGGAATCCTCAGAAACTCATGGGAAAATTCGCGCGACGGATACCGCAGGAACCTCTGGTGGCCATTCTGCAAACAAGTCAAGTCAGCCTGCAATCTGCGTACAGCACAGAATGCTTCTGGACAAGATGCCACCGAGCATAACATACCAAACGCACCACCTTTTCGCGGTATGCGGGATCTGCCCTGAGGATATCACACTATCGATAAGGATCAATCCAGCCAAAAGTGCGGGGGTTGATCGACGTCCAAAAATTCCGACAAGTTGCGTCCCAAACTCTTACAAATGTGCCGATCACAGAGTTACAGGCACTTTGTCCTTCTGTACAGGTTTCTCTAACTCTTCTTGCAAACAGAGAAGAGCGGATGG
The DNA here is from genome assembly GCA_035928005.1 of Exophiala sp. CCFEE 6388. Classification (NCBI taxonomy): domain Eukaryota; kingdom Fungi; phylum Ascomycota; class Eurotiomycetes; order Chaetothyriales; family Herpotrichiellaceae; genus Exophiala; species Exophiala sp. CCFEE 6388. The sequence continues at coordinate 223,005 of JAVRRU010000023.1, forward strand.
GGCAAACTCGACAGCCGCAGATTACAGATTGATCAGCCCAGACCAGAGCGAGCGTTGGCGGGAAAGTCTTCGCCATTTCTGTGACTTGCAGCAAGTTAGCGAGAACGCCCCCGCTGCTAAGATGATGGTCCTGTCAGATGTTGCCAACACATCCGCTCTCATTACAGACCACCAGAAATGATTGGTGCGCATTTGCATGCGATAAAGTGTTTGCAGGACGGTACAGGCGATATTCTCTGTCATCAGTCTATACTGCGTGTGGACGGATTTGATCGTCCACCAGTTCCAGATCGATATTCTGCTTCAGGCGTTCTCTGCATGAACCTACAGGCGAGCTGACACCGTCTCAGAGTACGTTTGAGGTCTGTATTCATTACTATGATCACAAAAGAGTACGCTTTTACGTTCAGCAACCTGGTTTCCTTTCTTCAGCTCAAGAACGGTTTCGTTGTGGCATCCGCCTTGAGAATGACCTGTCGAAACTCGTCCCAGATCTTGTCACCGAACTTTCGGCCTTCTCCCGTGGTGTTCATGGGCCCTGTCTCGAACACTCGATCGTTCTTCCACATCTCGCCGTGGCTCTCGTCTCCTAGAGTAAGTGCCATGGTGAAGGCATTGACCCCGTCTGAAGCGGAACGAGCAAAAAAGGTGAAGACTATCCAACTCAACAACTTGACCAGGAAATTGGTCGTCACCTGGCGGCCCAAATCACTTTTGCACATCCCCGGGCAGACTGTATTGACAATCACCTTGACTTCCCCATTGTCGTGTCTTAGTGACGGTGTGACCGCCAGATGCCGGACGGCGTACTCGAGCACCAGCTTGGACCTTGCGTACTGGTTTTGTGCGCCGACAAGAGTCGAAGGGAAGTTTTTCGGGTCGTTGAGATCCTCCAGCGGCGTTTCGCTGTCAATCAGTTGTCCTAGTTTTTCTGGTTTGATGATCCAGGCCGTACCAGAGGAGACGAAGGTCAAATGCGGTTTGTAAGGTTTGCCAACATCTGCTGCTGCTTTGAGGAGTGGTAGCAATAGGACACCCAAAAGGAATGTGCTAAGAGCATTGACCTGAAGTGCTTCCTCCCATCCATCCTTGCTCTGCACGTACTTGGACGGCATCGATCCTGCATTGAGAAGGGCGGCATCGATGTTTGGGAATTGAGCTTGCAAAGTGTCGACAAATTGCTGTACTCCTGCAAAAGAGCTCATGTCGAGGACCATAGGAATAATCTCAATGCCCTTGCTGCCGCCTCGGCTGGGTACGGACTTGACAGATGCTTCGATTTCTCGCTTTGCCGTCTGACCTTTGGCTTCATTTCGCGCGGTGATGATGAGCTTGTCGGGACCAAGGAGTGCTATCTTCTTCGCGGCCTCCATTCCTAAACCACCTGTAGCGCCTGTTACGAGCACAACCCTTCCGGCGAAGGATTCCGTCGCTGGAGCTGGAGGGTTATGCTTCTGGTCGAGCAAACGCTTCAACCCGGTGAATGACATTTTGAAGCTCTTTCTCTGTGGTTCTGAAGCTGTTTCATGCACCGACAATTGGGAAGGCGATAATGGTGGAAGAACATCTCAAATTTTGGGATCTTCTGGCACTTATTTATACTCGATGGGTGGACATCTCGAGCGACTAAGATGTTGGGTCATTCGTGACTATAATTTCGCAAATTGAACCTTCATATGCCCTCTCATGGCTGAAGCCCATGGGCTATGGCTTGGAATACATGTCGATGGTAGCTTGGGGATCGGTTAGTTAGCACCCCAATAGTGTGGTAGGTGCTTTTTTGGAGCGGAACGGCAACTCGGATTAGCTATCATCCGGCGCCAAAGTCTGGAAACGAAGAGTTCCCGAGCGGGCAAGGCTGCCCTCCTCCTTCCGAGAACGGCACATGAGGCTGAGAAAGATATCAACAGGCTTTCTGGAAATTCTAGTCTCATGCTATCGTCATTCGTCCCTAATTTGAAGCGTTTAAGAGTGCTGACTATGGTCCTTGTGGTGCTTGGTAGGCGACGGGAGGACCTCGGTGGCTGCACCTGCACTCCCTGCACTGCGGCTCTTCCCGCTTTCGCACTTTCCCCATTCCAATTGATCCTCGACATCATGTTTGTGACTTTGAGATTCACCACTAACATTCCCCTCAATCAAGTGACAGCGAAATTTGGTGGTAGCGGCCATGGTTGGATGTGAACTTGGACAGAACAACACCACCGTCATCAGTCCACACCGATAACAGTCCGACTATCCACTCTTTCAGTTCTGTGAACTCTTTTCCAACCCCGTAGCAACAAGCCACAACACCCATGGAGAACCTCACTCTCAACGACCCAACTCTGGGGTCGCAGAGCCAGACACCACAGCCCAATGCTGTATTACCCGGGGCACCGCCTCAAGGGCCTCCCCAACTGCCACCACAGATGTTCACAACGGCTGCGCAGCTACTTGACCTAACAGATAGTACGTCCCCATTCATGCGTACACATACATCGACGACCAGTGCTTAGCACTTTTGACTACCATCTCTTGTCCAAACGTACAAGCTGACAAGGGACTGCAGAAAAACTTCTCCTAGTCCTACGCGACGGGCGCAAGATCTTCGGCGTTCTGCGTTCATGGGATCAATTCGCTAACCTCGTCCTAACCGACACTCGAGAAAGATACTTCGTAACAATCCCTTCCTCACCCGACGATGCTCAATCTTCCCCTCGAAATCTCTACTGCGATATCCCACGAGGCACGTACTTGGTACGAGGCGAAAATGTCCTAATACTAGGAGAAGTCGACCTTGACAGAGATGACGACACCCCACCTGGTTACGAAGAGGGAGATGTGGAGGAGGTATTCCGGATACAGCGCACACAAGAAATGGAGAGGAAACGGAAAGACAAAGGCAAATTGCGCAAGGTTGCGCAGCTATGGGGCGGCGAGATGGAAGGTAGTGGAGAGGTTCTCTTCTGATGAGCCGGCATTTCCTTTTCGAGGTTCCTCCAGCAATCCCCCAGTATGAGTAGAGCCATCAGATTTCTGCATGGCCTTCCAACGGGGAACAAATCCTACAAGCCTATGCTTCTCTAAGCCAAACTCGATGAATGGTCGGCCACCAAGAGAATATCTACGGGCAGAGAACGATGAGGAACAGAGGTCAGAGCAGAATATTGTGAAATGCTCATTGATCTCGGAAAAGACTAACTTTTGGGAACGAGCTATGGAGTGTCCTCTATCTGACCCTCCATAATCTGCTCAAGAAGCCCTTCATAGCACATCAAAAATCATACCACCCTTTTGTGTAACTTTTCACCGTTCGGTTAGCTTTCAATACGTTCATCATGCAGGGCCATCTTCTGATGACACGTCTGAAACGGTACTCGTCGCGCGACCGACATCTGGCATCGCCAGTCTATGACTGCAGGAGGCTGGCCTCGTTTGCTCAACTCGACTCAAGCCGACTAAGCCAATTGATCACCATCATAGCCTGTGTGATAGCCACTTTCTCGGAGAACCTCAATCCATCCCAGCTGGTCGCTTGCACCGTCAAATTCCACATCTTGAGGACCTCGATGTCATGCTCTGCCGCAATATGTGCCAATCGTTTGTCGAAGTCCCAGATCTCTTGATTGCCCCTGCGATCCTTGATGTCAATGTGACCAGCAGCCGTTGGACCGATCCAAAGCATTGGTGTCTTGCGCTTGGAAGCATCGGCCAGAGCGAGGAATTCCAGCATGGATAATGCTGCTGCTTCAGCGGACAGAGTGGAGGGTGACAACGAGTGAACAACCGGGACAGGTTTGTAGTTTGATTGAGGCACCTGTGGGACCAGAGCTTTGAATTTCTGAAGGACGTCGTTCGAGGCTGGTGAGTTGTCGATTTGGAGGAATGCGTGAGGAGTGCGGGAACAAGCATAGGGGCTATTGCGTCCGGCGGTATTTGCATCTCTGACCACGTCCTCGCTGGTAGTGACATAGTGTCCTGCACATGACTGCACGATGAATTGGTTGTCACAGCGGCATTGCTGGAGAGTGTACTTGTCCATGTCCCACGTCTTCAAAGTGCCGGAGGCAAGGTCCTGTCGCAGCAGGATATTGAAGCCGTTGTAGATGTTCTGGAGACTGAAATCGCCGATGAAGACAATGGCATCGAAGCGTTCTAAAATCATACAGACTTCGGCAATGGTGTACCACCGATAGTGGCAGTCTTGTAGTAAGTCAGTTTATGCCGTGGCTTGTGAGATGTAGAATGTTTACCTTTTGGCCAGTATGGTGTATCGAATCCAATGCGTCCTCCTTGCGACATCGACTCGAGCAGATCTGCACGTCGAGAGCAGTACTTCGAAACACCTTGGGGAGGGGTGTAGAGATCGGTGGCTCGAATGTTGCACTCAGCAAAGCCTTGGAAGCCGCTGAAGTAGCTAGTAATGTTAGCCACACCTATCGGCAATACCATATGACAAACTCACTTGTTGAACTCTTGGTAGCTGATGGGTACCTTGTCGGACTGGGTTGTGGTGGCCCAGTGGCCAGGCAAGGGCAAGACAATGTATGCGAGGTACATCATCAAACAGAAGTAGGAGTAGGAGCAGAGGTAGTAGATGAACCGGATCCAGCTGAAGCTGTCGATCAAGTCTTGCACTTTGAAGATCAGTCTGAGGAGCCATGTCGGACGTCGATTCTGGTGATGACTGGGAACGACAGCGCAGAATTGACCATTATTGCTGTCTGTTTCTGGCGACATTGACGTGATAGGCCATGAAGTATCCGAGCCAGGTGACGACGAAGGTCCAGAGGCCATGTTTGAACGTGGGTTCGGTCCTCGCCACGGAGAGTGCGCAGAAGGTGATAACGAGATGGTCGTCGAGGAAGCGCTCAACGAAGTTTGGTTCAGGAATCACTTGAGGCATTGGTTGAGGCATTTGAGGAATGGATCGTGCTTGGAATTAAAAGCGGAGGTTGAGTCGCGCGAGAAGAGACAATAGACAAGATGTGCTGTTTTCGCAGTTGTTGTGGGTTGTTCACTCACAGGGAAACATCTTTTCACTACAAGGCTCTTCCATATTTTCCTTCACCACATTCACATATCCTCATTCTGGTGGTTCATTAACGACAATACTGCCGGTACCCTGTGCCTGGCATTCTCCCACTTCTTGTCTCAAATAACTTACCTTGCTTCCGGAATCCAACATCATTTGGAGGGAGACACACCGTAAAGGACAAGACATCTCGACAATGATGCTGCCAACAGAGTCCTTCATCGGTAAAGCTCCGAGATACGCCCTTATACCTGCAAACCATCATCCCGTTCACGATGACACCTACGAAGCTCTTCCCTTAGCGGCAGAAGACATTGCAATGTCAACATATCCATCAGGAGCATGCTCAGGCTGTCCTGGAACCAATCGCAGGGTCTCGGCGCTGTCTCGTGCTCTTCCAAGTATGGATCCGGTTATCTCGTTATCTCTTTTCCAGCCTTTACCGATTTCACCCGATCGCGCGAGGCTGCCGAAAGCGCGCGGAGGTCACTACCCGAATGGCGACTAGATTGGTCGTTGCGGAAGTGTACTACTCCATGACTGAAGTCACTGGGCTGATCTGGATCATACAGTTCGGCGCCCTGTACAGTATTGATGTGCGAGGGTAGTTCTGGTAATGGTAAGAACACGGGCAGGAGCAGGCGCACAGGACAAAAGGTGAGTAGAATGGGAAGGACGAGAAAGAGCAGCCGAGGGCATCCACCCCACCGAAAGGAGAAAACATGGGGCTTTTGTTAGGCAGCTCGGCGTCGCGGGCCAAGGGATGAATTACTGTGGTATGGGTGTGGGATGGGCCCAAGGACTGGGTGGTGTGGTGGCTGGTGAGCACTGAGCAATGATGCGGCACCACAGCACAGCTTCTCCTCCACAATCAAATGTCGTTCATTATTATTATATGGTCTTTTCCCCACAGCCGACGAGGAGCACCCAAAGGATGGAATAATAACGGCTCTCACATTGAGTCACCTGCTCTTCACAAGACTCGTGCATATTTCCTCTCACATCACTCTACTGTATATCCAAAAGAGCCTCTCGTTCTACATTCTTCGCACATTCGTCTTCCCATTGACTCTTCTTTGACTGCGAGAGGAGTAGCGCACCCTCGAGCGACCTCGGCTCCCGTCAAGTGCCTGGGACTCCAGATTTCGGGGAACATCGGACATCACACATTCCCTGCTCGACTCGCATTTTGAGTCACCCAAACATACACTCTTTACACCGCTCGAGTTGTCTTCCTACAGATACCAGGCCGCAAGGCCTGAACCTTGGTCATCATGTCGTGGAAGCCGTCAGAGAAGCTGATGTCAACCATCGGTCACTATGCCAGCTTCCCGCCGACTGGCGTTAGTCTTCGACAGATGGTGCAGTTTGGGGAAAAGCCCTCGACGGGTGAGTTGACTGCCTCACGCGACACCTTTGTACTCTTGCTGACTTCTGTTTCATAGGAACCCTGTTTCGTGCATCTCAATTCCTTTCCGAAGAGCTCCCCGTGCGTCTTGCACATCGAGTAGAAGAGTTGGGCAAGCTGCCCGATGGCCTTAATGAGATGACATCAATCAAGAAGGTCCGAGACTGGTACGCTCAATCATTTGAGGAGATCACAACTATGCCACGACCCGACCTAGATACCGACACTCGGAACCGCCTTCTCAATCCTCCCAAAAAGGCCACCACTAGGCTTTCCTCTACAACTCGAAATCCCAGCCTCAGAGATGAAGAGAATGGCAACGGCAAAGCCTCTTTAAACTCGCGGCGGTATTTCGCTGCGCTAGATGATGGCAAGGAATGGCCTCCAGTGCTGTCGGATTACAATCGGAAATTCGCCCGCACACTCGAAATCATCAAGAGAAGGCACGATCCGGTGGTGACCACCGTGGCCCAGGGCATCAACGAGTGGAAACGGAAACAACAGCGCATGCAAATCGACTCATCCATACAATCTTTCCTCGACCGCTTCTACATGTCTCGTATCGGCATTCGTATGCTCATCGGTCAACACATCGCCTTGACCGAACAACAAATGCACAGGCACCCCAACTACGTTGGCATAATATGCACAAAGACGAACGTCAGAGAGCTCGCTGAAGAGGCGATCGAAAACGCCCGATTCGTATGCGAGGATCATTACGGACTGTTCGATGCACCAAAAGTCCAACTGTTCTGCAACCCCAATCTCAACTTCATGTATGTTCCAGGCCATTTGTCGCATATGCTTTTCGAAACCTTGAAGAACTCCCTGCGAGCCGTGGTGGAAACGCATGGTGCAGAAAAGGAGGATTTCCCCGTGACAAAGGTGATTGTTGCCGAAGGCAAGGAGGACATCACCATCAAAATCAGCGACGAAGGAGGTGGAATACCGAGATCCGCCATCCCACTCGTCTGGACTTATATGTACACTACCGTCGATTCTACACCAGAGTTGGATCCGGGATTTAATGCTAGTGATTTCAAGGCGCCAATGGCTGGGTTTGGATATGGGTTACCCATTTCACGGTTATATGCACGGTACTTTGGAGGAGATTTAAAACTGATTTCCATGGAAGGGTGAGTCTTGACCCCCGTTTTTACTGGACGCGAATCCAGCTAACCTTTTCGCAGATATGGAACGGATGTATATCTGCATCTCAATCGGCTTTCGTCGTCTTCGGAACCTCTGCAATAACAATTAGCAGTCATGAGGGATAGCAGCGGGTCCCAAGGATTGGCGTTGAACGGAAACAATACAGCTAGAAGTAGCTCCTTAGGGGGCATCAGCAGTGGGCGCTTGGCCGCGTTGCGCTCACGGTCCAAGAGTCGAGAGGTTTCAGAACGGAAACAGGTCGGTGATACTGAGAGTATGATCAATGAGGAACCAAATGTCATGCAACCTGGAGGTGCGTCTCGGTGGTTGGAATGAAAATGAAAATGTGATCAAAAGAGCAACGAAAATGAATATGGACAGCTGAGACGCACAGAACTGCCTATTCATTATTGCCGAAGTTCTACAGCTACAGTATATGCTTGAAGAAAGCCAAGCACAGAGACAACAATGAAACAATTCATATGGTCATGTCATGATCTGTCTGTTCGTCAAACATCCACGTATCTGGAAATCATCATCTTCTACCATGACCCTGACGACCCGCAAACCTGACATTGCCTTTCCCTCTCTTCCCAACACCACCGCCACCCCTGAACTTCTGCTTCTGCTGCTGGCCCTTCGTTTTTTCCGCTCCCAACGCACGCCGCTGTTGTTGTGGTCCTTTCTTGCTTCCACCATCTCTTCCACCAGGCGACCGTGGACTTCCTGATCCTGCCATAATCTGCCTCGCCACCTCCCTTGCCTCCTCCACGCCAAGCATATCTTCGTCGTCCTTCTGGCGGGTCTCGCGTCGCGCTGACTTCTGCATCCCGGACTTGACTTTCAGTCTGCCCTTCTGGCCACGGCGCACAGCGTCCGCACCGGACACAGCGTCGAGATAGGCGTTGACCGAGTTGTCCTGCGCAGCGCCGGACATATCGACGTCGACATGGCCTTCCTCGTCTTCATCAGCGCCACCAAATACCAGCTTGCCGTCCTCATTGACTGTAGTCTTCTTTCTCACGCCCGACTTATCATCCCGGAGACGACCCAGTTTCTTGCTCGAGATATTAGCCATGCTTCGCGGGTCCAGCAAGTCAAGCGGCTCATCATCCTCGCCTTCCTGTCTGATGTATTGCTCATTGTGCTTCTTGCCTGCAGACTTCTTGAAAGAAACGCCAGACATAGTATCGTCGCCGTCTGAATCTTCATCCTCGCCGCCCTCAATCTCCGAATCGTCGTCCTCAGAGCCATAGACAGCCTCATCGAATGCGGTATCGTATTTCTTTCCTGCGGGCGCCTCTCCGTCCTGTTCGTCTTCGTCATCCTCGATATCCGTCTTCTTCCGCTTGGCCCGCTCTCTTCGTTTCCGGATATTGACTATCATCTTCCTGTCATCTCCTCCGACCCAGCTTTCCACTTTCGACGCGTCAAAGCGCCTCAAGCATCGATCGAGAATGCCCTTGATCTTGGCTCTCAATCGGCCTTTATTTTCTTTGCTCCAGACCATCAATCCCGACACGATGGCCGGCATCCTGGGTTCTAACATCGGTGTTGGGAGCACAACCACCATGACCTTGACGAAGCCGAGCACGGCACGCACGATCTCCCTATTATTGGACTGTAAGAACATGGTGACGGTATCGACGAGCTCCTCTTTTGTCTTCTCCGTAAGTTGACCATAATACTCGAACAGCACTCTGCTGAGGGCAATCACACTTGCTGCGACCATGTGCGGGGCCACGCCTGCTAGTCCAGCACTGACCATGGTGAAAACTTCTTCCAAGGTGGCTGGCGCATCTGGAGAATCATCTGGCATATGCGGCACCAGTCGATTTCGGATGACAGTGTTGGCCGGGTTTTCGGGGTTAGAGATCTTCTTCGTAATGGCAATGAGTAAGTCAAAGCCTGCCGTTCGAGCCTTTTCATTCGAGTCCTTACAAGCCAGAACGACCTCACTGATGATGTTGGGAATGAAATGCAGGTCGGAGAGGGGAAGAAATGATACAAGCGTCTCCATGGCCAGAATGCGATCTCGGCGGGCTGGCACCGGTGTGGTTTCTGAAGTCTTGAGGATCAATTGCTGCAATTCCTGGCTTCGAGCTGAAAGTGCTTCTGCGCCGGTAGGAGAAGTGGCTAGTCTGGGGATCAGTTTATACGCTTTCTTAATGAGTTGAGGGTCGGATTTGAGGACGGCTGGATTGGTCAGGACGGTCGAGGAAAGTGAGAAGAGCGAAGCAAACGTCGTCCTTGGTAGATGGACAGAGAGTGCTATAACGAGATCGAGCAAGGTATGAGATGTTGGCGGCAACTTGTCGCCAGCTGCTGCATTGGTTTCTTTCTTCGGGGGAGGCTGATTGGCTTTGGGCAGTGCATCTTCCAGCATCTTGGACACTCGCTCGAACGTCTCGACCAGGTCTTTCTCAGGTGTTATGCTGAGGTAGCTGTCGATACACTGCAGAATATACGCTCGAGATTGCGGCAGTGTTTGACTGTAAACGTTAAACAGCACAGCCAGAAGGCTTCCTGCCAGTTGTCCTAGGTGCTGAAGGTTGGCTTCGGCATCCGCCCTTGATATGCGGCGCTCAAGCAGCAAAACTTCGTCAGACAGCTCTGAAGCCAGTAATGCTTGGTTGGATTCGACCAGATTTTGCAACCCTCTGCAGAGGTCAACTCTGAGGTCCGTCTGCTTGTAAAGCAGGTTCGCGATCATCTCTGCAAAAGGTTGGTCCACGGTAGATCGCAAGTCCAGAGGAAGGTCACAATAGCCGGGTAGTGTGGCCCAAACCTGCTGGACAACAGTCTCGTAGATTTTAACATCCATTGTCTTCGCAGCACGGCCATGGTCGATGATACGTTGATACATGGCTTCGCTGAGAGGCACCAAACCTGATTTGAAGTGAGCAAGATATGTATTTGAAACATGATCTCTCAACAGTGGTAGAAGCCATGCTCTACCTGGTTGGCCTGCCTGTGGCTTGATGAGATTGTGCGGAAGGACGTTCAAGACCACGCCAGGTCCAAGGTTTCGAATGGCATGGCCAAGTACATCGTCCGCTTCTTTCTTGCCTTGAAAGCCTTCATTGCCCCTCAGTTCTCCAATGGCTTTGACAATAGGAAGCAAGTAAGGGTCGCCTCGCCAACGTAAAGCGTCGAAGAGAGCGGCCAACGCACTGAAGACTTCCATCCACGCTGTCTGGTACTTGACGGCTAGCAATCCAAGCGCCTTCTTCGATATCTGTTCCAACAACTTTTCATCGTAGACTGACGGGTCTGATATGACGCTATCGGGGATGCAGTTGGCGAAGAAGGAAATCAAGCACTCTGAAGCTGAAACTCTGATGTTGTGGGAAGGGCTCGTGAGGAAGGCTGCCACCATATCGAAGAGGTCTGGTATTTTCGCAAAAGTATCCTCCGGCTCGACCGCTCCAGCTGTGCCATATCCGCGAGATACAATTGCTATCCATGGAGGTATTAGTTGTGAGTCGTTCTGCGCAGGCTTCAGTTCCACGATAGCCTCCAACAGACGTGGTAGTTTCGACGACGAGACTTCGTCCTGCATGCCCTCGAAAATCACTTCAAACACTTCAAAAGCGCTCATGACCAGGAAGTCGTTCCGCGATCGAGAAATCCCCAGCAACAGTTCACAAAGTGCCTCAATCTTCTTGCTTGACCAACCTCCTGAAGCAACTGCAATAGTCTTTGTGAGCTGAAGGGCATGTATAATGGCCGGTTCATGACTATCGTCGGGTCTTCCACGTTGACGCTTGGCCTGATGAACCGTGTCTACCGCACTCTTGAGATTGTTTTGGGCTGCCACCGCACATAGTTCGGCAGCTGGATGATCGATGGCAGGTCCCGGTGGAGGATTCTTCAATATGGAGGTCAACGCTTCCTGCGCCCTTTTCCTAATCTTCGGCCTGGAGTCAATTGCGAGTGTCAAAAGTACCAGTATAGCCTGCCGTGGGCTAGTCTGGCTCTGGGGTAGATTCCATGCTGCGGAATCCTGCGCTACCAATAGCGACTCAAGACATCCGATTGCTGATCGTAAGAGTGAGGCATTCTTCGTCGAAGGACTCAAGTACGGCGCTAGGAGGGAGAGAATGGCGTTGAACTGCGTGCGGAGGAGGCTTGCGGATACGTAGGAGGTCACCAAGTCTAGGAGGTAGATGGTCGAAGAGAGGATTTCATTCTCGCTGTTTGGCTGCGATCCGACGGCTGATGACTGCTTAAGAAGAGCAAGTAATGCGGCAAAGTAGGCAGTGGCCGTGAATTTCGTCTTCTGTTCCGAGAGGGTTTCTTCGATAGAGGACAGGACGACGGCGGTCTGCAATTTGTTAGAAGACGGCCAAGGTGAGAAAGGACAAACATACGTGTTGTTGGCTCTGAAGATTTGGCGACTTGATTTTGTCCAACTTCTCCTCCAGCGATATGTCCATCTTGTTCGTTACTATATGCAGAATCTGCGGAAGCGCTCTGCCAGGCGCAAATGTCGAGTGGAAGTGGAATTATTTTTATTTTCGGCAGAATCAATTATTGATTCACCGCCTTCGCAGCCTCGTCATGTCATCAGGCTACGAGGCTACGGAATGTCCAACAGCCACACCATGTTCAAAGGCCGTCACTGAACCAGTTCTTGATGATGGGCTCCGTCGCAATACCTAATGTAACCTTCTGAAAGTATACACGTGTCTGTGGTATTGACTGCTTCTGTTAGGGAAATGAACCGAGCGAATGTTGGTAGCAAGGCTGACCTTGTCATTTGCAATGGCATAATGCATCAACAGTTGATAGTGGTCAAGAATCACTTGTGCCCGCTGCTTTGTCTGCAGCTTCTCGTAATCTACCGCGTTCTTCGGGCGCTCTGGTCTAGGATCATGTTGACTATGGATCCGCTTGAATTCCTCGGGATCGATGGGTTTCGAGTCGACGGTCGTGATTGAACTTGTAAACATCCTCACAATTGACCTGGATGGAAGTGCGGTTTGGCGGGCTCCCTGGTGTTCAAATGGTCGTTAACTCCGCCATCAATTTCTGCAGCTATAAAATGAACACGCCGCCAGTAGCAAGAATAGATAAGATTAAAGGGATCTCGAGATTGTAAAGGAAACTACTTTCTCGTCGCGCAAAGGCACGTGATGAGGCATTGTTCCTCACCAAGTGTAGACGGACCATCACAAAATGTTTCAAGCTACATCATGTAGGTTCTGGGAAACTCTGTTTTTCCAAGTATGATTTTCATATTGGAAGTAGTCTGGAGAGCATCGAGCCGCTCCATGGGCTAACACAGTTCGATATTTGTGACCCTCAAACCCATCCAGACCACGTTTGTCTATCTTCTTCAGCATTATCATGCATCGCGTCTTCACGTCGTCCCCTTCCATGTGCTGAGTTGGATGTGGATAAGAACCCACTCCTGGTCTAGTAAAGGTTGTGTGAGTCGCTGAATGTACCGGGAAAATTCATGATTCCCTGCTTGATCATAATTTTGGACAAGATGCAATGCCAGACGACTGAAGGAAGAAACTCCTTTTCCACCGAATCCACTTTCCCAAATAGATCCTACCAACTCCTTGACGCCGTTGTGCTGGTTTGCCATGCCGCTAACTCGCAAGACAAACATACATCTGTACATACCGGCAATCGCTGGTAGCCGAATTTGAACACGAAACAATTATACAATTATCATTAACAACCGTCGACGAGGCTGTTCTTCGGCCAGGTGTAACTAGTATCTGACCTAGATTATGCGTTAGCTTTTGGAGGTGGGATAGACCGTGATTGGACTTACCAGCTGGTGACATTGGGATTATGGTACACATCGTAATGGTTGCTGATGTATTCGGTAGTCGGGTAGCCGTCGGGATCGCAGGTCATCTCACCAGTGTCATCTTGGTAGATTCGGATATAGTCGACTCTCATGGTTGCAGGCATCAAGGACGCCAATCCAGTCAGATTGACAGCCGAGAATCCAGTGGCCATGCCAAAATTGACGATCACAGACAGAGGTTCTTCCGGCACAACGCGCTGGTTGACATTGCCATTCGGACCCAAGGCTTGGCCTTCCATTCGCCAGACCGGGTTTTCACCCACATACCAAGTAATTTCTCCATCGGCACCAGGAGCATACTCGTAAGCATAGACTTGATATTCGTTGCCGTCATACCATTTATTGTTCAAGTTCGATAATCCAGAAACTGCTTGTTGGAAAGGTCCGCCTTTGTACGTGTTCATAGCTGTGGTCTGAAAATCGAACACCTGCACAAAGTCATAGTTTGGTTGATACCAGATATCAAATGGAGCAACCTGGAATGATTGGGACACCATGCCAATCTGGTTCCCCAGGGAGTCGAGTGTGCCGACACTTGCTTCCAGCACATCGATTTCAGGGGCGGACCGCGATTTCCCAGATGATGGATGATCTTCGCCCGAGCATGTGCACGCCGGCAGTCGCATACCAGGTAGATAGTTGATACCATCGGGTGAACTTTGGTTTGCTGTTATACCGGCGTCGCAAACATCGGCATACGAATAGGGCCATAAGCCGTCAGTCGTCGCTGCATAGCCCGGTCTGCCCAAATTGCCCATAGACCAGAAACCGGGCCAGAAACCCACAGTATCGCCACGGCCTGGGAGAGAAATACTGGCTTCCAGTCGACCACCCTTGAAGCACAATTGATTCCACGACTGTAACATGCCTGATCGATAATTGAGTTCGTGGTTCTGGAAAGCATCGAACCTCAATTCCAGCACACCATTATTTGTTGTCGCAGCGTCCGGATCGTACCATTCCATATCTTGTGTGACACCGTACCACAAGTCCACAGCAGTGAAGTATGGGTCATCCCCATCGTAGAACGTCCGCCCGGAGGTTGAGAACTCGTCGGAAAAGACCAAATTCCACGTGTTGCCATGATAGTCGGTCTTGGTATACGCTGATTTTGGCGTGTCGCTATCAATCAGACCGGTACGCATGTTGACCAGCAATGGCTCTTTGCCGTTGCCAATGCACCCTATGTTGGCAGCGCAAGGATCGGTAGTGCCTGTTATCCTTTGGACAAAGGTGCTGTTAAGTCATTAGCAGGGGACGTGGCTGAGAACAGCGAAGGGACATACAAGGCAGGATAACCTATAAACAGGACCAGAATGCCGATTGTCATAAATGCTAAACCACCAACATTGACGAGTCCTCTCTTCGTGAAAATGTCGCAATCTCGCGGTTCGCCATTGGGATCCGGATTATGAAGGTAATCGTCCTTTTCGATATCCTCAGGGAACAATAGCAGGCCTGCTGATGGTAGAATGTTATACTTTTCGGATACTGTCTGCGTATTTACGTCGTTGTCGTCACTTCCAGCTCTTGACCCGGGTCTTGACAGGCTGGAGTCTCTGAAGGGATTTTCGTATCCTCTGCTGTCCCTACTGCGATCTGACTCCCAACTCGACCGGCGTGAAGAATAACTGGACCGGGCAGGTGATCTTAGGGGAGACGGAGATGTGTCATCTCGAAATCTCGATCGCCCTTGCGAAGGTGGTAATAATCGTTCCGCAGAAGCTTGAGCATCTTCCGCGCCGTATACGGTGTTTAGATGTGTTGCGGAAGCCGGTACAAGATTTCTCGACGAACCGCTGGCAACGCCTTTTGCGAGGTCTCCTTGCCCTGAATTCAACCGTATATGTGGTGGAACGCGGGGGGGTGGGGAGGTGCTGATGTTGCTTTGAGACGACATCGTAAGATGGCGATCGACTCGTCGTCAAAGAGATCGATCGCCGAATGTAGAGGGAAGTTGGTTAATACAGGGCTCGCGTCGACTCAAGTTAAGGCTCCAAAGTGCAATTAGTCCACAGATCTCGCAGCCCAAGTCTTTCCAAGTGCCTAGCAGACTAGTGTGGGTGTCGGCGGTCGGTAGAGAAGATGCGAGGACGATTGACGAGCAGGTGTCAGCTCTGTAATTGAGGCTAACCGCGTGAGAGATGGAGGCTGAGTGTGAGCCTGAGAGTGAGACGGGCGGCGAAGGACCGACGATGGGCTGTTCTATTTCGTACTCATGTAAAATGGCGACGGATGCGTGCGTGTGAAGGTGAGGCCGTAAGTCTTGACTCCTTTCTGACCTGCAGGAAAAGAGACGAGCTGTGGGTTTCCGGCGGAGAAAAGGGATCGCAAGGTGAATACTGAGAGTGTCGAATAGCCGAGTTGATACGGGTGTAAGACAAACGAATGTAAGTGCTCTGCCTTATGGTGAGCTACGAGTAAACAGTATGAATGAGAGAGTGGTATACATTGAATCGTGTTCGTGTTTGTTGCAGTTCTGCTGCAGGTGCAGTTTAGTCTCCAAGCCTTTGAAAGGGGAGAGAGTTGAGTTTCCCAGAGTCCGCAGGCGCTAATGTCGAGTGAAAGACTGGAACACAGAGGCTGAGTCGCTAAATGAACGCAGGCACGGGGCACGCACGACTCGCGCTGCATCGGTCCACCAGCCAAACGAGGTCAGCGACAGGCGGTCACACCAGGGCGGACTTTACGCCGCCTAAAAGTGGCTTGGGTTCCAGGTTGGCTTTCGCCGGGTTTCAAGGACCCCCAGTACAAAGTAAGTGGGCTTTATTACTGTACTCTCGCTAACACAAACACCATCATTTAAAAGAGATCTTGTGGGCGACAAGAATGAGATAAGAATCGAGGCTTATAGCGTTAACACTGAATGATGATAATGGCATGAAAAACAAGAACAAATTACTTCTTCCCCTCATATGCGACCTTGTTACGTATCAATGGGTGGCCATGCTCGTGTTTTCTTGTTTTTTCCCTCGCCTCATGCACGTTGATGTGCCTGGACGATCATTCTTAGTTGCAGATTACTTTCCCCAGTAGGGCTGTTTCGCTCGTCCATTCCTCCTTGAAAGTATGGACGAGGTGGAGGCTCCCAAGACGCTTGTCAACGCCACCAGACCCACCTCGTCGTCGCCTCCTAGGGCTATACCTAATTAGGCATCTCGTCCACTGGTATTGCCCTGAAAGATGGACGAGCTCGTCCATTCCTGAGGCGGGGCTCGTCTAGGAGGACGAGATTTAATCGATTAATTAGGTAACGTCGATCGTAGTTAGCTTATTAAACGCGTAAAACTACGCTTTAAGATAATTTAACTATATTTTCGTGTCTATCACTACTACGTAAGTTAATATGAAACTAACCCTAGCTACCTAGCCGACGATTAATCTCCTCTATAAAGAGAATAGTACTATATCGCCTTAAGTGCCTACTCTTCTTAGAATCGATTCACTAATTTATAGTATCGACTAAGAAAAGAAAGTATAGGTAATCGTTAATCGCCGTACTATAAAAGATCGTTAAATCGATTAAAAGTTCTAGAAAGAGCGTACTTTCGTAGTATAATAGTGTCTCTCGTATATCGATCTTTACCTTATCGGCTCTCGAAATAAGTGAGAGAATTAGCTTAAGATATTTATAAATATTCGATATCGAAAGAATTACTTATAGCCTATAAAACTTTTAAGTAAGGGTAGTCGTTAGATCGTTAAGATAAAGAGAATCTTATTAAGAGAAGAGCTAAAGACTAGCGTTAAGCCTAATAGCGATAAATATAAGAACTCCCTTAAGTAGTAAATAAGAATTCTAGATTAAAAGGAGAAGATATCGAAAAGAAAGATCGCTAAGAACGCGAAGATAGCTACTAAAAAAGAGAGGGCGAAAGCCGTTTAAGAGCTTCTTAAGACTAATCTTCTTAAGTTTATTACTAACGAACGATTATAAATATTAAAAAGAACTCGCTAAAGTAGTGTTAAAACTACTAGTTAGTGAGATAAAGACGAAGATAGAAGCTTAATAGATCTCGATACGAAGGTCGATAAGAATAAGATTATAATCTCGCCTAATTAGAGTAGTACTAAAAACCTTATAATATCTTTTATTAAGCGCGCGATAATAGCTTTTATAGCGTCGACGAGCTTAAATACGATTATCTTAAGCTCGACGCTAAGAGTATTAAGCTTATCTTTACTAGCGTCGCGTAACGATAAAGAGAGCTCTCGAAGAGATAAGTCGCGACGAAGAACTTAAATAAATAATTTAATAAATAGTTTAGGTACTAGTTTTAAGTATATCTTAAGTAGTATAAGTAGACTTATCGATATACGCTTTATACTAATTATTACGACGACGATAAATATAGTCGTCGATAAGAGACTTACTCGTCTTAAAGAGGGTTAAAAGAAGTTACTCGAAGAGATTAAAGACCTTATTTAACTATTTAAGGAAGAGTAGTAAGTAGTTATTAATTAGCGATAGAGCGTAGTTATAGTACTACTAAAATTACTAAAATATCGCTTTTTAGAGCTCGATATCGATTTTAAGAGCTAGTTTTATTAATTTCTTATTAATTTTATACTCGATAAGAAAATTATATAATCTAATACAATAGATTAAGATTTATCTTAAAGTTCTCTCGAGAATCCGTATCTTCTAATTAGCCGTATTTAAACGTTCTCCTCTAAATTTAGAGTTTTATAAAGAGAGTTCCCTTAGAAATTCCTAAATTTCTATATTACTTTTATATTTAACACTATAAGATTAATATCTTTACTACGATAAATAGCTTTTTATCGATAGCGGCGATATACTAAACTTTAAGAATATCTAGTTATCTCGTAAATAAGTAAAATAGTTAGTAAATAAGATAGCTATAGCGATTATCGCGCTAATAAGCGAAGATTTAGTTCTTAACTTAGACTTAATCTTTAACTCGTGCTATAGGTTTTTTATTAGGCTAGTATTTACTAAACTACCTAAACTCGTCTAGCTCTAGTAGGCTTAGCGTATACGATATATATAGGGAATATAAGTTTCACGGATACTTAAACCCTTAAGACTTTAAGTCTTTATAAAACCGCTTAGTTAAAGGACTTAGTCTAGTATCGCTACTTCTATTTAATCTTATCTATTTATTAAGACCTCCTTATAATTCTTAAAGCCTTCCCTAAATAACGATCTAACGAAAGTAGTAATGATATTAGTAACTCGTTCGAGCGATACCTTAGGCCTAATCTCGACGGGGGATAATTATCCCCTAAACGTATTCGGGTTACGCTCGCGTAGGGACTCGTTCGGTATTCCTAAAGACGAAATCGAGGCGGCGTTTAACGAACGTTACGAATACGTTCGAGCGCTAGTTATTAAGTAGTGTAGGCGTTAGAACCGTTAGCTCGAGCTCGAGGCACTCGAACTCGAAGCCGTAGGCGGAGCGCCTACGAAACCGGTCTATATCGAGAGCGTAATGTATACTAGCACGAAACGACGACGCTCTTTAATATTTTCGAATAAAGAACGCTCTACGAATCGTCTTAGGATAATAGATTCTCCTTATTACTATGGAAAAAACATTTAAAAGCTTCGAACTTTTAATATTAAATAGTAAATAAGGAATAAAGCTAATAAACTCTTTACTCTCGAAAAGTAAGCGAAATATATTTAAAAAGTAGCTATATATCTTAAGGGTATTACGACTACTTTCTAACTAAGATATACTAAACTCTATACTATTTAAAATAAATTTATGACTTTTTATTAGAGAGTTATACTCGACTTAGGGAATCGTATAGTAAACTTACTATAAACGCTAACGAATAAGAAATAAGGCGACTTCTAATCGATATAATATCTTTTAAACGAAATCGAGATTCTCGAAAAAAATATATCGACTCTTACGAAAGATAAATAAAAGGCGTAGTTATTTCTTAATTATTTACGCCTCGACCTATATACGGAGATTCTACGCGAGTATAAAAAGATTAATAGCCGTAAGTAGATTCTAGCTAAGACTTAGCGCTAAGAGGAGCTAAATCGCTAGAGAACTCGATAAGAGAAAGCTAAATAATTCGATAAACTCTTCTCGTTAAGGCGTAGATATAACGAACTCTCTTCGTATAGTAAAAGCACTAACTAACGCCACTTAAATACTAATACTATCGTCGAGATCTACTACTCTAAAAGAAAGAAATTTATAATAACCGAACTAATTATTTACTATAAATATAGTAAACCTAAGTATAAGGCATTTAAATACTATAGTAAATCTAAAGAAGAGAGTAAGGAGAGCGATATAAACGTAACCGAAGCGTACTCTTATCGCGATAAGCTAAAAAACTAGATATCGACGTTATAAGCGCGTCTATAGCGTTAAGTATCTCTATAGTAAACGCGCGTAAGTTTAACTCTCTTATTATTTAGGCTAACCTCGTAATAACGTTTACGAATCGACCCCTAAACGTACTTATTAACTTTAGGACTAAGGAGAACTTTATTTTATAATTCGTAATTATAGATAAAGGGCTACCCTCTAGTAATCGTACTATTCGAGCGCGTAGCGTAAATAGCTATACCTTATAAATATATAGACTATACTCTCTCGAGATAAGTACGTAAAATACTCGTAATACGTTCGCTTCGCGTATAATAAACTTTATTACGATCGATATTTAAAAGTATAATATAATACTTAGATACTTATAGCTCGAGGAAGTAAATCTGGATATTAATTAAATAAATAGGAAGTAGTACTATCGTATTACGAAGCCCTTAGTTATAGAGATAAGCTTAAAGGAAATTCTTACTAAACTATATATTAGTATAATAGTCGCTATATCGAAGTCGCGGCCTTAAAACGAATACGAAACGAGATATTTATATATCGCGAAGGTAAATATATTATAATTATTATCTAAATATAGCGACTTCGCTAAGATCTTTTTTAAGGAGAAATTTAAGACCGTTTTATTAAGAAGCGTTAAAATAAGATATAGTATATCTATAGAGAAGAGTAAGAGTATTTTATATAAACCTATTTACTTTATAAGCGTATACGAGTTATAAACGTTTCGTAAGTATATTAAAAAAGCTCGAGTAAACGAATAAATCTAGAAAAGTTAGTTACTAGTAGAGGTACTAGTGCTTTTCGTATTTAAAAAGGACGAGAAACTACGTCTTTACGTCGATTACTAAGTCTTAAATAGAGTTACTATTAAAAATCGAAGATTACTCCTACTTATCTCGAAAATTTTAGACTAACTATTACGAGCTAAGATATTTACTAAACTAGACCTTCGAGACGCTTACTATAGAATATCTATAGCCGAGAAAGATCGCTAGAAGACTACGTTTCGTACTCGTTATAGCTACTATAAGTATATAGTTATACTCTTCGGTCTTACGAATATACTCGCTATATTTTAAAATTATATCGACGAGATTCTAGAATAATTACTCGACGAAATTTATATTATATATATAAACGATATCTTAATTTATAGCGAGAACTCCGAAAAGTATACGTAATACGTACGTTTAGTACTAGTAAAGCTTTAGGAAGAATACTTATTCGTAAAGCTAGAAAAATATAAGTTTCGAAAGAATTTCGTAAACTTCTTAAGGTTTTAGATAAATATCGTAAGCGTATCGATTAACTTCGATAGAATTTAAGTAATTTAAGAATAGTCTATATCGATAATATATCGAGATATTTAGGTCTTTATTAGATTTACGAACTTCTATCGTAGATTTATATATCTTTACTTCGTCGTTACGATCTCGATTACTAATTTTCTTAAAGAAATAGAAAAAGAAAAGAAGACCGAACTCTTTCTATAGCTCGAGAACGTAAAGTATACGTTTTAACTTCTTAAGGACCTCTTTTTTAATATATCTTTACTAGCTTACTTCGATTATAGGCTACTATTAAAGATCGAAGTTAACGTATCGATAAAGATAATAAGTAGGATTTATTCCTAACTCTATATAAGCTCGAAATATACTAAAGATATATAGAAATTAGTAGCGTTCTATTTTAAGAAGTTTTCTAAGAAATAAAGAAACTATTCTATCGCGAATTAAGAAATACTCGTAATCGTAAAGACCTTTAAGTAATAAAGACACTACCTTAAAGCTTTCGTTAAGAGTACGCTTATACTCTTCGATTATAAGACACTATAGTTCTTTATAACTATAAAGAAATTAAATAGATAATAAGTACGATAAATAGAATACTTAATTGTATTCGACTTTATTATTTAGTATCGTAAAAGGAAAGATAACTTTATAGACGCTTTATCGCGGCGTCTAAATCTTATAATAATTATAAAGTCGAGAGGAAATCTATTATATAAATTTATTTTAAAGCGTATAAAAAGCGTACTAAAGAAGCGGGAGAAGCTTCTAAAAAGTATATCGGCTATAGAAAGCGACGTTAGCTTTATAGCTATAATCGAGGCTTTAATATATAGCTAAGTTTAAAGACCTTTTAATTTAACTAAAAGCGAATACTATATAGTATTACTAAGGGAGAGGAGAGTATACGCTTTACTATTATCTATAATATATATAGAATACGAAACGAGTATATCGCTCCTTATAGAAGAGATATCTTTCGGCTAAATACTCGAAGAGGTAGCTAAGCGTATAAGGGTCTTATAGGCGAAAGACGACTAGTATAAAGCTCGTAAATAGGAAGTATCTAGTACTTTAAATATCGATCGATAGTCGATTAATAATATATAGCTAGTACGCTATAAGGGCGCTATATATATATCTCGAGACCTTCTTATTAGAGTAGAAATCTTACGAGTAAATTATAATAATCTATAGTAAGATAAATACTTTAGCGTATAAAGAACGAAGAAGATAATACGTAGATTCTTTTAATAATAAATACTAGCTAAAGATATCGAGAAATATTATAAATTCTACGATATATATTAAAGAATAAAAGCGCTATAATATAAGTTTTATAGCCTATTAGTATTATTAGTATAATTAAATCGACCCTAGTAAGATATTATTATAAACTTTATCGTAAAGTTATCGTCGTTAAAATATAGGGAAAGAGTATACGATACGATCCTAAATATAGTTAATCGATACTCGAAGATAGTTCGTTATATACCTTATACAATAGATATTAACGCCTCGAAGATAGCTAATTTATTAGTCGATAAGATATTTATAAAATACGGCGTACTACGCTCGATTATAAGTAATAGGGGTACTACGTTTATAGCTAAATATTAGGGAAGCGTATACTATTATCTTACGATTCGGAGATATTTCTTAATCGCTTTCTATTCGTAAACTAATAAATAAACGAAGAGAATAAACTAGACGTTAAAGACCTATTTACGATATTATACTAATTACGAGTAAAATAACTAGGTTAAATTACTTATAAGCGCGAAGTTTACCTATAATAATACTATAAATACTTCGACTAAAAGAATACCTTTTAAGGTAGTATATATCTTTATATCTTCGATACGCATTAATATCGTACCCTAAACGAAGAGTAGTTATAGCGAAGCGGCCTAGTAAGCAATATAGTATAGAGAGGAGTTTTAACGCTTAAGTAAAGAAATATAGGAGGCTACTTAAGAGAATATATTTAAATACTATAATAGTAAATATAAGGATAAGGTCTTTTAAGAGAGATAAAGAGTTATATTATTTATAAAATATATTCGTATACGACGCGTTTCCCCTAAACTTAGCGATTATTTCGTAGAGCTCTTTAGAATACTATAGAAAGTTAGTGTAAACGCTTATAAACTAGAGTTATTAGTAAAATATAGACGTCTATATTATACTTTCTATATATTCTTATTAGAATCTTACTATCGACGCGAAGAATAGGAAATACTCGAACTACTAAATATTAATAACGAAGATAAATATAAAGTGAAACGAATTCTAAGCGTACGTAAAATATAGATAAAAGGGAAGTAATTTCTAATATAATAAAAGAGATTTCCGAAAGAAGATAATATCTAGGAACTACTAAAATATCTTATATATATATAAGAAGAGATCGAAAGATTTAAGAAGAGTAAGAGATAAAACAATACTTTTATATTAAACGGTAAAGTCGTTTCGTCTTAAAGACGTCGAGAGAATATATCGAGAATATACTAAAAATATACTCGAAAAGTAATAATAAAAACTAATCTATCGCCTTTAGTAGTAGATTAAAACGAGCTCGCTATATAGAAAATATACTAGCCGAAAGGGTAAAGTATATCGTAAGCGAGCTAAAAGCGTAGTTTACTTTAATATACTAAAGTTAAAATTATTTAGTATACTATTCGATTAGTCTCGAGAAGAGAGTCGAATAGTAGTAATTTAGTTAAGCTAGAGAGAGAGTATAATATTACTCTAAAAATTATTAGCTATATACGCTTTAGGTGTATTTATAGTACGTACTATAGTCGCGACGATCTCGATAAGAGTTCGAATAGTATATATAAGTATCTACTAAATAAACTTAGTAGAAAAGATAGGGGCGAAGATAGAGGTAGAGAAGACGAAGATTTTACTCTTAGAGGGCGTAGTAGAAATATCGTCGATACGAGGGAGCAATATAGAAGTCTTTTCTCTAGAGTCCTTTATAGCTTTATTTAAGATAGTAACGTACGAGCGAAGAGAGACGTCTATAAATACGATTAGTATACGTTTTAGGTATATTTAGGGTATATAATACGAACTAAAGCGAGAGGGGAAATCCTTATTTTTAAATAATTAATTCTCGATAAGTTTATTAATCGTCTTATAGTAGTTACGAGGGACCTAGAAATATTAGTAACTATTTAGTAAATATACGTTTCGGGTACGCTTACGAGTCGATACTTATTACGTATCTTATAATAACGCGAATATTTCTTATAGTAACGAGTCGTAATATAGACCTCACTATTATTACGAGCTAAAGTACGTATATATCTCTAATAAAAATTATAAGTACGAATAAACGCTTCGTCGGCTAAACGTAGAGGAGTTAAAGTAATAGCGGCTATAGTGAGAATACGACGCGTAAAGATTTAAGTTAAGAATAAGTTTACTTATAGGCGAAGACGATATAAAGAGAGTAACGAGCGTAAGAAGAATAGATAGAGAGCACATACGAAATATAAAATATTTATAATACGAAGAGAAAAAAAAAAGAAGAAGAGGAAGTTTAAAATTTAGGATTAAAAATAAAATAATATATCCTAATCGAGATATATACTAAAACTTTTCAAAAAAAAGTCCCTAACTTTTTAAAAGTCTAGTAACCCTATACTTTTCCCTATAGTCTTAGTATCGTTTCGTATATATAGTATAGATAATTTAAGCCCTAACTACTATAGATCGCCCTATACGAAGAACTACTTCTCGTTAATTTAAGAGTACTTCGCGTCTTAAGGGTAAGACGCCTAAGAGAGGGGGATAATTATTAGGTTAGTATCTACTAAACTATCTAAACTCGTTTAGCTCTAGTAGGCTTAGCGTATACGATATATATAGGGAATATAGATTTCACGAATACTTAAACCCTTAAGACTTTAAGTCTCTATAGAACCGCTTAGTTAAAGGACTTAGTTTAGTATCGCTACTTCTATTTAATCTTATTTATCTATTAAGACCTCCTTATATTTTTGGCGAAACTAAAGTCGTACTTAACTAATACCCGAAAAGAGCTTATATAAGTATTAAATTCCTATTTATCGTGGCTTAATTATTCTCTCTTTAGCTTCTTATATAGATCGATTATAATTACGAAGCTATAGTATATAGGATCGCTATATAAGTAAAGCTTCTTTTTCTTCTCGATACTATAATCGAAGTATATTCTAAGGATTTTCGAGTCTATTCTATACTTTATAAGAAGCTTAAAGTTATCGTCTCTTTTATTAATAGAGCCGACTAATAAGGATATTACGTTATTAAATATTATAATTTCTTGAAACTTAATATAATAAGCCTTTTTATATCTTATATATATAATTCTCTAATTAACTATTAGTTTAGCGATTCTTACGAAAGTATTATTAATCTAGCCCTAAATATAATCGCTATCTTCTTTTGTATCGATCGTCGCGGCCTAAATCTTAAATTACTTCTATATTATACGACGCGAATTCTAAAAGAGCTTATTACGAAAGATCCTAAAAAGGTAGAGAATTATATCGTTAGTTATATAATTAATTTAATTACGAGAGTAGCTATATTAGTATATAATATCGCCGACTCGCGCTATATAGAATATTCGAGATAGTGTAATATAAAGAGCCTTCTCTTTAGTCGATCGATATCGATTCGTTTACTTTATCTCGTTAAGTCTTAGTAATAGAATTATACGTCGAATCTTCGCTATCGTAAAGCGAGTACGATAAAGGGCTATCTCGTCGAACTATTAGTCGAGACTAAAATAAAACTATCGGTAAGAAAGAGAGGCTCGAAAGAGTTAATAGCGTCTAGACTTATCGTTAAGATAGTTATTAAGGTAGAAGGATAGTACGACGTTAATACCTAGTAATACTACGAAGACGATACCGACGACGACGAGATTATTAGCCCTATCGTCTTTAAAAGTCTCGTCGTTAATAGGCATTTTATTATAATACTAAGAATATCTATCTTAGACGCGTAACTAGTAAACTTATGAAAACGGCGGTTTTAGATAATGGCGCGCCTATAAGCATGGAAGGTCGCGCGAACTACTCCGCACCAAAATTACGTGTAAGTTGGTTCTGTCCTGTCACCAATCTTACAGCGATTAGGTCAGCTACGGCACTGACGTACACAGACGGCACTACGGAGGCAATCAAAGTACTCCGCACCACGTCCAACGGACGAGCGAAACAGCCCTAGTAGCGAAGAGCATTATTATTATTACAGTAGTGCGGCCTCCCACTTATGGTACATCCAATCCTCCATATCGGCCTGGAAGGGGCGATTTATTTCGGTCACTTACTTGCATATGCCAGATGTCTTCTAGAGGAAGAGCCGAACGCAGAGTCTACATTATCAGAACTTCAGGAAATGTGGTAGGTCGTCGCCAGGGAAATCGACTCCTCTATACCTTGTCTGCTGTCTCAAGTTGAATGCTCAACATGTGCTTGTTTTCTCTGCTTTTCTTCATATTGCTTGTGGTGGCCATAGTCGACGGTGGGAACTACTTCTTTTCAGGTCGGAAATCAAGAAATACATATGTCAAGAGACATTGCAACAAGACACAGACTGGGATCGGGCAACAGACAACGCTGGCTTGCAGGCATTGCATTTGATTGTTTGGCCAACAAACAAAACACGGCGCAAACGGTGACGGATCGAAAAGGGTTGACGCGTATCCTTTGGCTTTCGTGGAACCGTGGCACAGCCCGGGAAGAGACCCAATTAATGAAGAGGATAGGAGAAGGTGGCGCCGGTCAGTCTCAGATCTTCATTTGCTGACATCGGGTGGACAGAGGCGATCCTGGCCATCAAAAATCAATCTGACAGTGACAACCCTTTTTTCAGCCTCCACTGGGATGTGGGCTGCGGGACATGCTTTCAGGGGAATCCTTTCACAACTGCGGCGAGTCCTGCTATGCTTAACATTGCTCTTGTCCGGATACTTCTTCTACTTGAGCCTCATCACTTTGGACGCGCACGCAATAGCTAATTAGTTCGAACTATCGCTATCAACCATGCACGAATCGAAGGTCATTATTGCCTGGACGGACTTTTGCCTACAGCTAAGGACAATTCATGGATCATGAATCATGACGCGCATGGGACCTCGGAGATCTGAGAATCCTTCCAAGATGCGACTCCGGAAATGTTTCACTCAGGATCATCTCTATCGGCATTGGCTTTGGTGTTGACTCGCTTGTTTGGCCTCGTCCACTTCAGTCCTTGACTCCTTGATGGCTGTTGCTTGCTTTTTGTCTCGCCAACGACGTTGTTCAGGCCCACCTCAAGACATGCTTTTATTGTGAGGTATAACCTTTCCGCCGTTGATGACTTGACACCATGTTTATTTAATATCTACTATCAAGCTACTATACCTCGCCTGTCTCGAGTGCTTTACCCTTTCTCGCTTAAACCAATCGGACATTTGCAGGACGTCGTAATGCTGTGGATATATCTCTCATACGCTCCGTTTACATGTATCACAATATCCAAGATTGCACATAGTTTGAGCATTCGATTGGCCTTGTCTGTGTCAACTGCCGACAGGGGATTATTTGCCTACGCCGACATCGTCGTTGGCCACCGTGCAATTGCATGTTAGTCAGCATTTCTGCCTCCGATGCTGTAACGGTGCATGCGTTCGATGCACGGAACGGCAAGACGTCGTTCGTGCGGCTTGCCAGTGATCTCAGAACATGTATTTCTCTTCCCCAAGCACGAACATCTCAGCTTTCCACCGCCTTAGTTACCACACCGATCAACTTTCTTTCGCCCAATGTCATAATGTAGTACTCCGCTCGTGTCCTGCTGACCTCTACTCTGAAGACCTTAACCCCACCTGTTCCTGCTTGTTTCACGCGTGCAATGATGTCTTGGTACTGCTCTCGGGGATCGAAATCTTGTGTACTCAATTCCTCCACGCTGCCACTTGTATGCCCCTTGTGGCTCAAACACTTCTCGAACTCCGATACGCTGGGTAGCTTGGAGCCTGAGTAGCTGAACACGACGGGCTCGAAGGGCGAGTCTGTGTCCGATGTGTATGTAATGTCGGGTAGGGACTTTAACGACGCCGGGAGGGTTTCAGAGGAAATGTCCGAGGAGGACGAAGTGTTGGTTGGGTCGAACTTGGTGCGCGACTCAGATGTCGAGTTGGCTTGTTCATGTCCTCCGGCCTTAGGATCGGCGTTGGCTTTGTTTAGAAAAGACATGTAGGAAGCATCGTCAGACATGATGGGCGTAGTTCTATAGTGTCGGCCGTGGATATTTAGTGCAACGTTGATTTGATGAGACCGGGTAAAGAGGTCTCTGGTCTGTGTGCGATTTGTCTGTGATCGGAGGATTGTTGACGCTTCTGTCCGTGTATCTAGCAAATAACGTAGGCTCTTCTTGAGTACCTGGCGGCTTGTTCTGGGAGCTTGACAACGGGGAAGAGCTTTGGTGTACACTATTAGCATTCGAATGGGCCGTCTGTGAAATGGTCAAGTCGAATTAGATCTAGCTGCGATGTGGTACTATCACACTTTGCAGGAAATGCAAGGCCGCAAACTGACGTCATTGTTCTCAGCCTTGTTGCAGCACTTTCTTGAGGAGCTCAGCCTTGCCCTCCAACATCATCCGAGGTTGCCCAGTCCTCGTACCGGAAATTTCTGACGGATACCATCAGCATCGGCGATGTGAGATTATGAGGCTATCAAAGCGAGGCTATCAGTGCATCGGACTAGAGCGCCCTCGAACCGTGTATCTGTCGGGATGCACGGCACAATTTCGCGCACGCAACAGAAAATTGCTATACATTGGCCAAGGATGCTTGTTGTACCCGTGTGCCGGAGCGTAGAACCTCAAGGTGCATTTCTCCTTCCTCAAATGGATTTTGACATAACACTTTCGAACGGCGTTGAAGCCGGTCGAACTTTTCTATACGAGCGACGAAGATAACAGCTGCACCGGAGTCGAAACCCTACCAGCGAATGCGGCTATACTAGGTTGTGCGGGGAAACACCTTGTAAAACCGTTGGAATCTGGACATTCTGCTTATCAAACTGCACGCAGACCTTCCTGTTTGGGCCTCATTGGTATCTTTCCGTCGCAAATACCAGCGCTTGGTGGGAACACGAACAATGCACATCTCCGTGAGTACAAGACTTTTCAGTCTGCACGGAAGAGGAAGGCACGGTAGGCACGAAGAGGAATATAAAAGATGTGGTTACTTCTGTGAGGGACAGTTTATGCTCACCACCCAAGCACTGCTTCAAGACTCCTTCTCTTCCTCTACCTCTGCCTCTTCAACGTCTGGGTTTCCAGCTTGCGTCAACCTCAATATGTCCACCTTCCGGTCGTGGTCAAGCACCGGCTTGTTCATTCTTGCTTTGCTTTTCAGCCAGTTGTCTTGGGCTGTCCCCGTGGAGCTAGAGAAGCGTCAAGAGTATGGCTTGACGGGCCAAGGGTTCGATGCGGGCACCAAGCAACTGGGCAATGCTTATAATTACTGGCTGGAAATGCCCAATGGGACTTGGGACCTTACCAGAAGCCAAAGCGCGCCAGTGACCTCGCCCAAGGTGTTGCCCATGCTGGATTCCTCCATCATGATCGAACCAAACCGGTCAGCCCTGGTCATCATTGACATGCAGAACTTTTTTCTTCATCCAGATTTGTCTCCCCACGCAACCAATGGTCGTGGTGCCGTTCAGCCAACCGTCAATATGATCAATGGCTTCCGCAAGCATGGCATGAAGATCCTCTGGACCAACTGGGGTTTGACCGAGTATGACCTGTTGACCATCCCGCCATCTTTCAAGGCGGGCTTCTCAACCAACGGGTCAAATCTGGCGAACGAAACATTCGGCAGCGACATGGGCACCATTGAACAAAATGGTACTACCATTCAGGTTGGCCGCAAGCTAATGCGTGGCGCTTGGAACGCTGAGCCATACGGCGTCCTGGGGACCATGAAGAATGAAGGTATTGCTGCAGGAACAGACTTGTGGTTCAACAAGAACCGTTTGTCAGGACTTTGGGGGCCACAAACCCCATTGGGACTCTGGCTTCAAGAGAATGAGGTGTCGACTCTCTTCTTTGGTGGCGTGAATGCCGAGTGAGTTTCTGGCAATACTGGCGCGATACAGCTTTTCGGGGCTAACGGGGCTTTAGTCAGTGTGTATGGTCCACCTTGGTGGATGCTTACTTCAAAGGTACGTGGTTTCTAGGAATAAGGGCGACGGTGGCTGACTATGTGCTCAGGGTACGACGTTATATACGTGGACGACATTAGTCAGACCACCAGTCCAGCATATGCTCAGGAGATGTTGAGGTATAATGCGCAAGGTTACGGTAAACATGTCATCTTCATCGAAACGAAGCATATACTGACTTTAGTTATAGGCTTTGTGGGCAACTCAACCCCGATCTTGAATGCCTTGGGGTAGAAGGCTACGGATGGAACCCCAGGCCAAGTCCACACGAGATGGGAACAGCCTCGACCACAAGTTCTACATGGCCGATGCCTATAAAGTCGCGGGGATGGTAACATCGAACACTAGGTGGTTGAGGTCTGCTACAGCGCTGTTGCGTTGACACAGCCATCAGTACGGCGGGTCGTTGTCTCCAGTATTTTAAGTGAGACCTCTCTTCATGGGGAGGATGGCATTTGAGAGTACGACCTCAATAAAGAATTCCCAAATAATCGCATTCTCTCTTCTGTCCGTACCAAAACGTCTTCTGCGCGACCCCGCAAGTTGAAATTTCAACTGTCCATTCGTGTTCTTCAAAAGATGCATTCAAGTGCTGACTGCCCTGTGGTGAAGCAACAACGCCAAGCCTGTTTATTTTATGTCTGTATGCCTCACCATCATCGACTTCACTTCTTCAATCATTCCTTTACTCTTCTTGCCCGCGTATCTTTTCTTCTGCTACCTCTGTCTTCTTCTCCTATTGCTAAATCATAGCGTCCTTCGAGCTTGCTTGCGATGAGTTGTTGCTGTTGTAGCTGATGATGTGCCTTCTTTTCCAGCCCCTTGCTGATATTAACATTTCATCGTTCCGACGTTTGGAACCTTACACTTACGGTTGCTCATGTTGTTTTGATATATGCCTCCCATTCCTCCCATTATGGATGACACCTGGTCAGAGACTTCATCGGAGGACAATACCGAGTCGGCGACCAAATCTCCTCTACAATCTCGCGCTTACCAGATCGAAATGTTCGAGCACAGCATGCAAGGAAACATCATCGCCGTGGTATGGAACGACGTCCGCTGAGGGCTCGGTTGTTATTGACATTTCTACAGATGGGAACAGGGACTGGTAAGACACAGATGTAAGCATACTATTCCGGTCGACGCCGCTTCCGTCTGTCTTTGTGTTTATGGCTTATTCCTCGATGCAGCGCCAAACTTCGCATAGAGGCTGAACTGCACCGATCCATCGGCAAGGTCTGCAAATCTGCACTATATGTCTTATGATATTGATTATTCTTCCCAGCGTGTTTGGTTCACAGCGCCCAGTGTTGTTCTAGCCTACCAGCAATATTCCTTTCTCTCCAAGCAACTCCCTGCATTCCAGTTTAGACTGATCACAGGTATGGACAATGTTGATTACTGGAGCACGCAAGATCTTTGGGATCAAATCCTACTGAATGTTCACGTTGTGGTCTCTACGCCTCGGATCTTACTTGATGCCCTCTGTCATTTTGTGTCCTTCAAAGATATCTCGTTACTCGTGATTGATGAGGCTCATCATTGTGTTGATGGGTCGGACCTTAACACGATCATGAAAGTTCATTATCACCTCTTCAACGATCCTAAGTTGAAGTCGAACTTGCCGCACATTCTTGGGCTGTCTGCCAGTCCCATTGTCAAGAGTAGCACATCCGAGATTGATCAACTGGAGGCCAACCTCAATGCAAAATGCAAGACGCCAATGCAGCAGCTTGAACAATACACTGGATTTGTGAACATGCCCAAGCTTGAGATACTGACCTACGAAGAGAATATTGGTCTTCCATCAGCTTTGTTGACTCGCTTGAAAGATGCCATTGCCGCTGTGCAGTTGAAGGATGATCCCTATGTGCACGAACTTCGTCAGCGAAGCGACTTACCAGCTCAAGAGAAACTCACAAAGATCTTGAAAAGAAATGCCACGTCCGCAATCATCGAGCTCCGAAGATTTTCGAGGTCAAGTGCAGCCATCCATGCAGATCTTGGGAGATGGGCCTGCGACTTCTACATCACTGCATGCATTCAAAAGCTTCGGGCGGTAGTGTCGTGCGACAAAGAAAATCAAGGGCCAGGAGTGTGTCCAATTAATAGTTCACAATTCATCGACTCAGTACTACAGTGCTTTCACGAATCCGCAGACCTGATGTACCCAGACATATCTGCGAACGACATCCTGTCACCAAAGGTCGAGCTTCTTTTCGAGCTTCTTACCCGAGAATATCGATCAACGCTGAGGAGCCTGGTCTTCGTACAAAGAAAAGACACCGCTTTTGCCCTTGCAGAGCTCATCAACAGTCACCCAACAATGCAAGATTATCACGCATTCTCGTTCGTCGGAGTTTCCAACCCTGCACATCAAGGTGCTTTTGATTTTGCGCAGCTGGCCGCGCAGAATGAAAACTTGGAAAGATTCAGACGCGGAGAGATTAACCTCTGTGTAGCCACTTCAGTGCTTGAAGAAGGTATTGACGTGCCTGCCATGAACTTGGTTATCTGTTTTGACGAACGACCAAATCTCCGCAGCTTTGTCCAGAGCAGGGGACGAGCACGACAACAAGAGTCAAAGTTCGTTATCCTTCGCGCTAAGGAAGAGACCCGAGCGAAAGAACGAATGTTCCAAGTCCTGGAAGCTGAGACGAAGAAAGAATGCGAGGACTCGGTTCGTGCTTTCGAAGAGCTGACAGCAATTGAGCAGTACGATGAACCTGATGGCGAAATCTTTCGCGTCCGCTCAACTGGGTCAGTACTCGTACACAATGCCGAAGTGGTTCGCAAGACAGCTCACTGACCATTGTAGGGCCACTCTCGCGTTCCATAATGCCCGCCCGCTACTACAGCGATTTTGTGACAAGCTTCCGAAAAAGGAGGGACTTGAAATGCGCGAGTTGACGTACTGCATTGAAGGTCAGAACGGGCACGCCGTGTCGGCGAGAGTATATCTCCCTACGTCTTTACCGCCAGACTTGCAGATCTTCCATTCCCAAGCACTCTGGCGGACGGAGAGAATGGCCAAGAACGATGCGGCATATCAAGCGTATCTTTCACTTTACCACGCCGGCCTGTTGACGGACAACTTGTTGCCCCGAGAATTGCGGAAGGACTCTGACGATCAAAATGCGCCAGACAACGGGACTGTCACGGGAGGGGGTGTGTGCACTGTACAAACCCAATACGATCCGTGGCCGATGGTGACGGAATTGTGGTCGATATCCGATCAAGTGTATGCGCACCAGGTCGAGATCAAAGAGGATGTACAGGGCCATCCCTCGTTGTACCTGCTCCTACCCTTGAGGCTTCCAGCGACATCCTTTCCCCTCTACATGACACTAGATCGACGCATCGATGTTTCGCTGCATGAAGGACAACGAGTCGTCGGCAACATCACCGACATAGCACGAAAAGTGAGCCTCCACTTATTGGCGACTATCTTGGGTAGACGCCTACCTTGTATTACTCCGAGCCAGTTTCCGTTCCTACTTGTACCCAGTGTGGATCAAGATGTTCTCGAAGAATGGTACCTAAAGGCATGTAATAGTCGGCCTCTGATGGACATCCTGCAGGATGGCACTCTGTCTAACTCAGAATATTTGCTGCGATATTGCGAAGAGACCATTCCATATCTCTATCGCCACAAGACCGCCCCTGAAACCCCAACTGGCGACGATGAAAGCATTTTCGCGACAAAGCTTCCTAGAAGACTGGAGTATCTATCTCCTCCAACATTCGCACAACCGACCAAAATCGCCGAAAGCAAGCTTCTTCTAGTTGTTGATTGTGTTCTCTTGGGACTCACTGCGGACTATGGGCGTCTCATGTTAGTGGTCCCTTCCATGACTCATATGGTCGAAGTTGCACTGCGTTCTGCCGAAGCGTGCAGAGGCCCACTCAAACCGCTCGAGTTCGG
Organism: Exophiala sp. CCFEE 6388; assembly: GCA_035928005.1. Classification (NCBI taxonomy): domain Eukaryota; kingdom Fungi; phylum Ascomycota; class Eurotiomycetes; order Chaetothyriales; family Herpotrichiellaceae; genus Exophiala; species Exophiala sp. CCFEE 6388. The sequence continues at coordinate 257,182 of JAVRRU010000023.1, forward strand.
AAACCTCGACCTGGTCGCGCAGGCGTTGACACTACCCCGAGTTGGCGCCACAAATTACGAGCGCTTGGAGTTTCTGGGAGACGATGTTTTGAAATTCTATGCCTCCTTCCAGGTCTTTGTCGACTATCCTCATCATCCGGAGAATCTGTTGACTATCGAGAGAGACCGTCTGGTCAACAACCAACGTCTCCAGAAAACCACACGATCACTTGGACTAGATCGCTTCCTCACTCAACATAAGTTCTCTGGTGCGCAATGGACAGCGGGAGTAAGCCGCACAACCATTGCGAGCGAGGCTCCCACAAAGACACACCTATCATCAAAGACGCTGGCAGACGTTATCGAGGCTTTGATTGGTGTTGCCAAACTGGATGGCGCAACGAGTGACACATACGATGCGAAAGTCATCTGTGCTCTACAACTCTTTCTTGACGAAGTCCAATGGCGAAGCGTGGCAGAGAATATAGGGAAATTGACGGTCCGGAAGTCTTCCTCCGTTGCAGCCCTCGACCTTCTGGTACCAGTCGAGGTTCTGATAGGATATTCATTTATCAAACGCACGTTGCTGGCTGAAGCCCTGACCCAATCTTCACTCGGAAGGGGAGTTTCGTCCTATGAAAGACTCGAGTTCCTGGGTGACGCTATTCTCGACCACATCGTCAAGACGAGGCTGTTTCACAGTCCACTAATGCTTGATCCCGAACAGATGACGCTCCGTCGTCATGCCCTTGTCAGCCATGCCACTCTTGCATTCTTCGCGTTACAAGCATCACACGTGCGCAGCACGATCGACCTGAAGACGGACTTTCGCTCGCAGAAGACTGTCCAACAAGAAGCAACGACGACTGTCTTTCTGCCCGACTACATCAAGCGTATTGGCAGTCGGCAAGACTCGACCAGCCGAGAGCTGACGTCAGCTGCCTATGCCGAAGTGCACGACACGATACTCATGAGCTTCGACCAGGGCAGGACTTTCCCGTGGTCCGCACTCCTGCATCTCAGAGCCCCAAAGTCCTACTCCGACATAATCGAATCAATCCTTGCTGCCGTATTCATTGATTCTGGTGGCAACCTCGATTCGTGCGCGGTTGTGCTCAACAAGCTCGGATTCATGAAGTTGTTGGACCGATTCGTCACAGAGCGAGACTTGGACGTGCGACACCCGGAACAACTGCTATCTCAGGTTGCCGTGGATGCTAAGCTGATAGTGAGCAATAGGCAGACTGGATGGCGATGTAAGGTTATGCTGAATGACGAACGGATTGCACATGCCAAGAGAGCGAGTTGCAAGGACGAGGCGCAGTGCAGAGCGGCTGATCATGCGCTCCAGGTGCTTTCGAGAAAGAGGAAGGCTGAGTTTCAAGAGCAAGAGACTGTCACGACATGTGTTCAGCAAGAAGTTGAACCAGACAACATGGACCGTGATGAAAATGAAAGATCGGGATAAGGTGACGACTAACTACGGCGAGGATAAGGGATCTGAACAACATGCTTCCTAGGTGGGAAAGCTACCATGAGGAACGAAATCATGACCAACACTTTCACGATGTTATGTGTAATGAAGTTGTCACGAGTAATGAACCAAGAATAATGAGACGTTGACGTGTTTCAATGCATTGTAGGAATTCATCTTTTCATAGCTTTGGCGTATTTGCCAATGCATCTTCGAGCCATACCAGAGGTGCATGGACAAACCTCGCGAAATTACAATAAATCCCTAGTCCCTGTACTCGTACCCGACTGCAATTCTGCCTGTTTCCTCAACGCCATGCTCATGCTTGTAAGTTCAGGGACGTGATTCTTCGCGTCCGGACACCACCTCCACTCTGTTGCTCCTGACCGCAACGGCCGTTGTTTGTTCGACAGCCACTGACCTAGAAATCCATACCGACGAGATACCCCTCGAAAATGCGCATGAACTTGGCCACAAACGCCTCGAGATGGAAAATGACCTTGCTGCCCAGGTGTATGCGATGCTCGTAGAACCCGGCCCACCTCACCACTTCAGGCTTGAGAGTGTCATCCACTTCCGGCAATGCCACGAGTTTCCAGCACAGCAACTTCAACACCATCGTCGCAGGGATACAATGTGATAGTAGGTCGTACAGCTTCGCCCGAGTCTGCAGAATCATGGCTGGCGTCCGCTCCCTGACAATATCTTTGGCGATCTGCTCGATCAAGATCTCCCAATCGGGCGGAGGGATGGGCGTCTTTTCGCTTGGTTCCGGGTGTTGAGCATAGACCGCCTCAAACATCAGGAGTGCCTTGCGCAGATTGCGGCCAGAGTCGTTTGCGATACGCTCATTCAATGCCGGAATGACCTTCCAATTCTCCTTCTTGCCAGCTTTGGCCAGAGCGTCACAGATCTCGGTTTCCGTGGGTGCGGCAACACGCACGAGCAGCGTACGACTGCGGATCGGCGCGATGATACCTGCCGTGCTGTTCGCCACCAGTATCAAACGTACGTTCGCGCTGTATTTTTCCATGGTGCGTCTCAGTGCTGCTTGAGCGTCACGACTCAGGCCATCGGCTTCGTTAATCACCACTACTTTGAACCGCTGCTTCGCTGACAGATCAACCTGTTGTGTCTGTGCAACTTCTTTTAACAACTCTTGAATGACCACTCGGTCGTAATTGCCAACGTCGCTGGGTGTGATTTCGAGATGATAGACGGAGGAGACGATGTTGAATTCGAGTTTGCGGTTCGAGGAGGTCGTGAACATGCGTGCGTCGATTTTGATTTTCTCCACACCATTGCCATAAATAGCGCGAAGTGTTGCTAGAATGCGAGTCTTCTTTCCAGCGCCTGACGGCCCATAGACGAGCAGGTGTGGAAAGTCTGCAGAGGATGCCTGGTAAAGTATGGTTGATCAGTGTTCCAAGGTCATGGTTTTCACTGAAGTGTCTTCTTACCAACGAGGCTAGACGATCAGAAAGGTCTTTGTGGTATGTGAGAGCACCGAGGGAGCGCGGTCGAAGCTTGTCAACTAACAGCGCCATGATTGGAACCGTTGATCTTGTGATGGACCTTTGCTACAATGACAATATGGAAATGGACTGTCCCTAGGGACTTGAGCGAAAAGAATAGACGCGTTCGGACGCGTAAAGTGCAAGTGACGTAGCCTATTTTTTCATTTTGCACTTGGGCCACGGCAAAGCCAGTCACTCTTCAGCAGACACTTGTCTCGGTTACAGAAGCAAACATCTTGATCTGGTCAGTGTCGCCTTGAAAGAGTTCCATCTGTCTAGCACTCAATATGACTGCCATTGAGGTGCAGAGTTACTGGTACCGGACCCGGAGATTTGCCAACCTGCATGCTTCCCCTGAAATGACCAGCCTCGCGCCAACACGCCTAAAGAGTATGTTCTCTCCTGTATCTTCTTTTCGACTTCGGCGGTATAATCCACTGCGTCCGATGGGCCGTCAGATTGAGCGCCTCTAGGGCCGAATCCTCCGCGACTTGCATGCCATGTGCTCGCGATCTCTCAACGGCCGCCCTTGCTACTGAGATACTCTCTTCCATGTTCTTTACCTGTCGCAAGACCTCCGGCGCGTGTCGCATGGCTCGTAGCGTCGGCACCATGAACCCTTTCGTGAGCTCTTCCATGCCATTCCACCATGACGTATATTTACTGAGAAGCGACATAAGAGCATTGTATAGCTCATTGATCTGGTTTTGTAACGAGTCGTTGATATCCTGCACGGCAAGTAGCTGCAGAAAGGGTTGATACACGCAGGTGTTAAAAAGGTACGTCAACTCCTCCAAAAGCCTCTGCTCTGTCGCGCTGGGCAGTGCTGTGTACCTGTAGCGGTCAGTAAGGACGTGCAAAAGAGTTGTCAGCGACCTACTTAGCAATCAGCTGTGCCATCTGTCGGTATTTACACCAGAGATCTTGCTGGCTCGGCACAATTGTGAATGGTGCAAGGGTCTTGATGAAAGAAATATTGATAAGTTGCTCTTCGACCCTGCGGTTGCAATGCTGCAATTCGACCAGCAACGGACCGACTTGACACAGAATCGTCCATGAATTCGACCTGGATGACCCTCCAGAATCTCTATATGATGACAACAACGAGCCCAATTTTATGATCTCCTTCCCAATCAATTCGAAACCAGCTCTGCAAGTGTCTGGCAAATTCGACTTCTGTGTACCTTCCAAAAAGTCCTCAAAAGGAGAGTCCGAACCATGATTAGAGGATATGTTCGTCTGTGGCGGTGTAGTATGAGCGGTTGACACTGAATCTCTGGAAATATGTGTATCATTGTGGTCAGTGTTGTTCGAGGAGGGCGACGAAAACTGTTCTGTCTCATTCAAAACTTCTTCACTTGGTTGGAACCTGATCTCGGGATAACGAGCATATAGGGAGAAGAGTTCGGTCTCTGTGAGGTCAATTGACTCTTGCATTGTTAACGGCCTCCCTGGGAGAATTGTAGCCCATGGTGCTGCGAATGCCAGCAAAAGATCAATCGTCGAAGCCAACAAGTGGCTGGAAAAGCCAAATCACGATGTAGGATAAGTGCCATCATGTCACTTGCACCAAGGGAAGGGAAAGAGGGAGGAAGGAGCATCTGGTAGTGACAAGTGCTGCCACGAGTCACCTTGCGCGAGGAAGTGCAGAAAAGTAACAAACACAAGCCCACCGGCTACCAATGAGATTGAATACTCGAAGCAATTTCATTTCTTTTAGCATTGTAACATGAATTTGCCAACTACATTCCAATACAGGCCATGAGGAAAGTCACCTGTTTCGCGGGAAGGGATCTGGCCCTGCAGACTGCCATTCCATTGAGATCGAAGGCATAACGCCGACAGATCTCGAAAGCAGAAAGCTATAGCTCTTCGCGCATTGACTAATTGGCACCTCACTGAAACAGATGTGACAACTTAAGTTTGGGCGAGTCGTGTCCCCGAGGGAGGATGATACTGGCTTTTCAGGGCGCCTCGGAAGTACAATCCTAGAATGACCACCCCTGACTTCGAGCATCATTCAGAGCCGAGCTGTATCCACTGTGGTTGAATGTACCTGGCATAAATCGTCCGGAGTCATCTGCATCGGACCGTGCACCTTCTTTCTGGTTTACTCGATGCACCGGTGTACTATCAGCAAGACCTTCATGACGGTCGTTTTCCTGAATTTCCTGATCAGCATCTTGTTCGGAACGTGTAGGCGTCTCGACCTCGGCCTGGCCGGGCGTATGGCTTGTGGGCATAGAACTCTGAGGCGTGTCGGCGGTCGAATGTTCTGCTCCAAACTTGAAACCAGGTGGAGGCTTCAGATCGTCGTCGTCTCCTGGCAACTGAGTGTCGACGATATTGTTGCCTATATGTTGGAGTACCTTGCCGATGATCGCCTGCACCGATTTGTAGAAGAAATAAGAAGCGGACAAGACTCCCATCAGAATCACAATCCAGCTGACGTTGACCGCTCGATCCCGTCCAGTGGCAGACCGTCCTCCAACTCTACTGGTGATCATTCCAGTATTTCGAAGGTTCCACCATTGAAAGGGGTTCAGAATCATGGTTCGCAGGAAGCTCAGCACGCCCATCCTGAGACATCCCACCGTCAGTATTGTGTCTTTGAGCGGGATTTGAAGAGGCTAAGGTTCTTGCCGAGTCCACACAGTGGTCTAAACATGCGAGGAGCGGGGTACTTACGAGACAAGACCTTTCATGAAATGTTGTGCCCAATTGGAAAGCCGACCTTTCGACTCATTCAAGTCCACCTCGCGCCAAACATTTTCACGGCCAAGAACCGAGTCGTAGGGTTCGGCATAGAAGTTGATGATAGGATCGGCGACGAATCCTAAGAGGAACATGACCAACACCATTGCCAACACGGTCAAAATGCCAGAAGCGAGACTGCCTCCAAGAAATTTCTGAACAGTGAGCCTGTTGAAGTTGAACTGGTAGCCACATTGATGGCACTTCCACAACGATCCGGGTCGAGCCACCTCAGTTCTTGATCTTTTGAGACAATGCTCGTGTATGTACCTCATTCCACCTCTGCAAAGACATGGTTTGAGAAGGCGTCCGTAACCATCCTCGTCGCTCTTGTACTCAACAATCGGTCGCTGCAAGGCTGTGGGAAGGCCAGGTGGCCAAAGAGAAACTGTGGCAGGCACATCTTCAAGGCAGAGACGGCAGGTTCTGGTTGGATATGTCCATTCCGGTGTTGGGCCACTGTCGCCATTTTGTGCACCGCCGTCCCTGGGGACGTTCTCTGTGGATGTCATGTTGCGGAGTGTGAGGATTCTCCTATCGTTAGCTAACTCTTTTGAGATATAAACCAATCTGTCTCAAAGAGAGAACAATAGACATGGTCAACACATGAATTTCAGACAAGAATCCAGGCAGACATTGTATGCGGAAAGCGAGTGTGAATTCTAAAGCCCAGGACCCGCGCGCGGGTCATCGCCCATAGTTACACAAATATAAAGAATGCCGACCTCACGCAAAGGACATATTATTATATTGTCGTCTGAAAGTGTGACTGAAGATGGGACAGGTGGTTCCAGTATTGAAATATGGGTGGTAAAAGAAGTGAACACTTGGTCGCCATACCTTCCCCAAGGCAAACCATTGGTCCGTGGAGTGGACGTCGCGGTGCTGCTGTTGCTTGCGCGGAGAGAGTTGCCTACGACTCCATCTGCATACACGGTACCGCACGCATCGCACAAGTCCTGCTGCGTCTTCACCAAACGACATTCCAATTCTCTTGTTACCGCAACTCGACTTCGACATCCTGTTGATAGGGCGTTGATCATTCTTCTTCTTCCACCGCCAGAATGGCGGACAGATACTCCTTCTCGCTCACAACTTTCTCGCCTAGGTATGCGTTCTGCTTTCTCTATACGATGACCAATGCTAACACAAGTCAGCGGCAAGCTCGTTCAAATAGGTATGAATAAGGGAATCGACATTCCTTCCGCTCTAAAGCTCACTTCGTCGCAGAATATGCCCTCAATGCTGTCAATCAAGGTGTCACGTCTTTAGGGATAAAAGGTACAGTGACCCCATCGGCCTGGCGGTGGTCTGCTCACATGGAAAACTTAGCAACGAATGGCATCGTCCTTGCAACGGAAAAGAAATCATCATCTCCTCTCATCGACGCTCCTTCACTTTCGAAAATCTCGCTAATAACACCCAATATCGGCATGGTCTACAGTGGTATGGGTCCAGATTACCGAGTGCTGGTCGACAAAGCTCGCAAGGTCTCGCATACAAACTACAAGCGCATTTACAACGAGTACCCTCCTACACGGATATTGGTCCAGGATGTTGCACGAGTAATGCAAGAAGCTACCCAATCAGGCGGTGTACGGCCATACGGTGTCAGCTTGCTGGTAGCCGGGTGGGACGATGGCATCGAGCCCGAGACGAAGGAGGCAAAAGAAGGCGAGACAGAGGCTGAAGCAAAATTGGCCAGCAGGAAAACCGGTGGCATTCTAAAAGGTGGACCGAGTCTGTACCAGGTCGACCCGAGCGGAAGTTATTTTCCCTGGAAGGCAACGGCCATTGGCAAGAGCGCGACGAGCGCAAAGACGTTCTTGGAGAAGAGATACAACGACTCTTTGGAGCTGGAGGTGAGTCACTACAATAGTGTTAGGTGCGCCCGAGAAAGTACTAACATCTGGATTAGGATGCCATCCATATCGCGCTACTAACACTGAAGGAAACCATCGAAGGAGAAATGAACGGCGACACTGTCGAGATCGGTATCGTTGGAGAACCAGCAAACCATCTTCTGGGCTACGAAGGGGTTGATGGTGCAACCGGCCCTCGATTCCGCAAACTGACCAAGTCAGAGATCGAGGATTATCTGACCAATCTGTAAAGTATTGATGGATGGTTTCCGCGGTCATGAGGCATGCATCTCGTCAGGCATCTCGGTATTAAGAGCTGTAGAGTATTCGGCATGGAATCACCGCCTCTATTTGTATGTGCATGGCTATGGCGCTGGATGGGAAATGGTTATTGGGGGAAGCCCAGCAAATGGGACCTTTGTTGCAGACAAAAATAGTCGAAAGAGATTTTCCGGATCCAAGCAGCTCCAAGAGCCTAGGCCTGCTGAATGTTTGCCTTTCAGCGTGACTACCTGCACGATGAGCAGGATTGCTTAAAAAACGATCTGCCATGCAGTCCACTTCTTTATGCTTACAAAATGTTCATACACGCAATGCCATGTATGCGTAAGGGGCCTGTGGTATATAAGACAGCAGGTAGCAGCGAAACCGATCTGGCCAGAGACATGTTTTGGACGTTCCTAGGATATACACTTCTGGGCTTTCGCAGGAGTTCAGTAGTACGATGAGTCTATCATGACCATAATAGAGGTCTAGAGGCGTGGATAGCACAAATCTTCGTGGATGCTACACCACCGCTGCATTCAAAAGCAAAGAGCGACCCGTGATGCGAAAGCTTGAAAGTGGAACCCTCAGTAATCCAACATGAGGTAAATGGTCATTTCTTCGTGATAGACATACGCTAAGACATTATTTCCTTATGGCATATAGCAAACATCGCTCCCACCAGTCCCGAAGCATAAGGACCGTGGCGCGGCCATCATCCCTTCTCTCGGTTCCGTCTGGATTACCCATGATGAGTGCAAACAACCAGAAAATGGCGACAACCCACGCCGCAATCGCATTACCCATACTGATAATCGGCGACGCAAGGTGAATCAGTACCAGACAGACAGGACTGAACTCGAACATATGAGCATCGCTCAAAGATTTGGCGTAGATTAGTTGCAGATGGTTCCGGAATACAGGCGCAACCATTCTCACAAATGTCGTACTCGGAGAACATTCTCCACGACATAGTCGTAGCGGAAAGAGGAATGTAAAGGCGAGTAATGCGAATATAGTATACATGGCGCTGAAAATGCAGTGAAATGGATCGAGGAATGACATCCAGACCTGGATATATTGTTAGAGGAGGATACAGGAGACTGGGAGGGAAGGGCATACCAGTATCCAAAGCGCATGGTCATCACCTTCGTTTTCGTCGTCCACGTCTGACTGAACATACCGCAGGACGGTAGAGTTGTCTTCTAGGTATTCTGAATGTGTGCGACTCCCTGCCCGCGGCATAGTCCCTCCATGCGACGCATAATGTGACTGTCTGGAGACCTTCTTTCCTACCACCCCCTCTTCAGCTCTAGGAGCGAAGTGGTATTGGTTTTTCGCCAGGTAGATGTCACCGTCCGAAGTACTGGAGCTTGATGCGTTGCTGGATGGAGAGCTCGGAGCTCGATGGAGGCCTGTCCTCGGTGAGGAGACAGTATATTGGCTATTTGACTGAAGATGTGCCGCTGGCGGTTGCGACGGCAGACGGTTCGGCGTATAGGTGGGATTGGCTTGCTTGATGTTGCTCTGATTGTCGTAGTATGCAGCAGAATGGCTCATAGGCGGCAGTGGAGGTTTCGAGGCCATACTATATGGCAAAACGGTGGTTGGTCTGTGTCAAGGTAGCACGTTCTCATACTCGCATCGCAGGATGACGGTAGAGATGTGATGTAAGCGCAGCAACAACTGCTCGAGGAGCTGTAGCAGAACGAGAGCGAGAAGGCATGGGCGACAAAGACTGATATATCAACATGATTGAGACAAGGGGACACTGCAGGGAAGGGGACCAAGACGAGAGTCTTGTCTTCTCACGAAATCCCACCTTTTGAGGTCTTGACGCCGCTGGCCAAGCAGCCAAGTAGTCTTGGTATCTTGGCCTTTTGTAACGATGCAATCTGGGCGGATGCCGGCATGATACATCGCTCGATTCCCCAGGAAGTCAAATATTTGCAGGAGTAATGTCTAGAGGCTTTTGTAGAGATGTTGCCGGTTAGCTAGCCCGTCTTGATAGCTGTTGACGACCCTCGATCGGTAGCAACAAGGATGAAGGACAGGTTAACTCATCAAAGACAAAGACACATGCCACGCATGCCTAGGCTCGCCAAGTGAAAAGATTGATCACGACTTTAGGGTCCCGGCGCAACCTGGCGAATTGCATGGTCGGCTTTGGCGGAGAACGTTTATTGGAGCCTTGGGATTTTCTTGGAGGCTACGAAGCCCAGAAGCGGAGCTTTCAGGTCAGGGCTCAAGGTCTTTGCGCGGTCGCATCTCGTCCACGTGATCAGGCAAGACTTATCCGGAGTCCCCCAGCCTTGTCGATACGCAACCCGATTTGATATATCATAAGTCGACGTCGCTTGCAAGGACATATGAAGTGATGTAGAGTTGGCTGCCGTACCAAAGAAACGGAAAAGGGAAAGGCATCTATTGTGGGTAACAGCGACCTGTCCACGATTTACTGAGTATTTGGCAGTGTGGGTAAGGAGCATTCATCGGTATTGGGAAGACAGAAGCATGCTCGAAGTGGTACAAAGATATACTACACTTGACTGAGCCAGGCAGCCGACAGCCGTCTCGAGAAGATACTCTGCAAAAGCTGTTGACTTCGTAGATCTCATTAGTGACCAAGAGAAGACCATTTCACGTGTTTGAGGTGTACATGCAAATACCCATGAAGAAATGGTACCAACACCGATGATTGCGCTGCACAGGACCGTAAAGGAGGACCTAGATTCTCTGCCGGCCTTTACGAGGCGGTGCTTCCACAACAGATCTTGCAACGCGGCGACAGCAGCACCTTACCATCTGAGTTGGCGCCACGGTAACGTGGACGGGTTGCATGCCAAAAGAGGACAAAACAGTCCTCGAGAAGTGGGAGCCAATGCAATCTGAAGAATTCGCAATTCGCAAAACGGCCTCTTTCTAGGGTCATTCGTTTGAGGACGTCCTGTCGTACCACGCAGCTGGATTTGAACCAAGATGCTCTGTGTGCGACCATCGTGTTTGGTAGGCATGCGGTCTTCCGACTCATTCTCTGTGCATGTGTAACCTCGCCTTCGAAAGTCCGGGTTGCGCTAAGCAACTGCGAGTTACCGGCTCGCCGGATGGTCAATAGCAGCACAGGATCATGTGATCCGAGTCCCTAGAAAGATCTCAGGGTAACATACATACACATGCTGATAGGCCATGGGGTCAGACAGTCATTATACGCGACCAATATAAAGCAGCTTCATAAGCGGTAGTATTTGATCGTGTGTCCCAGTGGCAGGTGTAAGATCACGGCACCAGCACGGCCTTGTGGTTGTGGCGTCAGGGTCGGTTTGACGTTTTCGTGACACCATGGTAGGATGCAGTCACGATGACGCTTTTTGCTTGCTTCGCATGGGGGGCACAGGGGTTGACGTTGTGATCATTTGTCTTTGCGTGGTGTACGACATGCCATTCTATTTGTACTGCAATTGCTAATCCTCGATCGGGAAAGTGAAAACATTTGCCAGATTGATAGGTGAATTGCCATCTCACAACATTTTACGAAGACGTACGGAGGGTAGATATAAGCCGCATAACTACATCTCCGGGGTCCACTCCGGGTGCCAGAAGCCAGGGAATGACATTTCCACGTCTCCAATATGGAGATCAGTCGGTGTCCCAGGCCCAACCAGGGATTGTTATAGCGCCGGCTAGCAATTGTCACAATGTCACTAGATGCCAGATGCGCCGGCATCGTCTTTTTTACGGGCAATATTAGCGATGGGAATTTGTGACACGAGAATCCCATCACCCAGCCACTGTGGCCATACCATGTAAAATAATGCCATGCTAGAAGAAGTTCCATTGTGATCGTCTTCGTTGGCAGGAAACTCGATAGACGTCACAATTGCGAAAGAGGGAGGGGCAACCTTGTAGATCCAGGTCAATCGAGAATACGAGGCTTGGCCTTTTTGAAAGCCGCTGGTCAGTATAGCCGTACAAACGCCCTAGCAGCCGAACACGCGAAGCCAGGGACGCTTAGGGATGCCCATAACGTTGGCGGCAAAGACCATCATCACCCCTGACGCCCTGGGTCGCGGACCATTGTTTTTAACGATCCAGTACCTAGGCCAAAGTCAAATGGTCACTGCGCCGGATTAACCACGGAAAGAAACATCCAACCCACAAAATCGTGACACCTCTTGCTCCTGATTCACACTCCGATTTGGTGGCAGACGGTTGGTGCCGTATGTCGCTCATCGATCGTTCTCCTTCTGCATGCTCTGCCAACGATGGAGAAACATCAAAGCTGACGTGCTGCTGATGGTTACTTGCTGAATGGACAGTTTCAGGTCTGGAAACAACAGGCCGAATACCCAAATTGAATGGTTGGCTGGCATGTCTCGTTTCCTTTCCGGCGAATTTTCTGCGGCGGTGGCTTGCTTTACGGGAGGACCAGGCTCTCGTAACGGGTCAAGATTGGCAGATGGTCGTGGAGGGACAGAATGACTTCGCTAGGCATGCTAGGCGAAGACTAAACCTGGAAGCTGTGGAGAAAAATAGGTCAGGAGGAAGGAATGGACATGGAGAGGCCGGCAACGAGCGCGAAGCGAGGGGAGAAGCTCCGAGCGGAGACTGGACCGTGGCATGAAGTGATGAAATGAAAGAATGGGCCCTGCGAGCCACTAACAGGCATGTCAGAACGCCAACAGCACGGCGAGGCACGGCCCACTGTTCGTCTTGTTCGTCATGCGGTGGCTGCTTTCCAACAGGAAATCGACCGGACAAGGGGGCCCCTGACAGATGGGTTTAGCCCCAAGACGAGCGAGGTCCAGTCAGCCTCTTTGTAACTTGGTGTGACTCTCGCTTTGATCTCGCGTGAGGGAAGGTTGGGGATGACATTTCACCCAGAAGGCAAACATGTAATGATCCGGACATCGGGTCACATCGGTGGATGATGACTTTGCTGTTGTGCCGTCTTTCCAGCCTCATACGATGTATGTGGTACCCAGGTACAGAGTTCGACCTTCACGATCCCGAAAAGGTGTATAATCTATGGTACAGCACGAGAGCCGCATCTGGTTCTAGCCATGAATTGTCCATGCCCGCCCAAGGAAGAAAAGGCATGGTTGACAGCCAGAAAGACTCGCGCGACTGTTTGGATGGAAGGGGTGCTTGTTTCTGGTGCAAATCCCAGCTGGGTGTGCACTGTGCTAGGATACTCCGTAACTCGAGGCGGCTGTCAGTTGTCACCCTTCAAAAATGTCCAATTATCCCACATCCGTCCACTAGTAAGGACCTTAATGGAGCCTGCGCCAGCCCAGGCGGAGCTTAGCAGGGCTCGTGAAGGCTTCATTTTCAGCCGGGGGCGTTGCCAAACGTCAATCAGAGGGGCCATTTGGAGCCCACAGTTACTGACTTGGATCGAGGAGGGCCCCCCATATTTTTTTCTGCTTCCTCCGGGCTCCACCACACGCAACCTTTTAAGCTTGCCATGGGCGGGACCCCTTGGAAGCTTTGCCCTTCCAGTCGAAGGCGCCAGGAAAAGAGTGAACCGTGCAGCAGTGGCACACTACAGGCACCACCCCTCCCTGCGGTTTGGACCACGGCCGTCATCTTTTGATCCCAAGCATGGCAGATCTTAGCAGCCTAGGAAACCCTACCGCGCTAGTGGTTGTCGCTGCTGCTTCTCTGCCGTCCCATCTCGTAGTCATTCCCTCCTCATCCTCAGATTCCTCTCCGTCTTCTCCGTCAACCCGTCCCTCACGCTTCACAAGCAAAACCCTTTCAGCATTTTTTTCCTTTCCCCAACGCAGCGATCAGGACTGTCGCTTGCATTTGACTTTCTTGTCTGTTGTTGACCATATCATTGGCATTACCTCCTGGTGGCCTCGCCTATTCAGCACATCTCGCGTCACGATTGTTGCCAGCTGTCGTACTAGCCTCATTACAAGTCCTTCATCAGAGGAGGCATTCATTTCCGCCAAATCCCAATATCCTGTCGCAGCTCACCTTGCTGGGACAGTCAAGACAGTAACATACATACCCAAGCATCGTTGACCCAAAGAGGTGGTACCTTGGGCTTAGAGAAACACCTTGTCGTTGCTCACAGAACCGTCGGCTGTGACATTCAGAGCTTGACAGACCGCATCGAGGACAACCTTTGGCAACGACGATGGCTTTGGTCACTCATCCGTCGCCTCCTGGCGTGCTGGGTCTGCAACCACCTCATCTGGGGCAATACAATGGGGCGGCGCCAGTCGACGCACATATGCAACGCCAACGGCTACTTTCCCAACTGAATGAGTCTACATGGCAGCGAATAGGTATGTAACTACTCCATTGCCACCGGAGATGTCTTGACTAACCCTTCTTGCAGGATCGCTCAATGAATTGCTTGGAGACCATGAAGGGGCTCTGTTCGCATATGAGCAGGCTCTAAGACACAACCAGTGGTCACCACAAACATTGAATGCCATCTCGTGCATACTTCGTACTAAGGAGAAGTACCCCGAGGCAATGGAGTATCTTAAGAACATTCTCAAAGTAGAGCCCGCGAATGGCGAAGCCTGGGGCAATCTGGGTATGTTGACCTCTAGGTGCTTTACATCACAATCTGACTGTCCACAGGCCATTGCTACTTAATGATGGACAACTTGCAAGAAGCCTATACTGCTTATCAGCAGGCCTTATACTACCTGCCAGACCCTAAAGTAAGCCGTCACGCACTGGTCGTCTTGCCTTGCACTAATGCCAGATAGGAGCCAAAGCTGTGGTATGGTATTGGTATCTTATACGACCGATATGGCTCTCTGGAACATGCAGAGGAGGCTTTCTCGCAGGTCATGCGCATGCAGCCAGACTTTGAGAAGGCGAACGAAATCTACTTCCGACTTGGCATAATCTACAAACAGCAACAGAAGTTCCAGCAGAGTCTTGAGGTAAGTTACATTGCACTTACATACGGGACAGTGCTGATGACTTCGTAGTGCTTCAAGTACATTGTCAATGACCCGCCTCGGCCACTCAGCGAGGAAGACATCTGGTTCCAGATTGGTCATGTCTACGAACAACAAAAAGACGTATGCATCCCATCTTCATAACAAGCTTCCCTTCTCTAACCAGCTTGCAGTTCGAAGCCGCCAAGTCAGCTTACCGACGTGTGCTCGAGAGAGATCCAAAGCACGCCAAAGTCCTGCAACAGCTTGGCTGGCTACATCATCAACAAAGCAACAGCTACGCAAGCCAAGATCAGGCAATCGAGTATCTGGAACAGTCCGTCAGCTCAGGTTTGTCTTACGCTGCATCCTACTCAGTCTGTTACTAAACTGGTATTTAAGACAACCAAGACGCTCAAAGCTGGTATTTACTTGGCCGGTGCTACATGGCTCAGCAGAAATTCCCCAAAGCGTATGAGGCCTACCAACAAGCCGTCTACCGAGATGGCCGCAATCCCACATTCTGGTGCTCCATTGGTGTACTGTACTACCAGATCAACCAGTATCGTGACGCTCTCGACGCATATTCCCGCGCAATCCGGCTGAATCCTTACATCTCGGAAGTGTGGTACGATCTTGGTACACTGGTAAGTTCAATGTGGTTCTCCTTTCAAGTAAGAGTCTGACCCTTGGCGTAGTACGAGTCCTGCAATAATCAAACTTCGGACGCCTTGGATGCTTATGCTCGGGCTGCGGAGCTTGATCCCACCAACACGCACATCAAGGCACGTCTAGCCCTTCTTAGGAGTGGAGGTGCTAGTGGCCCCAACCAGCATAGCGCTCCTGTGCCTCAGGATGTCCATCCACAAGCATACCAGAATGGTGTCGGTGTCCCCCCTGGGCCACAATGGGGAGGTCCTTCAGCCTCAAACCAACAATCGCAGCCACCACCTGTTGATCCAGCACGAGTCAATGACTGGACAAGAGGGATTGCTGGAATTCAGCAACCACCAGCGCCACCTAATGGCTTCGACAATCGTGACAGCATGAGAGCACCTCCACCTCGTGCACCAAGTCCACGTAATGATCCTCTACGACCTTATGAATCTTCTCGTCAGACCCCTTCGAGAAAGATGCAATCACCGTCTCCGAAGATGCAAGCGGGCATGTATCCACCTGGACCTCAAACACTGCCGCAGATCAACATGCAAGACCGTGGTCCATCATTTGGCGCAGGAGTCCGTCCATCGCCCACCATGAGTGGCGGTCCTCCTCCACCAACCAATGGCGCGGGCTCCGCGACGACCCTTCCACCATATGGCAGACCCTTCAGTCCTCCAAGCGAGCTGAGACCCTTGCGCGAAGATCGTCCAACGTCCCCATCTGCTTTCCGACCACCACCATTTCAAAACGGTGGATTCCCTAGCATCGCTAACGGCGTCCCTTCTGCCGCTCCTCCCCTTCCTCCCGTAGACGGACCTTCCCGGGAGGATCGACCATCGTCAGCAATGAAGCGTGCCCGCGAGTGGGAGACCGAACCCGGCCCATCCAAGAAGATTGCAAATGACGAGACGTGGGCTCGGTTGGATGATCCTGGCCGCCGGAACAGTCCTCCGGGTCGTCTCCCAACACCAAAGGATCATTTCAGACGCAGTTCTTCAGAAGTTCGCCGTGAGAATGAGCGACGAGCCAACGAGAACTACCACCCATCTGAAGCCGCTCACCATCCATTCAGCATGGCGACTCAGCAGATTCCTTCTATGCAGTCTATCCTAGATGCTCCCAAGGATGACCGCGCAGAGCACGTTGAGCAAGCTGCGCGGAAAGTAGAGGTTGACGAAGATTACGACGACAACAGTGACGACGATAAGCGGCCTGCTCCGGGAGCCATGAGCGGACTGAGCAGTCCGCAGGTTGCTGGCCCTCCACCATCGGCGACACCCAAGCAAGAGACGACAGCATGATTGGGCTTTTGTTTTTTTAGTCATTGGCATTTGGCAGGGCGCCTACGATAGGATGGCTATGCATGGGTGGATCAAACTAAACAGCCATTCCTGCATTCGTTGTTTGTTTTTATACATGAGTCCATGTTTGGACGAAAATGATGATGCCGTTGTTCAAAGCCGATCACAAGGATGGGCAATATTCTAAATTCATTGTTTGGACAGGTCAGAGCCTTGCAAGTGCCCCGCAAGCGCCAGTAATGTAACATTTGTGATTGAGTATTCGGCTGGGACGTTAGATTCCCACAACCTCTGGTGCCGCTTGTTTGATTGGAAGTCATGCAGCGTGTGGGACGATGCTCACCAGTTGCAGGCGTCTCAGCAGCAGTGGTGTCCTCTTTCTCCTCCTCCTGCGGCTTCTTGTACTCGCCTAACCTTCCGTGTAAGGTTCGATCACGGGCCATAAGGTGATGAATGGTCCAGGTAACCCCGGAGGTCGAGTTCTCTCCTCTCGTCTCCTTTATGACCAAGCACGTCAGCACACCACTCTCAACCACGAACTTGTAGAAGTAACAGTTGCAAGGAAGAATGAACAAACAGACCTGGCCTTTCGTGTCCGAGACAGTGCAGCAGCATGGCCAATCGACGTTCGACCTGATCATAAAGGTGTTTGACGGTAAATGCGGCGCAAAGCGAAGCAATACTGGTCTTCCTACTCTTGCACCATGTTCAGGTCTTTTTTGTCGCTCTCGTATGAACCGGGACTCTCCCAAGTGTATGAGGTCGGACAGATCTCCATTGAGGTTGACATTGCATCGAATATTGCATATCCATCCTTCGACTCCGGGAGCCCCGGCAGCATAGACCGAGTGATTGAAGTTGCCGAACGCTGAGCGTTGATGAAGAGGCACCACAACTTGCAAGATGACCGCTCCGGGAGAAAAGAACGCGCAGCACAGCCTTGTTCATGGGTGGGTTGGAAAAGTGTTCCAAACAGTGTATCCCTTATTCCCTGCGGAAAGACTCTTTCGTGCAAACGCAGTCTGTGCTTACCTTGACTTTGGCTTTCTTGGCCTGTCTTCTTTCCTCCTGAATGGGTGCAAGGGAGGTGGTGGCAGTGGCGACGGCGTCGGTGGTCCATCACCAGTTAGTGACACATCGGGAGACATTGAGAGTGGAATCGAACCTCGAGGAGATGTCTGTGTAGGAGAAGAGGTCAGGATCCAATGTTTTCGGTCCGGGGAGGAGGCCTGGCTAGCCATGACCACTGTTCGGAGGAGATGTCTGAGTCTGTGCAGAAGGTGAATTGGGGCAAGGCTGAATTGTATGGTTGGTCCCATGGGATTATGCTGCCACGGCCGATCGTGTGATGGGACGACCTTGAGGTGGGTGAGGTGGGATGGCTGGTGATGAGCTGATGCCGTGAAGGTACGAAGCTGTATGAGATGAAGCTGCCATGGCAAGATACTTGCATCGACGTTGAAGTACAAATTATAGACAATGTCGACATAGCTGTTGTTACATAGAGGGGAACAGGGGCCGAGATGGCGAAATAAAATCATATTTCGACTACCTTAGTACAGTCCGTTCACAATGTGTTCTCCACGCTATTGCACGACTTCAGACTAGCCACCCCAAAAGCCGTCCACCCTTTGGCTTGATGGTAATAGTGTAGATGCATGGTGGCTACTGTGAAAATACCCTGATCCGATTCCATGGTCCAATCTTTCGCCGCTTCACTCGACTCACTTTTCGTGGTGTGGAAAAACCAACATGTAACCCTGAGTTTGAGACATCAATGGAAGTTCCTGTCCCCATAACTTATTGTAGATTCGCCACCATCAGGGTCTGACAGCTATAAAGCTTCCGTAGACCAGCGAAACAACTTGGATTCTGATGTAGTGGTGTAGCAGCCACAGGCAACATATATATATATGTATACCTCCCCATGGCTCTTCGCTAGAAATCGAGCAAAAAGGGTATACCCTCATACTGAAGGCCCATGGCTGAAGATGTCGACTTGTTAGCAATTGGAGTTGCAGCATCCATTACAGAATAATGCGTGGGCGTTCATTCGTCCGGGAGGTGGCAAAGTGGCCAGAGTGGGTACTCTGCCGAAGGAAGGAGCGACCATGGAGGTATTGTACTCGACAACCTAGATAATATTCGAGCCATCTGCCTGTTCTCTTCCGTCTTGGTATCCCACACAGTGCGAAAACAGAAGCATTCCGCCAGATTTTGTTGTAGTACAGCTCAATCGCACGAAGAGCTTCTGATATCGTACAAGAAGCCATCCTCCCAAACCCTCAAGATGTCCAGTGCAACGATGTCGACCGGAATTGAGGCCAGCAGGCCTCAATTGACCACCATGACCATCAACAGTGACGAAGGCGAGTACCTCCCAATGCTCGCGAACGTTACCGATGGTCACCTCGGCGACGACGACACAACGGACGAGGAGGATTGGGCTTCAATAGGCCCAGGGGCACTACGTGCTCGTGGCCATCCTGCACCTCTACCACCACCACCACCACCTCCTCCTCCATCATCACCACGACGTCCTTGGAGCTACCATCTCCCGCCCAGCAAACGGGCGAGAGTAGTAGACGATAGCGACGAGGAGACTTCATCTCCACCACCACCTCCCCCTTCACCACGGCGTCCCTGGAGCTATTATCTCCCGTCCAACAAACGGGCAAGAATAGCGGACGAGAGTGATACGGATAAATCTTAGGAAGACCTTCCGGACACTCAGGAGGAAGAAGTGGATGACAGTGATAGGGATTCGTCTTAGGAAGACCTTCCCGAAGCTGAGGAGGAGGAGGAGGAGGAATGGGAAGAGGAAGAAGAGGAAGAGGAAGAGGATCTCGTCCTTGCAAAGGACATCCAGAAGGCTCCGAGACCAGATGACTTTGTTATCGACGTCGAGGACGAGGACGAGGAAGAGGAGCAGCCTCAGCAGGCCAGTGGAAAGAAAAGGAAGAGGTCGGCGAACACAAAGTCGACTTACATTCCTAATTCCACAACTCCGGAAGACCAGCAACACTTTTTCAAGAAATGCCGGTTACCGAAGGAGCTTGCAGCCTTATCATGGGCCGAGAAGCAGCAACGGCTGTTGAGGTACGAATTACGCCTCAAATTCACCCTAGAGAGCCTTCAGGCATCCGCTAAGGCGATCTCATGGGACGAAATCTTCACCAATGCCGAGGACATGGGTATGACTGTGGCATGGTGGCATTTTTTGATCAACTTCCGGGTCAAGCCTGTCCTACCAATTCTTCTGAAGGGTGCACCGGAGTTGGTCTGCCTGGTTCTTGGTGGACCATTGACTCGGGAAGAGCTTCTGCTGTTGCCGCAGAAGTGGAAGGGAGTCGGTCTGCTTGGTGTCTACGTGGATGGTGTTACCGGAAAACCCCTCCAGACTGGCGATAAGATGGAGAGGTATACCGGCTCAGCAACAGGTGCAAAGGGACTCGAGCAACGACTGGCTGACTATCCAGCAGTCAACAAGGGTACCCGGAAGCCTGATGCTGGCGCACACGAGGCACTTATCTGCCAAAAGGGTATCGAAATCAACCTTCGGGTATTGGCGGCCTTCGAATCCTCAACGCCAAAACCATATGTGATGCTTAGCGAGCTGGTGCATACCATCTTGCTGCAGTCTTGGGTAGATGAAGCTGGGAGATATATGACTCAGGCTTGCATCGACATTATGCGTGAGGCAACTCCCCGGGACGTGCCTGCGAAGACGTGGAAGGGGTTGAACAGGGCTTCGCAGATGTTGCAGGCTCTGAGGGCGCCAGCCAGGAATCAGACCTGCAGCAACTGCAAGCGTGAGAACCTGAAGAGACCCTACAACGCCGTCATCGGAGTCCCATTCATGTCAGTTGTGTGCCACAACTGTTATGAATATCCAATCAGGCACAAGGGCGCCACCAGACCGGTCAGTCTCGAAAAGGCGATGGCTTCCCGAAAGGCACGGCCAAAGCCTGGAGACAACCTCTGCGAATGTCCCGGGTGTGACAGGCCCGCGAAGGTCATGAATTACAACCTCAATTTGTGGACCTGTATCAGCCATATTGATTGCACCACCCTGCCGAATTTGTTGATGAGGCTTACTAAGGAGTCGCGTCCTAAGCCGGCCGACAACAAGTGCGAAAGGCAGGGTTGTGACAGAGATATAGTGCATTTCAACTATAAGCTCATCATTTGGACCTGCAAAAACTGTCAAGGCGCGACGAAGTTGGTCAAGACGAAATAGTCAGACCAATGGACATCCTGATCATGGAATTGAAGGTTGGCACAATTGAGACGTACCCTTCGGGATCGTTCGGTTGAAGCTGATTACATATCCGGAAGGATCAGATTGAATATGGAGTCGATGGTCGGCACAATCTGAAGCGTACCCTTTGAGGCCGACAGATTGAATCCGACTACGACTCCATGGATTTGAAGGTCGGGAAACAATTGAAGGCGTACCCTTTGAGGTCGCGAACGATTGAAACCTGACTACAAATCCGGCCCAAGTAAAAACAGCCAAGAAAATCCAGCCTTTTGGTTGGTCCCGGAGAATTGGGCCATCCCGGGCTCTCCAGCATAAGTTCACCTTGTCGATGGTGCTGGAGCTTAAGCCGACGAATTCGAGTTCAACTTCAATTTCCAGTGATGGAAACGAGAACATCGCGGCGAACCAACGAACTTACAAACCGGAAGCAATCAAACACGAGCAACCAAAAACCAAAATTGTCTGCACAGTTATTCACTACGATACTATGCACGCAATAGACCTCCACCGACCCAAACAAGAATGAGACCATACATTTCAACTTCCACACCATGCATCCAAATCATTGCAAATCCTTGTCGAAGGGAAGGTCATCACTGCTCTAACCGGTACAAAACCTACAACCATCAATATGCGCATTATCGCGTGTTTCATACAACATGCAAAATACATTTCTAGGTCATGAAGCCAACGAGCTTGACTGTCATGATGGGAGAGGGCGACAACGACACACTACGCACATGTTCCACTTCAGATACCAAAGCCGAACCAAACTTCAAGGCAAACTGGAGCAGCTCAATGTCACTACCGCTTTCTTCGCCACAATCAAACGATAACTTCTCTCGAATGCCTTTAGCAAGAGCTACTAGGCTTATCGAACCACCCTCTACAGACCACTTGGTCCTTATCAACTACCCAACGAACTATTGAGCAGAGGCCGACTTCACCATTCTTCTCAATGTAGAGTGCCTTGCACTGTACGACATCCTCATGCCAAACATTCGACTCTACAACTTCTCTGAGAGTGATTCTGGGCTAGCAAAAGTCTTACCTCAGTTCCTCTCCAGACAACAAAACTCAACCACGAGTCCCATGGACGGGTTTCTATGATATGAGACTATTTCGTCCTCTACAACTTTGTCGAAACACATCAACCACCGGCACCTATTGCCACTCAATGTCTTGCCGATTATTGAGCCGCAACTGACTCCATGGCGTCTAAAACGCAATCAGCATGCTACATCAGGCCCGATGATGACTCTTCAACGAATACGGTCATCGCGAGTTCTTCCAACAAGCTATTTTGTCACACAGCTTAGCTTCATCCTCCTGGCGTCAGTTCTGCTACCAATCTTATCAGTCCTCCACCACGCACAGTACCTCCTACTGAGCCCGCGGGTTGGACACCGACTTCTTACACCTACGACATTTCATGTCTCTTACACCTCGACTACAATCGCGGCCCGTGCCCGCCAGTGGACGTCTCACACGAATCGAACTGGCGTTCGTTTACGTGTTGAGATCCTTCCACCCTCTACAGCCCAAATCATTATTTCGACGCGTGGCAAGCCACAGATATCATCACCTCTCAGTTGCGGGCAGAGAGCCTGAATCCGAACCAGCACAACTCCCGTACCAACCCAAATTGTGCCGACGAAGCCTGCACGTGTACCAGCACCAATCCTGTGCTTGTACTGTACAGCCTGAACCTACACCTACACCACACTCGTACTTGTTCCTGAACCCGAACTGTACCGAAAAGCCTGAACCTACATCAGCACCCACCTCATACTCGGACCTCAATCAAGATTGTACCGACAAGCCTGAACCCGAAACAGCACCAACCTCATACCTGTACCGAACCTTTTCACTGTACCACCGATCCTGAAACTACGGACTTGATCAATACCAATCGAGATCTTTGGACTTGTTGGTCTTGTTACAAGAGGAGGTGTTCATTGGCTTCTGTCCAGCCTGCGCAACTGGACAGCTTCTTTCTCCACAACATTAAATTCTTACACCACGACGATGTTGGCTTATGCTAAGGCCGTGGACATCTACTATTACACCTGCGATATCACATCGACTTACATCTCTACCAACTCGTGCGAACCTCGTGTTCACAGGCACAATCGGAGGTCTCGCCAAGGTCGACTGCGCGTTGTTTGCCTGTTTATCAAGGCACCTACACTTCTTAACAGCTACCTTCATCATTGCAACGCGCGGTCAACCACGAATATTCATCACCGCCCACGTAAGGGTAAAAAGCCAGACCCAGAAGTTCCAGAACCGATCCTCTACCTGTACCAGCACCTGAACTGATCTGATCCGGAATCTGAACTGTACCTACGGACGAGGTCTTCTATACCTATGGACGTATACGTCTGAATCTGACGCTATCATTTGAACCTCTGGGCGTGTTCCCTGGGAAGAGGGTGTGGTTATGGCTCCTGCCGAGCCTGCGGACACCTACTGCTACACCTGCGACATTACCTCATCTTACACTTTTACCAACCTCTACATACCCGCTGTCCACGCCCACAATATTAGTAATCAAGATCAACCATGGACCAACTACAGACTCCCTCACGTCGGGTCTGCAAAGCACCATACATCCAGAAACGTGCCCAGTACTGGTTTGCGACACGTCGCTCTCGTCTAATCACGGCGAACACAACATCCACGTCGGGCGAACCTATCACGATACGAACTTGAATCCCAACCTGCGTCGGCTAAACAGAATATAAGGATGTCCGATGCATACGAGACACGCATGAATGCAGCTGGGGCAAGCTATCCTGTAACAGGCCGTCCATTCAGCGGCCCAGGACAGCGGTCAAGCCGCTACCTATCAAGCCGCTACCAATCAAGCCGCTACTAAACTTTTCAGCATATTGGAAGACTAGCCTCGACTTCCAGGCTTCCAGCATAACTCAATGACAATTTCAAATAGCACAACCTGCTTCAACCATATTCAGCTGTTGCGCATAACCATTTCAACCCTACTGTGCATTTGGAAAAGGCGCGCCAATGCAGTCATCGACCACTGTTAGTCTTCTTACCCAACTTCCAACAGCGTCCTCGGCCTGTCAATAAATGCTCAACAACCATACACGCCACTTGGGTCTGCTTTGGCACTTCCCGGACTCCAGCTCCCGAGCTTACCTACAGCCGCCAAGCTTTAGCAACAGATATGTTATGAGCCAACAACTGCCACCTCAGTATGCCACTCGCTCTTTGGTGCACGCCTTCACACGCGTCTGACCAGTAGCCATTCCTCGACATATGAGGGCCTCAACAGCCGAAACACCACCAGTGATCCTGCTCACCTCTTTGTTGCAATGCATTTCGAATACTACGACACAATTTTGACCTTGCCACTTTTGCGGGTCTTAACTGTTGTTCCAGCCGGATAAAGCCACTCTGCCATCTACACAGCAGCGCCATCTTCAATCAGAAATACCGGGTACCCTCGGACGACCGTAGAAAAGCACTTATACATCACCTCCTGCCAAACACACACCACACTTCAAGGCCTAGCCCTTGCTCTGCGGCATTGCGTGCCTGTCAAAGCCATGGCTTGTCTCCCAGTACAAAACACTCCATACAACCTACAAACCCCTTGCGGGAAACTAGTGTTACCATGTGCACGAAGACTTCTTCTCCACAAGTTTGTATCGTGGACTCCTCCCCAGTACACCAGGAATGGAATTCTCCCGAAGTCTCTCTCAGTCGCTTGCCGCGCTAGGCAAACGGTTGTACACTATTCAGAGCGACTGCAGCCAGCTTTGTCGTTCTGCTAAAGAAATGCCTCACATGCGCTCTAATCCGGCTCCACTATCGACAATGAACAAAAAAGTCCACTCGAGCCTCCAACAAATGCCCTTACAGCGTCGGCAAGGCGAAGAGTCCCGGTCTATAATGAACTTTGAACTCGAAGCAGCGCCTTGTCAATCACTTCATCGACAGCTTCACACTCACCACTCTTGTCATCACTGTTTGCTCTCCATACTGAAAGCTACCATCCGTGACGGGCAACCTCATGACGTCGGTCGACTTCGTCTCGCATACACCGGCCGAGTTCCAACATCCACGGAAACTCCCTCTGGCCGTTTTTTACCTTGAGCTCAACTCTCTTGCAGCGCCTCCCACTTCAAACAAATTGGTGTTGGCTTATGTTGCCGCCGCCACGAAACACCTCAACGCCCTACTCTTCATACCGCATACGCTTCTAATATCTACGGGTGATCTCTATTCCTGCAACGCAGCTTGGTATGCTATCTCAAAACGCCGCAACGTACGCGTTACATGCCAGAGTGACCCTAACATTGCCACTCTTTTGACTCTTGAGCTGTCAAATCCAACAGTCAGTGCAGCCTCGTAGCGAACTCCATGACGCCACTATTTGCTCTCAACAATCTTGATCAGACGTTTTCTTCTTTCCCCAGAAACAAAGCAGCACCGAATCATTGCAACCGAGCCAGCCGAGGACGAACGCGGCGGCTCAGAAGTCGAAGATGGCGAAGTCGAATCGGCTTCATCACTCTCAAGAGGCCCTAGTGATTCTACTGAGGTTACCCAAGTCTCGTCCAACAGTGTGCTTGCTGCCTTTGGTTGATGTAAGTACAACCCCGAGCAAGTTCGATCCAACCAAACTGGCACCGACTGCACCAAGAGCTTACGCCTCGACCTCTAACTTTTCGGGAGAAAATCCAGAGGCATCGATGCTCCTGGTGGCTTTCCATCACACAGCCTACCCTGCGACCAACCGCCACATCTTCTCGGCATTCTACTGTTCAACTCACTGGGCCAGTTAAGACTCAGAAAATCTCAACATGCATCGGCATCCGACAGAAAAATGTCGTCGGAGGCAAGACTGTACAACTCAGAATACCAAAAACAAACAGATACACTTCGTCACGAATCTTTCCCAACAAGCGCAATTCATCTGGCTTCCGATTCGAATGCTCAACACTACAGAGCCATATTTGTCTCAATACTGATGCACGGCGCCCGCAAGATGGGGAACACAAATGCACTACTACGCTTACATGCCGTCGCCATCGAGCGATGCCTCAAAACAAGCATGATTTGATCCGCTCTGTCGAATGCGAATATACTGGCAAAAGCACTCTCTTGATGCTTCGCCCCGCCATCGAATTCAAGTCACCACCGAAAGAATGACAAACAGCGGTCTCCGCGGCTTCAGTAGCGTCCCACAAAGATCTTCTCAATTTCTATTGCAGTGGGCATCTCTCCAGTAAAATCAGTCTGACGACACCCAAGGATTTAATTCACAGCCACCAACCACACACGGTATCAGCGATCGCCAATAGAGGCTGAAAAAATGGACACCAGCCATCGAAGAACCTTGTTGCACATAAGTCAACATTGTTGTGCTCGAGCGCAAAGGCAGCTCTCTAAAAGAACACGCCGACTATGGCCCATCGGCCTTGAACATGGACGAGTGACAACAATTCCTATCCGAGCAGAGACCCGATCCCTGTTCTGGGTCCTCAGATATTCCACGGCCGTCCCTCGTCTGACTACCGTTGGCTATATGGCGAGATAAGCAGGCTTATTGCATCAAACCAGAGCGTCAGCAACTCTCTAGTGGAGCAAACCCCGCTTCGAAGCATGAGGCTTACCCATCAATACAATTTGAGAAAACGCGCATCTACACAGTCTCTGCACTCTCACGCCCGTGGGTCCTCATGATTATTAGGACACCAGCAGCCGCTCATCAAACGATCTCGCTAGCAGCGTCAACTACAACTGAACAAACACTTTCAAAGGCGGGGACTTCCATGAATGCTCTCCGAGGATCGCAGGAAGGTCGCGAAGCCTTATGTGTCAACAACAAGACCTCTTTCTACGATACCAACGTTGATCGGTCCTTGGCCACAGCAATGAAGTCCTGGGATGTTGAGGCAGGAAGGAGTCCAGGAAGTGTGTCTGCATGTCAACAGCCTCTCCACGTCACTCCTGTCATGTGCGGCGTGTCTGCCACAGGATGTCTACCTGTTCTGTCATTCAGCCACAAACCTTCTCGATGTGTTCACATTTAAATCCAACAACGACATGGAGACTATTTTCGAAACCCACAGATGAACAATGCCATCCAAGTACAACAACTGAGGCGGAAGCTGATACATATACTTGCTTCTTACGTCACTCAATCTGGGGCAAGCGCTTTACGGAGAAAGCCAAACTTCGTTAGCCAAGGCAGGGCCGGATGAGGGTGGAGGACTTCACCAGCAAAGACACTTTCGGGGTGAGTCGAGCGTGCGTTCCCCTGCGTACAGCATGGAAGCTTACAAACGTGAAGACTCGGGTATGAGAGCCATGACTAGGCCATCGCATTCGCAACGGGTATGTGCAATCTTGGTGCACCACATCGACAAGCCAGTACGGATCAACAACTGGTGCACATACGCATTTACATCCACAGCTCGGGAACTCATCACGTCTAGTCCGGCCGTGGACGGCGTTGAGCCTTCGCATACTGCCTGATCTGCGCTCGAATACGACCAACAAGCAACCCCAGACTCGATATTTTGCATTGGTATCATTGAGCGTTCTCCCCAACCTAATATTATCGGCAAGCATCGCCAACAAGCTGGCAGACACTCGACCCTACATTCACCACCGAGATCGACGTTCAAGACACAGGACTTCCAGGATAGCAGTCACAATTGTCGCGATCTCGAAAATTCTTCGAACGGAGCACCTAGAATGGAGGTCAGCAGGCAGGCACAGCTCGGGTTGAACACACATGCCTTGGGGGGTGCCAGGAGATATGGGAGGACTCAGGTGAAGACTACACTGAAAGAGAAGGGAAAGAGCAGAAAGCATGAAGCATAAAGGTTGTTGAGGGATGGGAGCTAGGACAGCAGGACAATGAGCAGGGCTCCCAAGCATGTACAAGTGAGAGGTAAGTCTGATGCTGGGTCGTGGTGGTCGGCACGTGAACCGTCAGGACCATTCGAGAGGAGATACGAAGCGGACTGAGGCTAACTTCGACAGATATCGTGGCATGCCGATGGCTAAGACAGAAGCTAAGCGGCAAGACATGCTAAACAATACACTGGCATTTTCTATGATTCAAGTGAAGTCTCCCAACACATGTGGACCAGGCAGCTGACAGCGGTGTAGGTTCGTGAAAACATGGAAGTTCGAAGTGCATATTTCTCTGGGGGTCAAGGCCAATTCCTTGATCGCGATGTTCGCCCGTGCGTGGCACTTGCTTACCCTGCGCATGTCTCTTTTTCATGTGTGTGGTGGCATGCTCACGGCGCACGAGAAGATGTCCGCTTTGGGTCTTGACCTCGGAGATTGGGGGAAACCGCATCATGAAAGTAAGAGGGACGCGAGTGCTTCAATCACTTGTTTCTCAGGATTATGGTGCCAGGAAAAAGGATAGCCGCCCGTGGCAGCGGGTTTCCTACCATAATAGATCAGTGCATGTTCAGCTTGGCCAGAGCAAAGAGCCTTGAGAGGAAGGCATTATACCACTTGCAGGTAGTTCAGGTTGGAAGTGCATGGCGATGAAGGGTTCGGCTACGGCGGGTCAGAGACAACTGTCTGTTGTACCACTTGAAAATGCGAATTGGGAACTGCATAATTCACTGCCCAGTACAAATTCAAATCGGCTTCTCGAGCACAGCCTGAATCACGCCTACACTGGTCTGCGTAGAAGCGCAAGCGCCTACGATTCTGGCAGTATTAGTCATTTCTAATTCATACTCGTTCTGGGAAAAGTACCTCTTTTAGTGCTAATATTTGATATTCAGAATTACAAGAAGAACGTCTCTAAGGTTCAGGCGACTGTTATACTTAGGCGACTCACGCATAAGAATTATAGACGACAACTTCAGGATTCCAAAAACTAAACATCAGCATCAACAGAGATCCGTTTAAACCACGCGCGCTACGATGGTTCTCTGTCGAGAGGAGCGATATCAGTATAGATAGCACGCACGATTTCGTATATTCTGTACATATCTAAATAGACATAGTTCGTATAAGTTAGTGGTTGCACAGTCGATGTTGGAATGTGTTATGCATTTTCTCATTGGCACTAATTAATGAGGCGCAGACACTTAGTCACTCTGGCCTGCAGTATTACACGTGATATAACTGATTGAGAAGGTTTGCCGAAAATGTTGCCGGCTGAGCCCACATTCACCTAGAATTTCTCAAGGTCCTTTCTTCCTTCATATCAACTTCATCAACTCCAGCAAAGATGTATGTACGCCATTCCTGTCGCAATGACTTGTCGCTAACGAACGTTCCAGGAGCCACAGAAAATTTGAAGCACCCAGACACGGTACGATCTCTCCATTCTCATTTTCAATTTTCAATTTTCAATTTTCAATTTCGCCTTGAAAATGGGTGCTGACTATGTGTAAAGGGTCGCTCGCCTTCTTGCCTCGCAAGCGATCAGACCGCCATCGTGGAAAGGTCAAGTCGTTCCCCCGCGACGACAAGAAGAAGCCAGTTCATCTCACCGCAGCCATGGGCTACAAGGCTGGAATGACCACGATCGTCCGCGACCTTGATAGACCAGGTGCGAAGATGCACAAGAAGGAAATCGTCGAAGCCGTCACTGTCATCGAGACTCCTCCTGTAAGAGAAGAAATATTCATATTTTGCGATTCGCGCTGACAATTTACCAGATGATTGTTGTTGGTCTCGTTGGCTACATCGAGACTCCTCGCGGTCTGCGATCCCTCACCACTGTCTGGGCCGAGCATCTCAGCGACGAGCTGCGACGAAGATTCTACAAGAACTGGTACCGATCGAAGAAGAAGGCTTTCACCAAATACTCAAAGCAGCACTCAGACAGCAAGGGCTCTTCAATCACTCGTGAACTCGAGCGCATCAAGAAGTACTGCACTGTTGTCCGTGTTCTTGCACACACTCAGATCCGATCAACCCCTCTCAAGCAAAAGAAGGCACACTTGATGGAGATCCAGGTCAACGGTGGAAGCATCCCAGACAAGGTCGAATTCGGCCATGGTCTCTTCGAGAAGCCGGTCGAGATCGACTCCGTCTTCGAACAGGACGAGATGATTGACGCTATCGCTGTTACCAAGGGTCACGGTTTCTCGGGTGTCACCAGCAGATGGGGAACCAAGAAGCTGCCCAGAAAGACACACAAGGGTCTGAGAAAGGTCGCTTGTATCGGTGCATGGCATCCTTCCCACGTCCAGTGGACTGTTGCTCGTGCCGGTCAAGATGGTTACCATCACCGTACTTCGGTCAACCACAAGGTCTACCGTATCGGCAAGGGCAAGGACGAGAAGAACGCCGCTACCGACTTTGATGTTGTCAACAAGCAGATTACACCGTAAGCTTTTCCGTTCGAAACAACATCCTCATTGATGCTAACTTTCTCTAGAATGGGTGGTTTCGTCCGCTATGGTGAGATCAAGAATGACTTCGTCTTGCTCAAGGGCGCTGTTCCAGGTGTCAAGAAGCGAGTCATCACCCTACGCAAATCCATGTACCCTCACACTTCTCGCAAGGCTCTCGAAAAGGTCGAGCTCAAGTGGATCGACACCTCATCCAAATTCGGTCATGGTGCCTACCAAACTCCTCAGGAGAAGAGACAATTCTTGGGTACGCTCAAGAAGGATCTCGTCGCTTCTTCGTAAACAATTGCAGTTGGTCTGGCGTGGTCGGGTCGTTGATGGTGATGTACTTGATGCTCACTTGGAGAGTGGGATCAAGAAAAGATACCAATGGGTGTTCCAATGTGCTGCATGTCGATTTCTAGACGACAATTCTAGCGATAGCCAACGGCCGCTCGGGAACGAACGTTTCAAATGAAATCAATTGAGCTAACATTTGTCTTCTCTGCTTCTGTGTCCTCTATCCCCTTTTCCTCTGTTCGGGTTTCTGTGCTCTACAGTACCAGTCGACGTAAATTCCGACATCAAAAGCACATTTCCATCAACGTCAACTAGTATCAGATGGACATTGACAGCGAGATATTGAGGCAAGTCCTATTTTCCCTCGTCCTCATTTCAACCACCGTTGCCTTACTAACTTGGTCCCTTCCCTAATGTTCGGAGCCCGGACGTCTAGTTTCCTTTCTGGCGTTGCCTTACTTTGTCCCAAAGCTGGTAAGACCTGGCCAATCTGAATCATCAACGATGAGCATCATACCGGGCATATATAAAAAGAAGATGGTAACTCACCAAAGACTGTATAAGTCGCGTTCTTCTTCGTCACAAAGACATCTTGGCCCACACATATCTCTCGACCATGGTCGATATCACGGCAGAAACCATACCTGCCAAACACGGGACTGTACTTGGCTCCTTTATCTATTCTGCGGTCTTTGTTGAGCTTCTTCCACACTTGACCTCGATCATCCTCATGTGTCTTACCGGTCGCATAGTCGACCGTGATGCTCTGGCACCGATAGCAATTCGCAGTCAGCGCCATCCGCATGCCTCCAGCAAAGGTCAATTCGGCCCAGTAGTCTTCGGCAAATGGCTTTGGACTTCCACACACGACGACGTTGGGCCGAAATTTGGTCACGTCCATCTTATATCCCTCAGCTAAACGCGCGGAAACCTGGTCGTTCGATTCCTCCGTCACCACAAGATACTGCGCGATGTCATTGAAAACAATTCGTTCCTCCCTGCGCCCAATCAAAGGCAACTGCGCAAGGACTCGTGAGACAAACGGTGATTTTGAAAGCGCGGCTTTGCTGTGTGGTGCGATAGAGCCAAGGACCGTTCGGGAATTCTGGCCGATGTAGACCAGGCGAACTTCGCAATCAAGATATCTCGAGAAGAATTCTGTGAACTTTTCGCCCATGTCATATGCCAGTGTCGGACTCCCGTGTAGCTCAACCTGTATCTGCTGAAGGCCTTGCAAGTCGGGCTGAAGTGGAAAGCGAATCTGATCCTTGGAGTTCGTCCACGACTTCACGGTGGATTCATCGTGGTGGTCACCAGTCCATGTTACTATCACATTCCTGCTTGTGGACTTATCGCCCGGCCCCTCCAGAAACGTCGAAAACAATGCCAGCTTAAGATAGTACCCAATATACATGGTCTCGAACCTCAGTTCGTCCGATGTAGGAGAGCGGGTGACTTTCTGCAGGCAGAACGTCCGATCACCCTCCAACCCATACGGGCCAATCCTCGCTTTGTCTACGGTACATCCTCGAATCCCTTTGACAGGGTGAACATAGAGCTGCGTATCGTCAGGATTGCCACATTCTGACGACCGCATTACAGACTTACCGACTTGACTTGCAATCGATCTGGTGACTGGAAGACCGTTTGTCGAAAGAGCAACAGCACTAGCAACGATATGGAGAAGCAGGCGACAATTGCAATAACATTGAATTGTTCCATTATGGCACACCACGGCGTCGTTGTCGCGTTTGTCAACGGATATGAGCGCCTTGCGAGTTCCTCGATATTGAAGTGCTGTCAATGGACACGCCGCGACGAAAAGCGTGGTGGGTACAGCCTCGTCTGCTCTACGTCGATGACGAGTGTTCTTCGAATCTCAACAAAGACGAGGAGCAATGAAGAGATAGCAAGATCTTCTTAGCAGCGGGTCGTCTTTAACGCCACGCCCAAGGCTTGTCTGGGGTACATTTCGGTATCTGATTGCCAGCTTAGGCGTAGCCCGTGCCGGTAAGGTGGACGACTCCGACCTCGGATCCTAATCTTTGCGAAGCTTTAGACATTCTGATGTGATGTCCAACGGTCCGCCGGTCCGCCACCTCAGGTTCTGTGCAGCCAAAAGGATCAAGAAGGACCATGAAAAACACCACTTGTCGTAACCACATATGCAAGGCTGCCTAGAACGATATGATAGCGCTCTAAGCTGAAGGTAACAGTGGAATGTGGTGGAGCTAGTAAAGATGAGGCCGTCCTTGTCGGAAGCAGCAGACCGGTAATCATCCGCCGTCCAGGTACTGTAACCCCATCCAGGTGCCACCAGCCAAGAGCACAGAGATCAGGGCCCAGGGGTCTAGGCTTTTCAAAGCCTCAGCCGAGCCTATCCTCCCCGCATATTGCTTCTCAAGGATACTTACTGGTCAAGATCACGGGCTTCTGGGTGAGGGTGCTAATAATCCCTCACTACAAGCAATATATCCAAAGGAATTCATGGTATCGGATGCAGTATCGGTGTCAAGATTGCAACAGACAAGATAGGCACACCTTGTCAATTAGTAAATCACCAAAAATAGTGGTCGAGCACTGGTCGACCTCATAGCGGCTGCTGTAAGCGCCCAACATTCGGCGCTATGCAAAAGTGACGAACCAGAAGACTCGACCTTCAATTGTCCTCGGTTTGTTTTCTACCAACCATTCCTCCTCCTCCTCCAATGTCATGCCAACACGTCTCAGCGTCTATCCAAAGACATCAATGCCATTCTCCGGAGCCTTTGGCGGCCTGCACATGGCCGGCGTCGGTATTGGCTGACGGTGCTTGTGAAGATACTTGACTATCCCTTTCTGACACTGAAGACCCGTTCACCGTCTTGTGGTCCAATTGACAATGGTCCGGCATGTACCATTCGTCTCGATTCGTCGACCTGCTCGTGACATTGCAATGCCGCTCGTTCATGATCCATCCAGGTTCAGACCGGCGCCAACGTTGCCCTCACGGCGCTTCCGTCAAGGCTTCTCTCTATCTTTCCATCTCTTTTGTTGACCTTGACCTTCCAGCGTCCTGTCTACCTGCTCAACATCGCCGTCGCTGAAGCTGCAGGTCACCGTCAGCATTCTCTCGTTACTTTCTTGACCTTTACCTATTCGCCTCCAGCCGTTGACCGGCGACAGGCTATACCTTGTAATACTGATTTACCATCTCCCAGAATCCTTCCCCTAGAACACCATTCAATGAGCGTCTAGAGGGATACCGATCATCAAAGCGCGCAGAATCAGCTCTGAAGGCCGGTCCTTACAGGATGAGCGTACTACCAGCTACAACTTACCAATCTCCGCCGCGGCTGGCCCGTGGTCGACAGCTTAATACTATTATCGAAGAGAAAGAGGACGGAAGTCAAGGTGTGAAGAGTGATAGTGAAGGGGACGGAAGTGACTCAACAGTAATCGGTCGTCCTGCAGCATGGAACCCCCAGCTCTTTACTGCAGCTGCCCGAAAGAGCTCTCTGGCAACAACCATCTACCCGTCTTCTCCGGTCTCTTCTGGCAGCCGCTCTCCGTCCAGCAGTGCTGGCGAAGAGTTTAAGCGTAACTCGGCACGAACTTCATATTCCGACAGTAGTGATGGAGGGACTATCTTCAGTGACGATGGTGCATCTTTATCCAGTG
The DNA here is from genome assembly GCA_035928005.1 of Exophiala sp. CCFEE 6388. Classification (NCBI taxonomy): domain Eukaryota; kingdom Fungi; phylum Ascomycota; class Eurotiomycetes; order Chaetothyriales; family Herpotrichiellaceae; genus Exophiala; species Exophiala sp. CCFEE 6388. The sequence goes on from JAVRRU010000023.1 coordinate 291,484, forward strand.
ATCCTACCACCTTTGCCTCCGACTCCAACAGAAACAGTTGTGCAAGCAATCGATCCAACCGGAACAGGTATCCAGCGCTGCTGATCCCCAGAGGCTCATACAGCTCTGTGGGCGACAGCCCCATCAAAGAAATCACCTTGGGAATGTCTCCAGCGACAAAGATCCGCCTTTCTCCGATGGCGTTGTCTGCCCTGCCGAGGGATGTTCCTGCAGCTAACGCACCACCCTCTCTGGGAGATAGCAACAGCACTGCTTCTGATTCACCATGCAACCTTACCACGAGCGCTCCAGTTACTCCAGATATGCGGCAGCTTGAGGTTGCGCAAGGAGAGACATGGGGTGCTCCACCACCATCAAGTGCTCTTGCCTCACGATCACTAGAGATAGCACTGGATGACGGCCATAGTGTGATTTTATCACCTGCGGAAGCTCATTCTGACCACCGTTCCTCCACTGTTCTATCACCCACTGCATGGACGGAAATGGTCGTGAGCTTCCCTCAGGTTCCTGGCGCTACACCTCAAGATCAATCGCCACTGATGCCGAGCATTGACGAACTGAAAACGTTTGAGGATGTCCGACCAGGCTCAAATGAGTCCGACCGAGGGGTAAGGCTACCTCTCGACGCGCTACAGGTCCTCCAGCGCCTCGCAAGGCACAGAAACTTGGACGACAAATCTCCTTCGTCAGGATCTGGATCTTCTAAGAAGTCTGGGAAACCTCACGAAATGCGTGAGCTTACTGATCCGAGCCCCACGAGCAGACCACGTAGCGCAGATGGCCAGACTCCTATTTCGGACTACAGCTTTACGCAGCTCAGTATCCCGTCTCCTGGGGGCTTCTTCTCGTCTCTGCAGCAAGGCTCGCGACATACCTGGTGTCTCGGCAAGACTAGAACCCCGAGCCAGCCGAGCACTGCCACGGCTGAGATGTTCTACAATCGACCATTTGACAGTCCAAGTCCAAATCATGTAGTCGAGACGGTGCTTACGGTTGAGGATACAGACTTGACAGAGGGTCCAGCTACGGCACGGCAAGCCACATATGTACCAACAGAGAATAACCACCAACGTAGCAGTCAGCACTCTGAGGATGGCGACCTGTACGGACCTGGAGGCGAACCCCACAAGACCGAAACCTTGCGTGCCAGCTTCGAGTACGATGAGAAATACTTTGATGAGCTGAAACAGACTGCGAGTCGAAACCTCGATTTGACGGGTTCATGGCTAGCTGCTCAGACTGGCTACTTATCCGCTATTCTGGACTCAGACCCCAACAAGCCCAGCACTGAATCAGAAGACAAGCCTGATGATGGAGTCAAGTTGACTGCTAAGAACAGTGTGGTCGAACGTCGAACAGTGTTGTTTTCTGACGAGATCAAGGTCGACACTGCCATTGTTGTGGCCGAGCCTAGCAACGACAGTCCGGAAAGTGAACCAGATCCTAAGGACCCAATATTCCTGACCGCCTTTCAGTATCTTCTCAGCAATCGCAAACGTCGGGACGCTTTCATACACGCAACCTCGCGCCTAGAGGCCATCCATGCCTGCCGGCTTGCAATGCCTGAGAAGCACATCACCAATCTGCTAGGCCAACATATTCTCGTCGAGCCAGAAAGACCTAAGTACGCTGGGCCGTTCGGTCACAACCCGCGTGCTACAGGAGTTCCTGCCACTGCAGAACAGATTGCCTACAAAGCTGCTGAACGAGAACAACTTGCACTCGCTTCGATTGAGCCGTCAAACTGGCAAATCGACGCATTGCGTGCGATGTACGGTGGACGTCTTCTTGCTTCACAAGCAGCTTGTCAGCGGCTGAAAAGCAAATCAACTATTCCTCTAGACAATCCGACCTGTGTTGGCAACAAGAGGATTCGGATCCTCGACATCGGTGGCACAGCGTCCGCTTCATGGGCCTGGAATGCGGCGCTAGAGTGGCCAAATGTTAAGGTCTACACTGTCATCACGAAAGCTCAATCGCAATCCCAGCGACCACCAGGCGAAGCAAAGCCCACGGCACCTGCCAACCACAGGACTGTCTCTGTGCCGCACCTATGGCAATTGCCATTCCGGAGTGGCCATTTCGACGTCGTTTCGGCGCGTTCGCTTCACGTACTTCTCAAGAACGACCCTGTGCCTGGTGTTCCTGAGATTGACGAATGGGATTTGACACTTCGTGAGTGCCATAGGGTGCTCAAGCCAGGTGGGTACATTGACTACATGATCATGGATTCCAACATTGCGCATGCCGGACCCAGAGCCGAGGCGATGTCCGTAGAGTTCGGATTTGAACTTCATCGCCGTGGATACGAGCGAGAAGCTGCTCGGAGCTGGCTGCGTCGGCTGAAGAAGGAAGGTTTCGTTGGTGTCAAAAGGGCCTGGATGTTTATGCCCATGGGCCGGAAACCACCGAAAGAAACAGAAGAACACATCCATGGGTACATGGGTGGATGGCAGTCGTGGAGGCAAGGCGCGAAGCTGTTTGTCCCTGCTCCTCGACCCATCAGTGAAGTGTCGACCATCAGCAAGATTGTCGGGCAGTACATGGACGTGGAAGCCGTGCAGGGACCTGTTGGCAGTGTTGAGGACGTGGCCGATCTGACTGGGCTGCTCGGTGCCAGAATGTGGGAAGAGTGGCTTGTGAAAGTTCGAGCCGAGTCCGGAAGAGAGCAGTCACGCTGGCTGGACGACGTGGACGAAGTGATTCAGGAAGGCAAGGAGAATGGATCCGGCTGGAAGTTGTTGATTGGGTGGGCCAGGAAGCCCAAACCGGAAAAGGGGAAGAAGCTTGAAAGGGAAGAGATCACGGTTGCTGTTGAGGATATAGAGGAGCTGGCATCTTCGGGAGATGAAGGTGCTGTGATGGGGACGATTCGTATGTTGATTCAAGAATGATTTCTCGCGCTTGAAGACCGTTGAATGGGGAGCATAGCGAAGGAGTTGGAGGCGGTCAGTCGGGTTGGATGGGATGTTCTGTGAGTGGATCGAATTGTGATATTGAGACTACATACAGTACAGGCACCTTGCCATTTCTCTTTGCTTCGTACATAGCATCCAGCAAAAATCTCTATCCGGGCAGCTGGTCAAATAGATGGTAAAGCTTGCATATGATGGTGTTGTGAGGACAAATTGTGGCTCATTAGGTTATCATTTCAGGGGGAGTGAGTACCTTAACCTTGAGTCGATTACTCAGCCAGAAGCCAGCCTTGTCACAGGGACGCCATACCCCTAAGCTTGAGGGTAGGGGTTTGCCCCTCATGGCCCACTCATCATCATTCATAACGTCAGTGGTTTACCATTGGGGAAAATGGCTGCTCCGGCTACATGCAAGATTTCTTGCGTAAACATGTGAATGATGACTACGAAGAGGCTAAGTATTTGTATCTCGAAAGAATATACTGCCGCTATTGTGTTTGTTGCTCCTTGACTTTCCTTAGCCGTTGTACAGTTCTCTCTGTTCCTACATGACATCCCTCGTCCTCTAATCCAATTCAAAACCTCGCCGAGCGCGGAGCAGTGACCTCAGTCCAACGCAGGACCAGCAATAGCATAGTATAGCAAGAGAAGTTGCGAAGTATGACAACACCGCGGTGTTTCATCGTCCGCCACGGCGAGACCGAGTGGTCCCTCTCGGGCAAGCACACAGGCACGAGCGACATCCCGCTCACCAAGAACGGCGAGAAACGAGTACGCGCGACGGGTCGAGCATTGATCGGGGACGATAGATTGATCGTTCCCAAACAGTTGGTACATATGTACGTCTTCCATACACCTGGCGACTACTACATGTCAGTCCCAAGTGTTAACGAGTGTTCATAGCTACGTCTCTCCACGACACCGTGCCCAACGTACCCTCGAACTGCTCAATATGGGTTTCCCAGAGCCTTACCCATGGCAGACCGACGACACAACCATACAAGGCGACCCGCCGCGCAAGACGACGGCCAGGGTGACGATCGACCCTCGTATAGCGGAATGGGACTACGGCGACTACGAGGGCATCACGAGCGCCGAGATCAAAAAGATGCGAGAAGAGAATGGATTGGGGAAATGGGATATCTGGCGCGACGGGTGTCCCGGCGGTGAGTCGCCCGAGGATGTTATTAAACGGATAGACAGCTTGATCAAAGATATCCGCGACAATTATCACGCTTCTATTATCGGAAAACCAAAAGACCCTAATTGTACGGGCGATGTCATGGTCGTGGGCCACGGACATATATTAAGAGCTTTTGCCATTCGATGGATCGGTAGACCTCTAACCGAGACGTCGTTGATCATGGAGGCCGGCGGCGTCGGAACACTCAGCTACGAGCATCACAGTATCCATGAGCCAGCTATCCTGTTGGGTGGTGGGTTTGTGGTGGGCGAGGATAAAGAGGAGATTGAGCGGGAAGAACAGAAGGAGAAGAAAGAGTCGCAGAGCCATTCGTGATGTGCGTTGATGTGACTTGCTACTTTGACAGAAAGCTATGCTTGCAGGGCAAGGCTAGCTGAATGTTATACTCAGGACAAGACTCAATGTCAGCTCTCCAAGAATCTCACGACCTCAATTGTGCCTCTACCATTGTGTTGCCGGTCCTGGCGCACCTGCTCCGTCCGCTCCGTCCCATGACGGCGGGTCAGGTCGCTCGCCATAGCCTTCTTCCATTGGCGGACTCAAATCGGCGTTGTAGCCACCTCTTGGAGGTGAAGGCGGACGAGGGCCGGCTCCTGTTACTGAGGCTGGGCGAGGACCAGCACCCATCACTGAAGGTGGGCGAGGACCGGCTCCTGTGATCTGTGTCTGACCTCCACCAACAGTACCTGCGCCGTGGAAAGTGATACCTGTTGCTGGAATATTCGTGGACGTTCCTGGAACATCCCAGCCAACAGCCTGAACCCCAGAGCCTGATGGTTGAGCATTTCCTGGGACTGATTGTTGGTTCTTGCTAGTGTTCTTTGGGCTGATGGCTGAACTTCGTGCCGAGTTTGGTTGTCCGCTGCCTTTTCTCGATGTTGTGTTGGGTTGGAAGCTGGGTCGTCGCGATCCCTGGTTGCCGCCTTCTTGCTGTCCGTCCCAGCCTTGTCCGTGGTTTCCATTGCTTGTATTGTTATTGCTGTCAGCCCAATTTGCAGCTTGATTAGCCCAGCTTTGGTCGTTGCCCGTGTTCGAGTTCTGTTGGTTGTTGCTACCTCCATTGGCCCAATTATCCGCACCATTGTTCCCACCATTATTGCCTTGGTTGGCAGCTCCACTGCCTGAATTCTGACCACTTGATGGGTTAGATACACGAATTCCCAAACCAGTGTTGGCCGCATTCCGAGCTGGAGGCAACTTGTATTTGAGGAACTCAAACTCAGGCGGAGGCACTGCAACTGGCTCAAATGTATGGCTTGAAGCAGGTGTGGATGTATTAGGCGGAGGGTCTGGTATCGTTCCTCCCAATGCACCTTTCGCTCTCAGCACCAATTGAATCAGCTCCTCCTTGTCCAGGTTGGCCAGCTCGTTCACGTCTTCGTTGCCTGTGGGTTCGACGTCGACCTCGATACCAGTTTCATTCTTGATCTGCTCTTTAGTGCGATATTTGAACACAAATCTCGCATAAGGCTCGTCTAGATTGTCAATGTACTCCGGAATACATCGCTTCTTGGTATAGATGTATCCTCTCCCAGGTTGGACCTGTTTCGAAGTGCCCATTGCCTGTGCAACAGCCTGTGGGATGTCATACCTTGGTTCCTCTTCAGCATTAGCAGGGACCCTGCCTTGTGCAAAGACTTTGGAGGTGTAGTAGGCGCCATAGGGACCGTACAATGCTCGTGTGCTTGGCCCATTCGCAGGGGCGGGAGTCATCGTGGGAGGATTGTTATTCTGGGTATTGCCCCAATTTTCGCCTGAAGTGTTGCCACCGGCATTATTGTTCTGATCATTGGCCCAATCTCCGCCCGTCTGGTTGTTGTTGGTGTCATTGTTGGTGGTGTCGTTGTTCCAGCCTGCGTCAGCTTGACCAGTGTTGCTGCCATTATTTTGCCAGTCTCTGTCACTTGCTTGCTTATCGTCATCCTGGTTCCAGCCACCGATAGCCGCACCATTCTTGTCCCAGTCGTTTCCATTGTTGGTATTATTGTTGTTGTTGTTTTGCCAGCTGGCATTGTTGTCATCGTTCTTTTTCCAATTGTCGTTGCCCGCTGGGTTGTCATTGCCGTTGGTACCACTGCCAGCAGCATTGTCCACCCATCCAGTGCCAGAATTGTTGTTACCTGCCCATCCCGAGCCTGTTGTGACGTCTTTCGAGGGGCCCGCAAGTTCCGTGTGTTGGCCATTATTAGGTTGATTGTTCCAATCTGGTTGGGTTGCGGAATTGTCTGACTGTCGAGAAGGTTCGCCGTTCGGTTGGCCTGACATTCGACCTGCAGGTGGAAGGCCAGATTGTGCACCATTCTGAGCCATTTGTGGAACAGCAGGGGCTTGAGTGTGGAATAGAGGTGCGTTGTTCTGGAACGGATAGACTGGTACACCGCCAGGGAAGGACGGCGGAACCGGAACCGCGCCTGGAGGAACCCAGACAGGCATTGCAGGATGACTTGGAAATTGCTGGATCAAAGGTGCTGCTGCGCTTGGGACAGCATGTGGATGTGGAGCAACAGGCTGGAAGGCATTTACAGGTGGTTGTATAGGCATCGTTCCGCCATTTTGAGGAGTTGGCCTGCTTGCAAAAGCAGGAGGTGTAGGGGTCGGTCCCGGGCGGTATCTCTCATATTCTTGATATCTTCTGGGATGGTCGCTGTAATCTCTGCGTCCAGCATTGTATTCGTAGTATCGGTCGTCATAGACAGGATGATCGCGGTAGGGATCAGACCCTCTATGATTTCCTCCTTGAGCATAATCACGCTCTGGTGGATGCCCACGATAGCCATCACCACCTCGCCAGCCTGGCTCCTCATATCCTTGTGCTCTGGGCCCATATGCGGACTGTGAAGCACTATAATTTGGATTTCTCCTGTCTCCATAATCAAAATGAACGTGTCGCTCGGGGCGCTCGGGTCCGTACTCAACCGGCGGACGTGGAAATGGACGTGGTGATGGTTGGTAACGGCGCCGTGGTGGACTTGAAGCACCGTGGAAAGCTGGCCGATAGGCATATGTCGGGTGAAAGGGCTCTTGTGGACCATATGGAGCAGATTGAGTCCATCGATAATAGCCATCGGCGGGCGCGTCGCCATTGGGAACATGAGATGAAGGTGGCTGATCGGAAGGACCATCGAAAATCCCAAACATCCCACCGAAAAGACCGCCTTCGGGTTCAGCCTGGTCCTCAGCGGCTTTGCTGGACTTGTTGGCGTCTTGCGAATTCGTGTTTGACGCAGATGTATCTCTCTCGAGGCTGTCTTCAGCATCACCTCCAAGGCAATCGCTATCTTCTCCTGAAGACGTGGTCGACATCGCAACCTCGGTTGGGTTGCCACTTCGACACCGCAGAACGAGGACCTCGATAGTTCCTAGCTCATCAAAATGACTTTGGCTGACTCCTTCCGGCAACTGAGATACAATGTTGAAATCATCGAAGCGCCACTCTCGCCCCATGTATGTTCCCTCTCCTAAGGCCTTCTCTTTCTGCCGTACAGTAAAGTCGATTTCGGTTCTGTTTTTTGATTGGTCTTTCTTTGGAATTCGTAGATTGACTCGGTTACGGTTGCACTGATAGTTTCCATCAATAAAGATGATCATAGCCAGACCCTCAAAGATGAATCTGCGGGACGTTAGACGGACGGTGAACGCCTGGGGTCGGTTGGGAATAGCGACGAAGGTCTCCACAAGTCCATCGCCGTAGACGGTGCCATATTCAGGGAAGGGAGAGCCCGTATCAGCCCACTCAACGTGGCAGACAAGGTCTTTCAAGGTCGGCATGTTATCAACAAGAGCCGAAGATGTTCTTGCGAAGGCGGGCACCTAAAGTCCACGTAACATGCAGCGGAATGACTGAGCTGGGAAAGGGATTTTGACGGAGGGGAGGAAAAGACGATGGTAAAAGAGATGTGCCGGCATGCAACTTGTCAAGTGTGATATTGTCGTTGTCGAACGTGTAAAGACATCAACAAACAAATGAAGTGAATGGTGAGAGGCAAGATGCAACGCAGTTATGAAAGCAGAATATTCTCAACTTCACTGCATCTACTTGCGCTCACTCATCCACGCTTTCATCATTCAGCCTCCAAACAGTCAATGTTGAACAGTGCTGGCACGCCATGTCCGGCCTCCATAGCTCCAGCAGCTGAGGTCAACAAAAGCATGAATCGCGTAACATTGCACAGGCCCAAGAAACTCTGGATGACAAGGTATGGACTCATCTTGGCTCATCCAACAGACCTATCCATCGAAATCACAATCCATCTTCGTCGATATCCCGGATCAACTCTGTCTAAACCTGGGGCGAGGATAGCAGGACACGATGAAGGTAGTTTGCACAGTCCGGAATAGGCAGGCGTTATCATTCATTGGGGGATAGAGCTTCCCCCTCCCTAACCATGCAGCTCGGCAAAATAACGCCACTACTAAAGACCACCACTGTCCACCAGAGCTGGCCTTACTCTTGTGACTCATTTAGATGCCAGACAATAAAGTGCTAGTATATGAAATTGCCTTCGTATCTATGTGCACCTGTGACTGACCTCCCTGCATTGCTTCGATTGAAAAACATTATCGAAAAGAGCATAACTATGGTGAGAGCCAGCATTGTTAGGAAGTGCAATACGCACTTTGCAGACGAACACCATGAAGGTCTTGTATGTGTCTTTGCAGGAGCTACTAGGATACCAGGGATTGGAGGTGCGACCCTGGAGAGGATGGCGACGATGTTGATCAACTCGACGTTTTATATTTTGGGCAGATCAGCAATGCGGTTCACACCCCATTTAGACAGACTCAAAGGCCTCAATCCGACTTGCAATTTCGTCTTTCTTGAAGCCGAGATCTCGTTGCTCTCCGAGGTGGACGCCGCATGCAAACAGATCATGGCTGCAGAGGAGAAGGTAGACTACTTGTACATGAGTGCAGGCTTGCTCCCTTTGAACGGTGCCGAATGTAAGTCAAACAGAATCCGGACGACTTGTGAACTGATGGACCACCAATAGACACGAAAGAAGGACTGGAAATGTGTATGGCCTTGTCATACTACGCCAGAATGCGGATGATAGTAAATCTTTTGCCACTGCTTCGTCAGTCGCCGCAGCCACGAGTGTTGAGTGTGCTCAATGGCGGTAACGAGCAGAGAATGTACGATAATGACCTTGATCTCAAGCAACACTGGAGCGTTCTGGCAGCTATCAACCACAGTACGACCATGACCAGCCTGTCGTTCGAACGTCTGGCCAAACTCGAACCAAAGGTCGCGTTTTTACACAACTTTCCTGGGTGGGTGAGGACTGACATATGGGCTCGAATCACTGCACCGGACTCATCTGGGATAGTATGGAGATTAACTCTAGCAGCCATTCAGGCCGTGGTTGCCACAGCCATGTTCCTCGCTGGCCAGACGTCTGAGGAAAGCGGCGAAAGGCAGGCTTATCATCTCACCAGCGATGAATTCGGGCCAGGAGCATGGCGCATTGATGCTGCTTCCAAGGAGGTTACCAACCCAGGTGTGCTCGAACAGTATGAGCAGGAAGGTGGGCCAGAGAAAGTCTGGGACCATACATCTCGTGTTTTTGACAGGATTCTTGCAGCCCAGTAGTTACTCCCAATGATTAGAAAAGTTGATCTATGCAGATACAATCAACGTGAGCCTGTGAGGTAGAGCTGCCATAAAGCATCTGAAGACCACATCTTTCTAAGCTTATCGACATGTTCATCGTACCTGATTCATCGATAGCACAGCGGTCGAAAGGGGAGTAATGAGATGTACTGTAATATGCATTCAGAGAAGGTTCAGAAGCACTCGAGTTATATTGCGGCCATGTCGAAGTCAATATGTCGGTGAGGAAAGAAGAGGTGTACAAGTCGGAAAGAATAAAGGGGCACCAATGATAAGGGGTCTTTGGGCCGTGATCTGTTCGTGTCACTCACCTGCACCTTCTGGCGCATCGGGGCATACTTCGAGATTCCTCCCACCTGTCAAACAATTTCCGTGTGCGTCCTTATATCTACTTGTAAACACGCATTGTTGCTTCGGTCCTCTCAGCGCAACAGTCCTGCCACGATGACCGCCACAAAAGCCCAGTCTCAAAAGATCTTTGAGAAATTAAAATCCAAGCAAGCCAACAAGGTACGCGTTCCGAGACTCCTCAACAGAACTGCCACCTAGCGCGAAGCCGCACGCATGTTCAGCCTGCTCACGAGCCTTGCAGATTTGTTTCGATTGCGGTCAAAAGAACCCGACATGGTCCTCGGTGCCCTTTGGTGTCTATCTATGCCTTGATTGCTCCTCCAATCATCGAAATCTCGGTGTCCATATTTCCTTTGTCAGATCAACGAACTTGGACGGTATGGAACAAACACTCCCAGGAATGGACAGGAGCTGACCAGAGTAGTATGGCAATGGGGTCAGTTACGGACGATGAAAGTTGGGGGTAATGAGTCGGCCACGAAATTCTTCCAATCCAATGGCGGCAGTGCTGCCCTTGCGAGCAAAGACGCCAAAGTCAAATATACTTCTAATGCTGCCAACAAGTACAAGGAAGAGCTCAAACGCAGGGCGGCCAGAGATGCTGAAGAGTATGTGTTCTGTTACTTGCGATTGCGTACGGAACGTTGACAGATTGGCAGATATCCGGAGGAAGTTGTGGTCACAGACGAAGCCCTTGCTACTCCTGGCGACGGCGCATCAACACCTGCAGAGCCAGCCGACGACTTCTTCTCTTCCTGGGATAAGCCCACCATCAAGCGACCGAGCAATCCTCCGTCCCGCAGTGGTACACCACCAGTGGTCTCTCGCAGCGGCTCACCTTTTCTCTCCGCTGGTGCCAATGGCTCCGCCGCACGTCCGAAGTCACCCTCTCCGTTGGCAGGCGCGGCCAACGACGCAGAAAATGCCCTCCCAGCTCCTACTGCCATCCGAACGACTTCCTCCTCCGCCATTCGCAAAGGACCCTCCGCTCCTGGAGCTGGTGCCAAACGTACCAATGTACTGGGTGCAAAGAAGACACAAAAGCTGGGTGCGAAGAAGGTTGTAGGCGAAGAGATAGACTTTGAAGCCGCGGAAAAGGCCGCAAAGGCCGAAGCAGAGAGGATAGAAAAGCTCGGCTACGACCCTGAGGCTGAGAAGGCGCAAGAGCTGGCGAAGAACAGGTCAACCAGTCTGAGTTCTACGAAAGACATTCCTGCGCCAACAGCCACACCAAATGCTGGAGGATACGGATCTAGCACGACTCATGCCCGCAATCCAAGTGAAGTGGAAAGACTCGGTATGGGTATGGGAAGATTGGGCTTTGGACAGACTGCTTCGAGCAAATCCGCCTCTTCCGCTCCAGCACCGAAGAAATTGGGCTTTGGGAGCGTTGGTGCCAGCAAAGCTCCTGCTCAAGGTAAGATGTTTGAACCCCTGATAGCATGAAATGTCTCTAACGCGATCTTCAGACGATTCCGAACAGTATGCTCGCCAGAAATTCGGCACCCAGAAAGGTATCTCGTCGGACGAGTTCTTCGGTCGCGCCAACTTCGACCCGTCCGCCCAGGCCGAAGCCAAAGGGCGCTTACAAGGCTTTGAAGGTGCCACCAGCATCTCCTCGAACGCTTACTTCGGTCGGCCTGAAGATGACATGACAGGCCTGGAGTCTGGTGAATATGGAGACATCGAGACGGCTGCAAAAGACTTTGTCCGGCGACTAGGGTTGACGGCCGGTGACGATCTCGAGAACCTGATCAATGTCGCTGGAGAGGGTGGAAGGAAATTGAGAGGTGCTGTCGCGCGGTACTTGAACAGTTAGGCGACGACATTGGCTGAAAACGATGTAAATCACGGAGTGGTCCTGCAATCAAGCACCGATGCAAGATGGGTGATGTTTTTTATGCGACGTTCCGAGGCAATGCAGCGTAGTTGGAAGAGTAGATAATGATGTTTATACTGCCTCATTTCCACGGTCCCCAGTTACAAGATACATGGATGGAGTTAGATTGTACTACGACTTGGAACGTACTTAAGTGCTCCTGCCAATCCGGACAACAGTTTGATATTACTCACATGATTAGTACTACGAGAACACGGGCTCCATGAGACTGTTTAAAGGCTCTTAATTCATTGTATCGTAGTATCACCTATCGTGAACTCAACTCAAAACACACAATTCCACCATAAAGTTGTTCTCGCGCATGATCTCGTAGGCGTCCAGCATAGGAGAGGAGAAGTCTGTAGAAGCGTCCAGCTCAAGCATTTCTGCTCAATGACTGTGCTCGCAATACAGTCGTCCCCTGGACTTTGCCAGACTAACGACAAGAAACCAAGTTCGAGTGAAGAAAGCTAATCGATGGGTCTCATCCATTAAAGATAGTCCTAGTACTTCCCAATGGAGGTACGATTCGTATAATAAGATTGAACGCCATAGGGTCGTGCCAATCAATCTGTTTCTGGTCATCAAAGTCGTGATGAAATGAGTGGCTGAGTCTTCCAAGAGTACTCGATGAGATGGTAAAATGGGCACTGCCCTGTGCCATCTCTCACAAAATCATGCTCTTGCGTTTCTCAGCGCTACTGAGAACCAACAGTGGTGTGTTGCGTCTAGCTGGCTGCTCAACTTCGATGATAGGGCCTCCAATGGCATTGCCCTCATCGCTGCTCAGGCTCTTAGCGCTGATGGGCCCGACACTATCGACGGAAGAACGTTCCCTGGACCTCTCCTTGATCTCTGAGCCAATTGCGCCACTAGCAGCAGCCCGTAGACTTCCAAGGCTTGGCTTGCTTGAGAGGCTGGTGCTACCAGCAAGAACAGAGTCTCCGTCAGACGAGACCGAAAAGTTGAACTCATTTTCGCTGCCCGGTGTGCCAGCTCCGGAGCCAGATTGACGGCCATCACTGCGACGTTCTCTGCCGGCGCGCACCAAGTCGTGCACAGCTCGACGGCGTTGACGAGTGGCAAAGTTCTTGCTGCCTTCATGCTTGGAGGTAGGCTTCTCTTGAAGCTCTTGCAGATGTGGTGGACCTTTCGGTTGTCTGACTGGGTGTTCTCCGGCTCTTGCTTGTCCAGGGCCAAAAGTTCCGGTCATGGGAGTTTGAGGGAACCCAGCAGACCTCAACGCGGATCCCTTCGTCCATTCACCAGTTGTCTTAATATTCACAGATGACGCGTTCTTGCGATGTCCTCGTCGGAAGGCGTTGGCGGATGGTGGAGGAAGAGGTTCAACCTCTTGTTGAGGGCTTGGGGTCGACTTTGGCGGAGTTCGAGAACGGGCCTCGGTCGAAGCATAAGGCGACTCGGTGAAGTGACGTTGAGGGCCAGACGTCGCAGGCGGAGGCGACAATGAATCATTGCGGCGACCAGCTGCTTGCTCCTGTTGCTGTTGGAGGGCCTTGTCGACCACGAAGCTGGACTGACCCGTCATAGGATTGTAGACAGCAAAAACACCCGGACTTCCCGGTACAGGTTGAACAACAGGTTGCAGGCCATGCTGGAACTGCTGATTGTAGATACTCATTGGTGAACTGATGGGAGACTGGAACTGATGGCCGGCATTGTTCAACATCCCGCCATTCACGTTCAGACCGCCCAACTGCTGAGCAGCCACGGTGACGCTGAGCAGCTGTTGCTGAAGAGCTCGTTGCTGTTGAGCAAGGTAATTATTGGTGGCTATGAGTTCGTCGTACAGATTTTGATCCATAGTGTCTGGTCCATCGACAAAGTCTAGAGTGGGAGGAGCGAGGACCTGTTCAGGAAGAGAGTATCCCTGTTGGTAGCCACCATGGTAAGAGGCTCTTTTGCTGGGAAAGTACGTGCCAGTGGCAGTCTGAGGAGCGGGACTGCCGTATTGGGTCGAGGCGTACCTGCTTCCCTCAAGTCCATGGCCATTGGTGGCAGGAGGAACGGTGGCCGACTTTGGAGCCGTACGAAGACCGGCCAACAGATGACCGCGACTGGTGCGTGGGGTCGACCCAATGTTGGCCTGTTGAGTTTCGTCAATGGTTGAAATCTTGGGAGGAGGGGCCACGCTGAGCCGCTTGATGTGAGACCCTTTCCCACGGGACGCGAAGCCAGGGCCAGAAACGCCGATTGAGTTATTGAAAGGGACTTGGTAAGTCATTTGAGCAACACCGCCAGCGTCGAAGCTCATTTTTTGCTAGTAGTAGGTGGGTATAATATGCAGACCGTTGACTGGATGTGGTTATCAAAGCGGAAAGCCCGGACCAAGTTGGGGATTGGTCAAGAAAAGAATATCCGTGCGCCGCGACGCGATGAGTTGAACACAAGAGAAGGGTATATGAGCTTTTCGGCTGCAGGATTAAGGTATTATTGCGAGGTGCTGTGTAAAGGAATTGATATCTTGAGGTAGGGATGCAGCGATGCAGCGATCGTGGTCTAGTGACGTCGAGGTGCGACAGCAAGAAATGCCTGTCTGGGGACTGGTCAGTGAAGGAGACTCGACGCCGTAGTCGTGCTAAGACATACCAAAGGTTCAGCCAGCTGTGGCAGAAGTAGCACAGAAAAAGGATGCTTGCTGACAGTCGAAGCCCACAGGGGCAGAAGACGGGAAATATACAATAACGGTCGTTTTAGTCTGGGGGCAGAATAAATGTAGTTGTGGAAGAATGAAAGTGGTTGTGATATTGCGCGGCAATAATCGAGTCTTTTTCTTCGAGAGGATAGACGATTAGGAGTTATGTTGTGGTCGTGTGTCTTCTGACAACGTCGTGTAGAGAAGGTTTTTGCTGGCCCAGACCTGAAGCACAGGAGCTTTGGATGTTCTGGATCGAGGTCGGGAACGATTAGGGTGAAACCGCAGGATGGTAGTAAGGAAAGTCGGGAGATAGCGAACTTCGCAGTAGGAGAGGTCGACGTGGTCGGTGTCGAGAAATCGACCGTGGGAAAGCAAGCTATCAAAGAGCTTTGCAAGAGAAGAGACCGAAGAGCAGGGAGAGAGTGTGATGATGAAAAAGGTAGAGATGAATGGTGAAATGGGATTTGACGTTGGAGGGGGGAAACACGACCGACTGGACACGAAAGAAGGAGGAGAGAAAACTGACGCGGGAAGTGTGAGTAGGACGAATAAAACAAGTGAAGACAGTCGACAAGGCCAGTGACCCTACAAAGAGGAGATGAGTGAGCGTGTGAGATTTCCTTTTCATTGGCCTGGAGGACGCCCTCTGGGGCATGTTAGGGACAATTAGGCTCGTCGATAGGCACGGAGCCCCCTTTAGCGGCGTCTTGGCTCTCAAACAGGCGCCCGCCTCAACCATTCGAGTGGCTTCCCACCCGCTACGAGAAAGATTCTTTACTGGCATCAAAAAGTGACAGCACTGGCAGCAGACGATCATCACCCCCTTGCAGGCTAGCACAGTAGAAGGAGAGTTGCTCGCACCCGCGCAAAAGAGGTCCAGAAGACGTGAAGGCGCGTCAAACGAGAAACCAAAGAACAGTATCTTACCGCCTCACCACGGGGACTTTGCGATTGATGGTGCTTGTGAAAGCTACTAATAATATCATGCACAAAGGCACAAACTACCAGGTACGAGTGCACTTATTTGATTCCTTCCGACCTGCTTACAGTATGGCTTCGATTCCCACGAGGTCGATCATCTCCAAAACCAATGTTTCAACCTCATGATCAGGGGTTTGCGTCCATCACTCCCCTGAAATGTGCAGCTCCATATTACTGTTTAATCTGTAATGATTTATGGAGTGCCCACGAGTGCCTTATGATCTCAACAAGAACCTCCACTTGGTTGTTTTCGTGCCTGGAATGACAGCCAGCCTAACGGTTAAGGAACGTGAACCGTTTACTCCCCTGCCGAGAGCCTACCTAGGTACTTGCCGAACCCAGGTCCTCGGTCAAGTCCATCTCCACGTATCTGCAGCCTTGTCCACAAAATGTCCAGGAGTAATCAATTCGATGCTTAATTTCATCCCATCTCAAGCTTTTATGGAGCCCTTCAGGCTTTCGCCTCGCTGTCTCGTGGCACCCAGCCGGCCGAGCTCATCAGCCGCAACAGATAAAGTCCAATTTTGGAGATTACATTATGTGCCGTAGATCTAGAATTCAAACTTGACCAGTTAGGACAAGCCAAAAAGACCCTGGCGAGTACACACGCGACGCGTCCATGATGAATACAGGCTGTGGAGGGGACAATTGTATCTCTATCTACTCTCTATTACGAGAGAGCCAGCTACCAGGTATTATAGTAACCCTCAGCCATACTGTACAAGCTGGTGATTGTATATGATAGTACATTTTCCTGGTCTTTTTCACCTTGCTATGCCAAAACCGACAATCAAAGACATTCCATCCCATAATCTGGTGATATACACATTTTTATTTTTCTGTGTCCCTGTTGACCACTCCAGTCTGTCCTCGGGCGTCATGAGCCGCTGCCGGAAGGACCTCTGTGGTCGAAGTGGCAGCTTTGTCCACGGATTTGTCCTGGGGTTCTGAGATAGGCTTTGATGATTGACCCTCAGTTATATTCTCCCGTTCTGGCGACAATGTCTCGTCATCATGGACTTTGACTTTGGCTTCCTTTTGGGGCGGCTTGCTGTTTGCCGAAGGCTCAGTTTCCGTTACTTTGGTATGCTTCCCTTGTGAGCCGGCCGCCTTCTCCTCGGGTTTCCGGGCTGGTTTCTTTGACGATTTCGAGGATCGGGATGTGGCTGGCTCGGGCTCCTCTAATAGTCTGTGCTGCGGTGCCGATTGTTGCTGTTCTGCTGCCTTTCTCTCCGCAATCTGACCGACCAACTCCTGTCTCTCGGCCTCCAATTCGGCGTCAAGCTCTGCATCATCATCCAGTTCGCCTTGGTAGACTTCAGGATGTCTCTGGAAACATTGCTGCATGCCTTGGAACTTGTCGATACAATCCATGCCCTTCGGCTCCTCATTTGAGAATACGAAACACGAGAATGCCTCTCTGAACTCTGGTCCACACGGCCCGTGGGCCATTCCACCAAGACAAGGGCAATCCCAGTTTATTTCGCCGGTTTCTGGATTGAAGGCACCTTCACTGGCCGCCTCTTCTTCCAGCTCTTGAGGAGATGCAGCATGATCTTGTGAGTCTTGTTGGGCAGATACTGAGGTAGAAGCGTTTTCAGAAGAGACTGTTTCCGCAGCAGACTTCAAGACAGAGGTGTTTCTTTCCGCCTGTCGCGCCCGGCGCGAAGTCAGTTCTTCCAAAGAGGTGCTCTCGACGGAGTCTTCTAGGGCATCGAGGTTGGGGTTCAATAGGTCTAGCGCGACGTATTAGCATGACTTGGTCAAATACAATATGCTTGCAGTTTGGCGGAAACAACGTACTATGCTGCGGCTGCTCCGCAAAGACCGGACTGGTGTTGTAATAATAAATGCCGGCGATGGCAATGCCCCATCTCAAAGCGCTGCTCTTCCAACTCCGTCGTGCATTAACACGCGATGTGCTAGCAAATCGTTTCCCAGCTGTCGTCCGCGCTGGTGCAAGAGAGGATTGTGCTGCAGAGCGCAATACTGTCCTGGCGGCCGGTCGGAACATTTTGTATAAACTCACTTTTTGGGTAGGTCAAGGTCGCGGAGAGTGAAGATGCATGCTAGGTTGACCACAAAAAGCGAATTCACCCAGGCAAAAACTGCGCGAAGCAAATGGCAACGACCGGCTGCATATAAACCAATTGATGTCACAATTATTAATTGAGAAGCTTCGAGTCCGAGATTCTTTTTAGTGCATTCACAGATCCTGAGATCCACCGTTTACGGTGAAGTATGCGACAGGCTTCGCTCAGGATCAATCTAGCCTTGTCATCTCAAGTTTTATCATTTACTTTCCTGTCGTGTGTCATTCTTATCGCAACGAACCGATGTCTTCCGCTGGCTGGACGACCTGGCATCCTTGTGGTCTGTTGGGTAGCGAACCTGTCAATCCTTTCGCCATAATTATCCTCAATCAGCCGCTGAATGAAAAGGCTCTAGACGCTGTCATCCGGTCAGCCTCCCTCCTGGTGTGCGCCGACGGTGGTGCCAACAGGCTATATAAATACGACCAAGACAAGAGAAACTTCAAAAGCCGCCTTCCAGACGCCATTATAGGAGATTTCGACTCTCTTTCGAAGTCTGTCGAAGAACACTACCGTGCCCAGGGAGTGCATGTCATCAAGGAACCAGACCAATATTCCACAGATTTCACAAAATGTCTAAAGTGGATCCGGACATGGTGCCAAAAGGATCCCAACTCTCCAAGCACGACCATGGATGTTGTCGTACTTGGAGGTCTCGGTGGTCGCGTGGACCAAGGTTTCTCACAGATTCATCATTTGTACATGGCAGAGAACGATGAGGCTCTGTTGAAAGGTCGAATCTACCTTTTGTCAGAGCAGAGTTTGTCATTTGTCCTAGCTAATAGCAACAATCGTATCCATGTAGTCCCTGGATATTTTGAGGAGAATGTTGGTATCATCCCTGTTCTCGGGCGCACCATCCTCACCACCAGTGGCCTAGAATGGGATGTACACCATTGGACGACCGAATTTGGAGGCCAAGTGAGCACAAGCAACCACATCCGATCTGACAAGATCGAGATTTCCTTTCAAGGTCCCAGACCCTTGTTCACGATGGAACTCCACAAGAGCCTTACCGCCACTGGCTCCTGAAGTCTGATGAGGCGGCATTGTCTGTGGTCTTTACCCGAGTCACTCCGGCCCAGTCGTGCACTCTGATGCACACTCCGCCGAATATGCCTCGACTTGCAGCACGGCTATGCAGGCGTTGCTGTTATCGGCGTATCGTCGGGCCTGCTGCGCTGGTGCGACAGTCGAAATGGGCAGAGCCGCAAGGTCATGGTAGGTTGAGCTTGTCGATCATTCGGCTTAGATGCTCACAGCATCGATGCACGATGATGGCGTAAAGCCAGAACGCTTATTGCAGGTGGTAGATAAGGATTGGAAATTGCCGGCCGTGTTTCAAGTCCTATCGAGACCAAGAATGGTCAATCAGCCTGTCTTCTTTGACAAATTGAGATGTTCCTTTTTTGGTGATTGCAAAGGGCTCCTAAGTGCGCTTTTGCCACCGGGACCATCAGCAGGGGATGCTGCGTTTCCATACCAATCGACATCACTCAGATTGAGTCTCCTCGCTCGTGGCGCGTGGCGCCCAGATTTCTCAGCGCGGCTGAGAGGTGGGTTGTAGTGTTCGAGTCCTGGTTTGGGTCCCTTAGTATTGGAGTTCTTCCCCAGAGGGGTTTGCACAATGGGGCTCAAAGGGGATGCGTTGGGTATACCATCATTTTGGTCATCTTCGCGCAGATCATAGTTCAAGACCAGGTTCTTGATCCGTTGTTGCTCCTCTCTTTCCGCTGCCTGCTGCGACTTCATTGATACTGCAAAACTCGAGTTTGAAGGCAGTTCGATCGTTCGGGTCTAGGAGAAGGTCAGTTCACTTGTGCGTGCTTCCAATGACGACTGCTATCGCGGGAGCGTGGAGAAAGCCACTTGCCTGTTGGCGATTGCCCTTTTTTGTCATCAGCGAGAACGCCATTGTGTTCGGTTGGGTCTCCACAGGCGTCTTTGGCTCTTCGTCTACCGGCTCTATCGGTGGTCGCTGAACCTTGCGGATCGGCAGCGGCACATCGAACTGAGCCCTACGCTCGAACTTGCGAGAGTTCAAGCTTTCAGCCATCATCTTCTCAAATTCTCTGTCAAAGTCCGCCTCGGCCTCTGGATCAAGCTGTTCTTCTTGACGCAAGACGACGATTTGCTCTTCTTCATCCGAGTCAACTTCTTCCTTTTCTTCGGCTGTGTCCTCCTCAACCCCAGCCTAAGTTGGTTAATCCAACTGTCATTGAAGAGTGTGGGTTCACTTACCTCGCCTTCTTCGTCGGAGGATTGTGGGAGGTCCGCATCGAGATCCGCGTCACCGTCACCCAGGCCGTCCTCGGAACCCGAATCCTCGAGATCTTCTGCTTGTTCGGCGGCTTTTTCCGCCGCAGACTGCCTATAATTGGCGTTGACGGCTTCCGCAAAGAGCTTGGCAGCTTCGTCAAGTTCGGTCACGAGCTTCCAGTTAGGTCGGACGAGGGTGTAGGTATCTTGCACCAGGAAATCAATTTCCATTGGCAGTGGGTCTTTGGTCGCCATGTAATACTGAAAGAATGTCAAGAAAAAGTCAAGCTTCTTCCGAGAGCTACCTCGATCGAAACAGATTCCGCATGTATCGAGAATCGTGCAAACAAGACGGATTCGGAAGAAGTCATCTGGAGGATCGAAGGATGTGTAGCTGTCGGGCTGAGGGGTTCCACTCTCGTGGCCGAAAGTCACGATGCGATACAACGTATCAAAAATGACGGTGGAATCGATCATTTTATAGTTGTAAAGCTCTCCGAGGTATTTGACTTCAGCCACTCTTCGCTGATTGAATTTGAAATCGTTTTGTTCGAGACCAAGGGTAATCTGTTCGAGAATGTTGTCGATGATTCCGATGGCGAACTCCTGATGGTACCGAAAGAGCGCCTGAAGCAGAACAGCAAGAAGATGAATGTTGCTGAATTTGACCTTACCAGGTTTGCTGAAGATCTTTTCCAGTATCCGCACGACTTCTTTCTCTTCCCAATGGAGCTTCCTAATGGTCTTGAGTACTTTCATGTAATTGCGCTTCGTCATATCGATGTAAACCATCTGGCGCACGAAAAGCTCCATGGGGGTCCGTTCCTTTTGTTGGATCGCAGACCGCTGTGGGGGGTCGACATAGTAGAGTGCATTCTCAATAAGCATGCGTTCTTGACTACCCAAGTGCTGCGCAGACTTTTTGCGGCTCAACGTCTCCAAGAACGATGCCATTCGTGGAGATGTTTCCGCATTGCGTAAGAGGTAGCGTCCACAGTTCTCCAGTAGATGGGCGATGATCTCGATGTTCATTCGTGAAAAGTCGTCCAGACTGACTTTGAAACAGTGGAAGATAACATGCTCAGGGACGATGCCGAACTTGGTCAGCTCGGCCAGGTAGCGGATATTATACATGCGGACCTGGCCCAAAAAGTCTTTCGTCTTTCGCCGTTGCAAACTGCGGAATTCGTCATCAAGATGTGTCACCAGACTTTGGACGATATCTGGCATGTACTGGCCTAGAGTCGCAGCCAGCCGAGCGTAGAAGGGTAGCAGATCGGTCCTTCCTTTCGGAATTTCTTGTAGTGACTTGACGAGACGGTTTCGTGATGCCTTGGAATTGAGGAAACAGAAGTCGAGAGCAATCTGATCAACCATTTCCTTGGTTTGGAGGTCCGGCAGGCGAAGGAGGATAGCATCAACTTGAGCGCCGACAGATTTGTTGGCAATCGCCGTCGACTGATCATCGCTTTCAGAGGATTTGGCGACGCCGTTCTCAGATGTGGTGCCATTAGAGTCTGCACGCTCCTCTGCTTCAGATTTCTTCTTCGAATCTTCAAGGAGGATTGCCGGCACACGGCCCTTGAGATCGACCAAGTTTTCATAGAAACGACGCTCGTCCTCGTCCTCCCAGATCCCTGCACCATCATTTGACCCTTTAAGATAGTCACCCGTCTTGATCATTCCAACGATACCGGTAGCGCCGGAATCGCCTCCCTCCTTGTCTTCGATGTCTGGCATCTCTTGTCCAAGAATGTCACATAGGATTTGTGCATTTGCGACCAGCTTTTCTTGTGCCTTGGCTTGCCTGTCGAAGTTGGCCTGTCTATCCTCGAAAATTTCACCACTTTTGACGTAGGCTTCGGCATTCCGCCGACTTTGGTTGTTCAATGATTTCTGATCTCGAATAACGTGCGATTTGACACTCGACAAGTATCGCTCAAGGACGTTGACGAAACGTTGTCGTATGGGTGGCGGAATGATAGGCGCATCTTCGTCATTGGGATCACCTGCAGGATCATTGTCCTTTGATGGCTGTACAACCGACCCATCTGCATCCACATTCTTGCGGCCTTCCTCCGAAGGTGGTTTGACACCGAGAATATCCCAAGCAAAATTCTTCACGAAAAGGACAGCGAGGCTCAGATTCGCATGTTCTGGATCGTGGCCCAATAGCTCCTTCAGGACTTCCAGTGGAAAGGGTTCATGCTCGATGCGGTTGTCATTTTTGTTACCATTGGTAAGAGACGGTGTTCTGGCTGCCGTCTGACCCTGTGTTTCTTTTCCCTTGGCTGGAGCGTCGTCCGGGCGGTCGACATCGTCCAGGCTCCGAAGAATGCCACACAACCAGAACTCGGTGACTATGCGTAGCAGAATTCGATGGCGCTGTAGTCGTTCCTTCTCCTCGCGTTCACGAACTTCAGCAGTCCATAGTCTGACTTGGGCTTTATCGGGAGGGGTCAGACCCTTGCCCAGCAGCCATGCCAACTTCTTTGTGAATTCATCGGGACCAAATCGTTGATGCAGTCCACTGACAAGCTCTACCGCCGTTGCGATTTCACTTGCGGTCTTGAGCCTACTCAACCCCTCCGCAGTGGCCGAAATGATCTCAGACAGATATTTTTGTAGTGACAAAGTTCGGACTTCTGCAAGAAAGGTCTCTTGTGCAGAGGAGCTTATGCCGGTACGCAGGCGTTTGATAAAAGCGGTGTTCTTCTTGAGGGACGAGTCGAGGGACCCTGCCACATCGTAGACTTCTATTTGTTCATTAGCAACGCTTGGTGAATGGCCGCGAGCGGTATACCCTTTGCACCGCCCCAGACGCTCAGATTTAGGTCACGTAACTCTCCTGTCAACACGAGTCAGTACGAGGACGATATAGCAGGGATGATCAGCCGTACGTTTTCGCTTGCGGTCCATGACGGTCCGGGGTGTTGTGAGGAGTAGGATAACGCTCGCATGACGAGAAGCGCAGGCTAAGAGGATTGCATGAAACCGCTCTTTCACAATGGGTTGTCAAGGTCACTGCTGATATGGTGGACACGACAATGACTGGTGAAGCAGTTAAATAGACTTGTCTATGTCTCGGCTCCTTCACCTGCGTTGACTGTGAAGTATGCGGGCCGACCTTTCGCATATGATGGACGCCAAGCCCAGTGCCTAAAGAGGTCATGCAGGGCAAGACTGCGCTACTGAATCGCGCCTCTACAGGGGCCACGAGGGGGTTCACTAAAGTCCTTTGATTTTTAGAGGGGTTACAGCCTTGCATCAAAAATTCAAGTCTGCAATAGGCCTTCACAATTGCACTCTGTCTAGATACCTGTGCCTCTAGAAGCAGATGCCACACATTTCCAGTAGCCTGCGCCGTGCCTGTGTCGAAATACAATGTCTATCCTTGAAATGCCGTTCATTAATTCGTACAGATGCGCCCATAAACACTACCTTGAGGACTAAACACTCATATCTCTTCTCCAAATATCTGTGCCTTCTGTGCTGCAAGTTTGCTCTTGCGGACCTGCGCAAGCTCCCGGTCTGCTGCAGACTTTTTATCGCTTCCATTCTCGACTTTGGTTTTCTTTCGAGCACCGGCCTGTGGGCCTTTGGTGGTGGAAGGGTTTCTTTTTCGTTTCTGCCCCTGCTCGCCATCATCTTCTTCCTGCGCATCTTCAAGAGTAGTGATATCTTCTGATTCCGTCCATAGCTCATCCGCCGACCAGATCGGTACGGCGACAGAAGATTGCCCCTTGATGTGGATGCCTCTAACATTCCTCCAACCTTTGACGACATGCTTTTCAATGAGTTTCTGAACAACTGCCGATATGTTCTCTGACAGTTGTTCCGGCTTGAATGAAGCCAGTCCGACACGTACAGCCACCAGTACACCTGGTCTCAGATGAACCGGAACTGCATCGAGAGCCTTCTCAATTTCCTTGCCCAAAACAGTTGGTGAGCTCGGTGGAGCAGCTCCTTCCTTCTTGGCTGACTTTGGACGCTGATCTTTCTTGTCTTTCTCAGTATGTGCGACGACTGTGGGAATCGGCCGCTTGGTCGTCGCTTTGTAGAACACTTTGCCCAGGACCCCGGGCAGACGAGTTACGATCCGCTCGTCGGCCAGAAAGATGTCGTGCTCGCTCAACAGCTGCCTTCTGGACTCAAAGGTCTTGTACCTTGCTTTTAATTTGGTAAAGCCAATAATTCTGTTGATCCGGGACTTGAGGTGTTCGGGGAAGGCAGGATCGGCGACCACGTTCTTCACAGCTCTTTGTGGATCTGCTACGATGAGACATATTCGAAGGTCTGAGGATTTGTTGAGCGAATGGGGTACGGAGATCTTGCTCGGTTTTAGTCTTTTCTGGTCGACAATGTGTTGTTTGGTGGTCAGCGTGAGCCAGATGGGCTTGTCGCCATTGCTGTCTGCTTCGTCCTCGGAATCGGAAGTTTTGGCAGCCAGGAGATTTCGTTTAGAAGACTCTTCTTGTAGTCGCTTGGTTTCGGCTTGTACGTGCTGTAGCAGGCCTTGAGATGCTTTCAGAGTCTGCAACGACTTTTAGTGAGTTTGTACCACGAAAGATCACTGGTTTACACATACCTTGTCAGGGTCGAGCTGATAAGGAGTGCCTTCTGGGCGCTTGTGGGATATCACGGCTGTCGTCATGGTCGCAACTGTCATATCGGTAGGATTATGGACTATTCTCAACTCCCTGTATGGGCAAAAGACATTGCGCTGAGAAAAAGTTCGTAGATGATCTCCAAATGCTGGAAAAAGTGGCCGCAGGAAACTCCACTGTGGCCGGCTAACATTCCTCTTCCATCCTACTCCGCTTTTATCTCCAAGTACCAGGACTTAACGCGAATACCCGACAGTATGTTCGAAATCATCATCATCATACCTTTCCCACCGATACATCGAGACAATGTCCAACCATGCCACTTTAGTAATGATATTTGCCTGGAATGACCGAAGTGTACTGGTATTCATGGATACAATGCGCTGTACGAGCAGGGTGGGTGTCTGTGTAAGGCATATTCTACATCCTCCAGCTCGAAGTCCTCAGCCTCTGCACATGCTGTGAGAGGAGACCGACCACACGTCTCCAGCACATCTTCCATGTAAACTGTATCTCTACAGGTTTAAGCAGACTCCGTGCTCAATTATAATCCATAGCGACCGTCCCATCGTCATTCCTGCCACTCGTATGCATTGTTTCGATCATAAGACGCGCTGAAATTGATGGGCGTCCCCCCACCGTGAAAAGAGGAACCGTGCGAGCTACGCGAAGCGCGCATTGCATCGAATCACGCGAGGAAAGTCTCATTTGCACCTCTCCCACAATTCTTCCTCGACCTTTTGCTTGACCTTTGCCAACTTCAACATACGTTGTGTGTCTCGTTCCAGTTTGTTGGGTTTCTGCTTTGGTCTCTCATGAGCATACACGCTCGTCTAGACAAGCATCTCCTCCTCCGAGGACGCGCTCTGAGCTGGTCAACAGCCACCTCTCGGCGGCACTCGTTCTCCGGGTAGCTGAGAGGAAACCTCACCATGGCTCCCTCTGCCACTCTCCCTGAGGTGCCGGCATCTCCTACACCAGGATCGAAGAGAACCACCACATCTCTCCTCCCTGCCTTCGAACCCTTCTCATCTTCCCCGGCTCTACCGAGACCACTAAAGCGTACCCGAGATGCTGCATTTGACGGGCACACGACATATCCCACGCCCGTGCCAACTTCCTCTACAGCCATCCTTACGTCTTCACCCTCACGAGGCACAATAGCAAGACCAAATCTTCCCAGCACTTCTTCCACACTCTCAGAACGCACCCCACTCGGAACCGTTCCTTCAATTCAACTCAATGGTGATGGTCAAGTAACGCGTATGGGAAGATCCAGCGCCTCATGCAATTACCAGCTCTCTGCCAACCGCCTTATATCTCGCGTTCATGTCGAAGCTTGCTACAAAGCTGCCAATTCGCGTCTCGAACGTGATCGTGTGGAGCTCACTTGCACGGGGTGGAATGGTATCAAAATACATTGCAAGGGTCAAATGTATGAGGTCAAGAAAGGAGAGACATTTTCTTCCGATGTGAGAGATGCTGAGATCATGCTGGACGTTCACGATAGTCGCGTGGTCATTCAATGGCCGCCAAAGCCACGTCTAGGTGCTATCTCATCGGATGAGGATGACGAGGAGGATTCCCCGACCAAACGCCAGCGAGTCATGCTCCGACATTCGACGCCTCCAAGTCCCAGCCCCCTGCAAAGCCGACGACGACCAGTCTCTCCCGTTTCGCCATCACCCGCTGTCCAAGCACTGTTGCCTTCATCACCACCTGTTCTTTCGACCAAAGCAGTCACGGAAGTTGTCGAGATATATGAAGATCCGGAACCGGAACCAGAAACTAACGGAGCGACTGACGTTGCCGCAGTATCTCAGACGACTACGCAGGTGCTTTCAGACAGTGTCCAGAACTCCATGACTACTCAGACCAACATCTCCAGCACATCGGAAGACTTCTCTGATAACGATGAGGAGAATGATCCCATCATCCATTCATTTGGCCCATTCGGTGCTAATCTTCTACCACGAATGGCGGCGTTCACCGCTGGAGATTCTCCCAATCCTAATGCTTCAGTGAAAAGTTCTCGATCATCCCATACCGAACCTTTGCACCCGTTTCAAGCTCCTGGCCTCGCTGCAAAGTCAGCACCTGAGTTCGATGTACGAAGTCACGTCACCAATCAACTTGCGTTCTCCAGATTGTCTTCAACCCCGTGGTCAACTATTCTGAGCCACCTTCCTTCCGAGGCGGGCACTTTGTCGATTAATGAAATCAAGCGAATCGTGAAAGAAACAGCGTGTATCGGAGAAATTTCGCGCGAAGGCAAAGATGCCGCTGGCAAACCCCTTGAGAGTGAATACTACTACCTGCCAGACCTTGATGAGGATGAAAAGAGAAGGGAAGCGGTCGTCAACGATCTGCGGAAACCAAGTTTGCGAGCATGCCGCAAGCAACACAAGGTCAGTCTATTCCGTGCTAAATGTCTCATTCCACTGACAACCTGCTAGCAATACTTCTGGCGAAAGCCGAAATGAAGTGACGAAGGAGCAGTTCTAACTAAACAGACCGCCACTCACGTCAGCGTCCACGAAAGGCCCTACCTGTTTCCTATTGCCGATTCCCTTTTGTTGCATATCCGTTTGTTGCTCTTTCCATGGAGCCATATGTGGTGTTTAGCGTTCAGCGATTGTGCATAGCGAAGAAACCTGCATGTATGGTTAAGCATTCCGTGTAGTCTGGGTCACAACATGATGGTTGTAAGAACGTCTCACGAAGAAGTCACACAGTCACAATGGAAGTAGCTTGAGAGAATTAGTCCAATGTCAAATCTCTAAAGTCATCACTCCCTACGTGTAAACACGTCTGGATACCTAGGTAGCTTTGAGAAATATGCATAACGTTTTTGACCACCTCCTGGTTTCCGACCCCCTCCTGGGGCTAATCGTGCTCGATTTTACGCACTCCTGCACCACCACCACTTAACTATATAATATAGGATAAAACTGCCAGTTATTCTCGTCCTCGTAACAGTCCCAGGATGGTGTCGACGGTACCGTTTGACTGTAAATACTATGAGGAGGTACCTATAGTGGTATTATTAGGCTGCACTACCACTAACTTGAAAACTGACTCGTATAATCGATAGTAACTAGCGTGTTAGTTAGTATAAGAAAGATATACTATTAAGAGAGACTTAACGAATAGCCTAATTAAGGCTATCGTCGATCGTTTAATAAAGACTATAAAGGCGTGAATAATCTCGTCGTTATCGATACCCTTAGTATTAATAAACTTAGTGTTATTACTACTATACGGATCTTCTTTACTCGAGGCTTCGTCGATAAGTTCTATATAGGCGTTTTTAGTGTATCCTCGTTATTAAGGTCGTCGAATAGAGAGATCTCTTTATCTTAATCTTATCGTCGCTTAGTTTTAGAAGTAAACTTAGGGTAATAAAGACGAAAGCTATTAAGTTCGATAATAAGGCTCTAGATCTTAAGTTTTTATATCTTCGAATTACTCTTATAGGTCTTCTTCTTAAAAGCTTTTCTAACGCTAACGAGCTTCTCTTTAATATTAATATACTCTCTATATAGACGATTATACTTATCCTTCTTCTTTTATCTTTACTCCTTCTTCTTAAGAGCTTCTTTATTAACTACTTGCTTACTACTAAAGTAGCCCTAAAGCTTATATTTAGTAGCTTTTTTAGAATCGATATTAGCCTCGAAGAAGGCTCTTAAAGTGTAAAGATATATTATCTTTCTTATCTCGTTTACTATAAAGGCTCTCTCGGTAATCTTAGTAAGATATAGACGTTTATTAGAGTCTCTTTTAGCTATAATCTCTTCTATTAAGGTATAAAATATACGTTTTACTTATGTCGACGATAAAGAGATAGTACGTTATAGAGAATCGAGTAGCGTCGTCTATAAGTATAGTACTATTTCGATATCTAGCGCCTATTCGATAAAGATTTTATATACTATAAGTTATTTATCGATATTTAGTAGTTAAGTAATTAGTTTATCTTCTCTAGCGGTAGCGAGATCGATCTATAGCTCCTTAATAGCGTTATTCCTAAGTATCTTTTTTAGTTTAATAAATCGAAAAGAGATGGCTATAGAATTAATAAGCTAAAGACTACTATTACGAAATCCTCTTTAAATATTACTCGAAAAGAGTGCTTTTAGTCGAAGTTATACGTAAATCTCGATAATCTTATAACTATTAATTTTAATAAAACTAAATAATACTCGACGCTAAAGTTCTATACTATAAAATTACTATACGCTCTTGAAATAATTTATATTAAGTAGTTAAAGAATATAGGACGTATAAGGCGGAAGAAGAAGGAGCATAATATTACTCTCGACGTATTTTCTATAAAACTCGAGATTATCGTGACTTTTATGATCGTTAAGAACGAGTAAAGTATATTTACTCTTACGACGCTTATTAGTAAAGAGGAGAAAGACCTTTTTAAGCTACTAAAGAGCGATATAGTTATTCGACTAGTTATTTAGTGAGACTATATATCTCTAAACGTCTTTACTAAACTAACGACGATAAGCTATAGTAAGATTTCTCGAAATCTACTATCTCTAATCGTTATAAATAATAAAAGGTCTTCTATAAACGCTTATAGTACTTATAAACTCGATAAAGAATACTTAACGCTTATTAAAAGAGGTTATCGTTATCTATCGAGAATTAGCACTAAAAACTATCTTAGTAATCTTTCTAATTAACTCTTCTTTAGTATAGCCCTTTTCGTCTATATTTTAAACGTTTTTAGGGAAGATCTTATACTCCTTTATCGTCTCTTTTAGCTTTTATATAAAAGTACAGTAAACGATAGATATTCCTTAAAGAGCCCTCTTTAATTCTAGTACTAACGAGAGCTTAAAGACTAAATCTATATATCTTTTAATAAATCGACGCGACTAATTCTTACTAATTATAAAGTTAACCTTAAAGCTTAAAATATCTCTTTTACGAGCCTCTCGTCCTTTACTAATCGCCTACGCACTTTTTAAGATTACTAAAAGAGTTAGTAAACGGCCTAAATTATATATATATAAAATATACTCCTTTAAAGTATACTTTTCCTTAATTATAAGTAGCTACTAGCTAATATAGGTAATCTTTTTAAGTAGATCGTCGTTTAAACGTCTTCTTAACGTAGTTTTAAAGATTTTATATCGATTTACGATAGTGTTTACTAAAAAGTAGCTAAATTTAATAGCTATAAGTACTAAATTAAGTCTTTTCTTCTTACTTAGTATAATTTTAATAGTATTAACTATTTCGAGCTTTAATAGTACTATACGAGTAATATCGATCTTTTCTTAAATATACTTAGGCTCTATTAAATCTAAAATTACTAAATTTAGTGATAGCGAAGATAATAAGCTTATTTAAGGAGAAAGAGGCGGAGTAACTAAGAGCTTTAGTAATAAGGGAAGGAAAAGATTACTTCTTAATAACTCTTTTACCTCTTAGAAACTCGACTTAGTAATTCCTATAGCTATTACTCGCGTTTATTCGAGAAGTATAAGAGCTAAGAAAAATACTTAAGTCGAGTTAGGGACTATCTTAGCTAGGGAGAGAAAGGACGAGATCGACGACGAGGTCGAATTACTACGAGATCGAGTAAATAGCTTAAATATAATAAATTAGGCTATTTAGCTTAGTTTTAGACTTAGTTTTACGCTTACTTAAATAAGTTTACTAATAGTTATATAAAATTATTTATCGAGCCTTATTCTCTCTCTTCTTATATATCTATAGCGCTAGCTTAGGGGCGACGACGAGATTAACGCGATAAGATTATAGTAATAGGGAGACTATATAAATTACGTTTATTACGCTTATTAATACTAAGGATTAGAGCTAGTTTTCTATATTACGCTTAAAAAGGCGACTTAGAAAGATATAGGAAAATATGTAAGTAGTAGATAAATAGATCTTCGAGATCGACTTAGGATGTATAGGAACAGCAAGAAAGATAGTTAGGATGCCCGGAAGAATAGCTACCAGCCTAATTATAGTGGCGAGTGTTCTAATCGGCATGCCAATCGGTCCCTAAGCTGGTACCTAGCATCGTCGATCAGGGGCAAAAGAACGCCTAATCGCCAAAAACACGATTTTCACGATTTTGCGAGTAAAATCAAGCACGATTAGCCCCAGGAGGGGGTCGGAAACCAGGAGGTGGTCAAAAACGTTATACTGTAGTACTAGGTCCGGCCTGGCTGCCGACCCGCGTTTACCCGCATCTCGTAACCATCAATAGGCGGCCGATGTTCGGCGCCCACGGTCCGAGGTTGGACTACGGCGCAACATCGATTGTCACACCAGTGCAGACTCATTGAACTTGGAGTCGATGTTGTATATTGAACCTGCTTGGGCAAGGCCAACGACAACCACTTTTGAGGCTGTAGAGTCTTTGCGTCTGGCAATATGTTGTCGGCTACCAGACACTCTGCTCTACGAGCGCTGCGGGCGCAGTCTTGCACAAAGTCCATCTTCGCACAGTCTCATTCCTCGTCACTCGCGCGACTTCTATCCACCCTCGCCCTCATCGAACAGAAAGATGGGAAACTCAACACGGGGTCACTAGCCGCTGTGACTGCAGGTCTGAAACTCGGAGGCTCTGTGCATGGTATCGTGGCGGGAAAGTCTGCGAAGTCTGTGGCACAAGAGGTGGCCAAGGTCAAAGGGTTAGAGAAGGTCATTGCGGTTGAGAACGAGGCCTACGAACGAGGATTGCCTGAGAACTGGGCGCCGCTGCTGGTAGAAAACATCAAGAAGGGAGGCTATACACATGTCATTTCATCACACTCTGCATTTGGGAAGAGCTTGCTGCCCAGAGTGGCTGCACTGTTGGATGTGCAGCAACTCTCGGACGTCATGGGGATTGAAAGCGAGGACAGTAAGTCTAGGTCACGTTCGCAGATGATAAGCCTCGCTAACGATTTGCAGCATTCGTCCGACCTATATATGCAGGCAATGCCATTCTGACGGTGCAAAGCACGGATCCTACAAAGTTATTGACCGTACGGCAAACCTCGTTCGCAGCAGCCGAGACCGAGGGCGGCTCCGCGTCTGTCGAGGATGGCGTCGACCCCAAAGCCGAATCTCCCACGGAATGGATATCAGAGGAACTCGCCAAGTCCGACCGACCAGAACTTGCATCTGCATCGAAGGTGGTCTCGGGCGGACGAGGCTTGAAATCTAAAGAGGAGTTTGATCGGCTGATCCCACCTTTGGCCGACGCTCTGGGCGCCGCTATCGGTGCGTCGAGAGCGGCAGTGGACAGTGGTTTTGCCGACAACAGCTTGCAAGTTGGGCAGACGGGAAAGAACGTCGCTCCGCAACTTTACCTGTGTGCTGGTATCTCGGGTGCGATCCAGCATCTGGCAGGTATGAAGGACAGCAAGGTCATTGCATGCATCAACAAGGATGCTGACGCGCCTATTTTCCAAGTGGCTGACGTTGGTTTGGTTGGAGACTTGTTCGAGAAGGTGCCTGAGTTGACAGAAAAGCTCAAGGCGCAGTGATGATCGGCCACCTTGTTATACAAATTATACAGATCATGGCAGTGCAGTCGCAAGCGCTAGCTGTGTTATATCATCGCGTTGACACTCTGTCGCATGAAGGCTCCTTCTTGCCAGCCTCGGGAAAGGGTGAAGACGTGCAATTAGGGAGTGGGTGCAAAGCCCTTTTGCAACGAGCCGGAAAAATGAATAAATGTACTCTATATCCGACTTCTTTCCCGTCGATTTTCAAGTAACACTCGGCTCATTATGGGCAAGCTGATTTCCAGCCATATGTCGAAATAAATACCTAGAGCGACACTTACTGATGCCCATGCAAGGTTTGCTCGTCACGAAAAATATTGTTGTCTCCCTCGCCCTGCGACAAAGTAAATAACACAACTCCACCCACTTCAAGTCATCAGGCTGCAATATTCGGAGATGTGTATTCCTTGACATACCCATGACTCTGCAATCCACGATACGAGTACGAGTACGATCGTGATCGTTCAATATGAAAGCCAAGCACGCCCATCTGCCCCAGTTTGGTAGTTGACCAGTATCTCTAATCTTGACGCTTGCGTACGCAAAAGCCAATAAAGACTTCAATCGTTGACCCACGGTACTCAGGGATTCATTCCCTTTATGGCGTATTTTTGCCTAGTATTCCAGGCATCTGCGACCTTACCAAGGTCTATTCTGGTTTTGTCAAATGTTCATTGGCAATCGGCACGAGTTGCTTGGTCATAACGATCAATGCGGCTTGACATTTCGAGCGGAGCCAAGAAGAGCGTGAGTCAGAGGGCTGGGCGCTATTGTGGCCATTGGGCTTCGCGCCAGTCACAAGGCGGAATGCGTATATGACTGACTAGGTGTGTGTCTGCAGAAGTACAAAGGTAAAGGCAACCCATTTCGGAGGCCTGAT
Organism: Exophiala sp. CCFEE 6388; assembly: GCA_035928005.1. Lineage (NCBI taxonomy): Eukaryota > Fungi > Ascomycota > Eurotiomycetes > Chaetothyriales > Herpotrichiellaceae > Exophiala > Exophiala sp. CCFEE 6388. The sequence continues at coordinate 324,455 of JAVRRU010000023.1, forward strand.
ATCCTGTCAGGCACACATCTTTGACCGAACGAAAAGGTAGTCTATCCACCGTCTGCATCAACCTTCTTGCACATTCCACCTACATCAAGACCAGGTACATCCTTCAAGTACAAGAAGGCTTGCTGTCCGACGGCGTCGCCAGAACCACTTGCATACCTAGGTCAAGAGTCGTCAACAGCAGGGACCGGCAGCCTGTTGAGCACAAAAGCCTCAGGCCTTCCACAGCTTTGCACATACCCGTATCTCACTTTAGCGACTTCGCATATCAGAGCAACCTGAGCCGCTTGGAAAGGCCAAAGCCCACGACTCCACATAGTTGACTCCATACACCAGCAATAAACATTCGAACACCGAAAGCAATGGCACCCTCAACGAATGAAAAGGCTAGCGCAAAGACCGATACCGCTTCCATTAAGAGTACCTCCACCATGTCAAGCCTGAAGGCCCTGTTGCCGAGGAGATCGAACAAGCAAGACAAGCCTCAACCTAAGGAACAGTCCCCAGAGCAAAAGGCGTTCAGGAAGGAGGCCTCGGCCACTTATATGTCGATGCTGAGGTAGTTGAGCACAGGACTTCTTTGACAGCAAGGGAAAGGAGGAGAATGGTTTTTGTTGATGTTCCACAAACCTGCAACAGAGGCACTGTTGGCCTCGGGATGATCGTTCGACCATACAAGTCAATACATCACGGGTGCCTCGGGCAGGAGCCTTTGGGGGCTAGTAGAATTTGGCAGTCTTCGAGGTAGAGCCTTGTCATGGGACGTTTAGTCGTGCGAAGGCACTTCAAGGTGAATCGGTGGCGCATTCCCCGGCATGTTTAGGCATCACCGTTTTCCGGGTGTTTGCTTCGGAAAGAGGTAACTTGAGTCTCGGAACAGGCCAGCCTTTAGGGCGCCCACCAGTATAAGTAAGCTGACACCAGCGCCCTTCCGCATCTTTGAATGAATATAAAATGAACATTCTGTCTGTTTGTCTTCCTCTCTCACCTTGGAGTCGCAAGCGGACCCGCCTCGGAACCTTTCAAAAAGTTGGCAAACGGAGATCGCACATTCGGCCATGGTATGTCCGCAGAAACACATGAATATCGCTACATAGTGATGGTGAGACTCGGTCCTACCGAATCCGCTCCGACGACCGAAGCCCTGATTGCACTTCTACTGCCCGAAGACAGCTCGAAATGGGGTTTCAAAGGTATCATACCGCATGCCAAGGTCTTGTTGGAAAGCCAGCAACCAATGCGAAACGGCGCCATACCTTACACCCACCGTTCCAGCTTGTTTCCACCACAGTCCATTTAGGGTAATGGTTACGTTCTTTCGTGATCGCTGCTACCCGGAGATACGGTTCAGGTAGGGGATCCAGGTCAGAACAAGAGGCTTAGCTCATATGATCGTATCTGTTTTTTTGTGCAACGGTCTCAATTCGTGAAGAAGCAGCAGTGAAGTTTCTCTCGTCGTCGTCCACAGAGCCGAATCACTATTTCCTTTGGAGCGAGGTCTAAAGACCGAAGTTATGGATCTGGGACGAAGAAAAAAGCGGATATGAATTTTATGAAATCCCCTGTGGAAGTGGCTGACACATGCGACTCGGGAATCTACTGTGTTTAGGCCACCACAACAAACGTGCAGCAAACGTCAGCCAATAAAGGATGGGACCAACATGGACTGAGATTGCCCTAGAAGAACCCACTCGCAGATGCATACAGATATTCGTCCGTGTTTCTCGTTGGATGGGCCAGCGTTTCTGTACAAAAAGACTAAAAGCTCGCGCTTATCAAATGCCGAGCTGCACCTCTTTGAACGGACTCGGTACGATTTTGCATTTCCTTCCGGGTACGGATATCCCTTTTTCCTAACCTCATTAACCAGGCTCTGGCATCAAGTCTTGTTTATTCTTCTTATCAAACTTACAGCTAATTGCAGGCAACTACTTCTACGTCCGACCAGACTGTACTTGTCAACCTTTTCATATCCGAAACTTCATCTTACAGCCTTACCGAACATATCGAACCACAATATTTTGCCGCCAATATGTCGACAGGACTTGAAAAGGAAGTTCCTGTCAACAATGACCCGGAATCCCAACTTCAAGAAAAAACTGGTGCAACAGACGCAGACTCACCCGCCGACCGATCGGTCACCTCTGCAGAGCAGAACGTTCAGGCCGAACCTGCAAAACCGCCGTACAATCCATGGGCCGACCCTTCTTCCTTCCCTGATGGGGGCACTCAAGCCTGGCTCACCGTCCTAGGAGGATTTTGTTGCTTGTTCAATTCTTGGGGGTAAGTTCGACACCTGCGTTTGATCTTGCAATCTATGTCTAACCTCATTTATAGATGGATCAACTGCATTGGTAGGTACTTCTTCTGGAAGACTATGCTATTGAAGCACGAGCCTTTCAGTCCGCCTGCGGCTCTGTTGATGCAGCTTTCTAACAACTCCCAGGTGTCTTTCAAGATTACTACATGGATGTCCCACTCCGACAGTACTCCGCAAGCACTGTCGCATGGATTCCCGCGGTCGAGACATTCTTCATGCTTGCATGTGGTCCTTTTGCTGGATACATATTCGACAACTACGGCCCAAGATACCTACTCCTGGTCGGCTCCTTTATGCACGTCTTCGGTCTCATGATGACCTCGCTCTCGACGGAGTACTACCAATTTATGCTCAGTCAGGGTGTTTGCTCGGCTATTGGAGCTTGCTTTCTCTTCTCCCCAGCTATGGCGTGTATTTCAACGTGGTTCTATAAGAGGCGTGGCATGGCCATAGGCATCTGTGCGGCGGGCAGCTCCCTTGGTGGCGTCATCTTCCCTATTATTGTCAGCCACATGATCAACGAAACCGGATTCGGCTGGGCCATGCGCACCTGCGCCTTCCTCATTTTATTCAACTGCATTATCGCTATTCTGACACTTCGCTCCCGGATTCCGCCCGCCGGCCGTAAATTCGAGCTGATGGCCTTTGTCCGCCCCATGCAGGAGGTTCCTCTGCTTCTTACCACAGCAGCAGTGTTTTTCGTAAGTATTGGCACTCTACATAACCATACACCTTGCTGACGTGTCAGTTTTACTGGGGAATGTTTCCTGTCATGAGTTTCATCACAGCCGTCGGCAATGGGCGCGGTATGTCTTTACAACTGGCTCAATACCTGGTCTCAATCCTCAACGCTGGCTCCATCTTCGGCCGTACATTACCCGGTATTCTGGGCGACAAGATCGGACGTTTCAATGTCATGATTGCATTTTGCACCATGACTTGTATCTTCATGCTCGCCATCTGGATACCGGCCAAGAGCAACGCTGGTCAGCTCGTCTTTGCACCGCTGTTCGGGTTCAGCTCAGGCGCCGCCATCGGCTTGACTCCTGCGCTTATTGCTCAGATCTCACCTATCCGCGAGATTGGTATACGGACTGGCGCCGTCTTTGCGGCCGGCGCCATTGGTGCATTGACTGGAAGTCCTATTGGAGGTGCCTTGATCAGCCGCGACAATGGAGGGTATTTGTATATGCAGCTCTTTGGCGGCTGTTGCTGCATTGTCGGTGTCCTATTCTTCTTGGCCGCCCGTATCAACATTGCGGGTCTGGAACTCAAGAAAAAGGTGTAAATCATTCGAGGGCGATATGATTCGACCACGAGAACACATCCCATTCTGCTGTACTATTAGCCACATGATAATAGACTCCTCTTCGCAATATCCCAATCAAATCAATGGTTTGCTAATGCTTACTCATCATTCAAGTTCTTTTAGCGTGCCAGTGTCTGTGGACATGCCGAACTGGATTCATTAGGCGCGGCACCTTCCGTCTAGGCATCTCGGCAATTTCAACCTCAACTCTAGCATTTGTTTTTCAACTTCGGCTCTTTCATTCATTATCAACTGTTCATTGTCTCTCGGGTATCAGCTCATGCCATCGTCTAATCGTTCTCAATGAGTCTTTCCTTCATCACGAAGACAAGCAAGCAATATCATTTCGTTCACTTCGATGACCTCCTCGGTGTCATCATGTCCCTTGTTGGCGGCGTTATCTGACAGACAAGTCTACTCAACGTAGTCAGTGTCGCTGGAGTCGCTCACTGGCCCTTCCATCTCGTCGTCTTCCTCGTCGTCATCGACAACCACCTTCTCTTTGCCCTTGACGCTCTTCTTGCCCGCATTCGCCATGCTGACCGCTTTCTCCATGTCACCCTCCACGACGGCAGTGACCAGGGCATCGTAACGACCCTCCAGCTTCTTCAGGCGGGCGACTTCGGCCTCAAGACGCTTCTTATCGTGTTTCCAATCGCCCCCAGCGTACGCCGCTTCCAATCGAGCTTCCTGAACTTGCTGCTGCATCTTGACATACGCGCGGCAGCCCTGTTCAATCTCAAGGTCCCAATCTGGCAGGTCGAGGCCGTCCAAGAAGTCACCAAGGATGCGGGCGTTTGGTTCGGTCCAAAAGTCTGGCAAGTCCTTCTGTTTGGCGAACGCCTCATCGACATCGCACAAGACAACGCCGATCTTGACCATCTCGCCATCAGCCCGCTTGGCCATGTTGACGGTGAGCCACCACTTCTTGAACGCGACAGGGTCGAGGAAGAGACCGCGAGTATACTTGTGGATAGTTGCCTTGGTAAACTCGGTTGTCGGACCATAGATCATGACACCAGCGAACTTGGTACAAGCTGCATTGATGTTGGTTCGTTTGAGCTCAAAGATGAGGCTGTTTTTGATAATGTCCTTCACGGCTTCGAGGGTGTTGCATTTGACAATGTCTGACTCAATCTCACGAGTGAAACGGCCGGCCAGTGGGGCGGCGACATGGACTTGGACAGGAAGATACTCGGGCTCGAACGCAATAGGACCAGTGCGGCTCTTGTGTGTCTTGATGATCGCCTCTCTCTCCTCCTCTTCGATGGACTCCCAGGTCTCGTACAAGGGAAACTGAGAAATCTCGACATTGGTTGCCGGTTCAGTACCGGTTTGAGGTTGGGATTCGTCCGCAGGACCAGCAACATCCATCTCGTCGAATTTGCGGCGCAATCCTTGTGCTAGCTTGCCCCCAGCGACCCTCTTGTTTCGGGATTGTTTGTGTTTGGTACCCTTTGGAGGCATTTTGGCTGACAATGATAGGTTTGATCGAGGACTTTCGGGGAGCAGTGTCCGTTGATTTGAGGGAAGTACAGAGAGACAGTGGTATCTAAGCGGCAATCCCACAACTGACAAGTCTGCCAATAGGTCGCAATGATACGAGGTTACGTGGAATATGGAAGAGAAAAGGTTGCAGAGATTGCAAGAGCGATTGTTCAGGCAGTGAGAGTGATGCTTCACTGCTGAACACTTCGACGACTACTGCCACAGCGGTTCTTCTGCGGTCACAGTCTTCACTACGTTGGCTCATAACCTTGGCAAAGCAACGGACTCTGCGCAGTGACAACACTCAGGGAGGCAACCCCTGGCATCATAGCCTCGTCGCCAAGCCGTCATCAGTGAACCGCTACAGCCCACGATCCCGAGCAGAAACCAATACAGCAAAAAAAGAATGCCAAAAAATCCAAAAAGAATGAGAAGGTTCCAAACATTTTGCTTTTCAAGAGAGACAACTCCTATCAGTTAAGACCGCAAGCAGCTCCACTTGGGAAAGGTTGACCACCCGAGGCAGAAGACCCTGTGGTCGATCCTAATTAACCAACCCGTCTACGAGCCAAAGGCAGGCGACAGCAGTGGGCTGAACTATAGTCAAAGTTCATTTATCCTGGGCTTGGGTCTAGCTTCGGACGAGCCTCATAAGCTAGCCAACCAGGCCACGCAACCAGTACCATTGAATTGGTGACAATTAGTCGATACTTCAAATATATGAAGGGCATTATTCAAGTCACTTGGTCATGTGATTTGGGCGCCGACGAGCATTCCTTGGCAGTCAGCCAATTTGCAATCTACCATTGCAGCAAGCAGATATGTTGTGCCATGTTTGAGTGCAGCCGCAGATCCTTCGAGTCTCTCCCTTCATCGTGGTCGGAAGCTAATCGAGTATGACACTGTGAGGATAACTTCCTAGGACCACAAATTCAAGAGAAGTTGAAGGACATCGTCGCCGGCTAGTTGAAGTGGAGGGAGAAGACCTGCTGTCACCGCAAAATCATCTCCTACCTCATCTTCTGGAGCCTTGGCCCAACCGTTTCAGAGGTGGATGTAACAGCCAGCGGCAATTGGATCATGTCAGATTTTGATATGCAAGCCACGCCCATGGTCTCGCTGACAACAATTGGCTTGACCAGGGACGTCGGGACATTTCATACAGTGGCGAAAGTCGACGCGAACACGGGCAGCATGGCCTAAGAATCGAAGAGGCACCGTGGTGACGCCAGATATGTCTTGACCACACATTCAATCACTGCGCGCCAAACTCAACCCCGGCTCCGAGTCCTAAGCAGGAAGAGGGGTGCCATCCCCAGCCACGCCATCCATGAATTGACCAAGGGCTCAACTCCACTTGCATTTTCAGATCGACAAGGCCAACCAGCGAAATCGGCGTCCCACAATCTACTACGTCGTCCATGTAATCAAGCCTCTGCAAGCTTCTGCGAATACAGCCAGAAGCGTGTTATCCATGTCAGCCTTACTGGCCGGCCCGCCCGGCCCGTAGGCAGACAGGACGTCCAGGTGTTGGGCACGAACAACTTGCCTCCAATCCGATCTGTTTCAGCTTCATGGCAGTACCGTCGTTCCTCCATTTGTCGCTGCACCGGTGAGCTTGCGGTATAGCCCCAAAGGGCGGTGAGCGCGGCCGCTGGCGAATCCAACCTCAACTGACCATTGTGCAGTCTAGTGTGGGCCGCGGCCAAGGTCGTTCCTGTCCAATGTGCTCGGTAAACCCAAAAGAAAGTTGCAAAATTTTGCAACTTTATTTTCATTGGGTTCCTGGGAAAATTTGCAAAAATGGCCTGCAAGCTGACTTAGATGACGCGTGTATGCAGGCTCTTGATCTGCGAAACTTCCATGGCTAGGCTAGCATTGAGATAGACAGGCTCGAAAGTCCAGCCTGACGCCCTCTGTTCGCACGACGCTCCATGTCGTCGGACGCTGCTCGAGGGGAGACCGAAGGGTTGCTGCTAGGTTGGGCTCAACCCCACATTGCGGTTGAGCATGTCGGGCTTTGTTCGCAGTAACATCGACATACCTCGAAGTCTGCATACATGAACATTCGTAGCGACATCCTGCGCAGTCACCGTTACGGCTGGAAACAGGTGCTTTGCATTGGGCACAGTCCATGGTTTGTTCTGCTTGTCACAGCACCATTCCGAGATTGGAAATTACCGTAGATGAATGCTTCACCCCCTCCATGATGCGCCTTGTTTCCTCCGGCTTCCATGCCTCACTGCGACTGACAATTTTCTACTCTCCACGACGCCAGTGTTGGAACTTGGAGTTGGGAAGTATTTTGGCAAGCTATCACCACCAGCCCTCCTCTTGCGGGGCCGAGATGTATAAATATGGCCTTGCTCGACATCCTAGGCGAACAACACTTCTCCCATCCTTCTCCCAACTTCAGCAGCATCGGAAGAGCTCACAGGCTGAGAAATACCACGACTTTTCGACTCTAGTGAAGGTGCATCGTTCACCTGTGAGTATAGAGCGTACAATGCGCCTATGCACGCACTACTCGGTCATTGACGAAATTCAAGGATCATCCTGCTCGAGGCAGTGCTCATCATGCCCAGTGGCAATCGCTTCGTCCACCAAGGGCGGTCATCCTCTGGATCCGGACTTGGGCCCAAGATCAAGAAGTTTGTGCACCAAACTGGCCAGAAAAGAGGTTACAAGAACTGTATACAGTGCCACCTTGCCAAAAGAGAGGTGGATGAACATCTGTACCAATCCGATCATGGCTTACCGTTGACTCGATGCATAGTGTGTCGCAGTCCCTGGTCGCAAGTGCCAGGCATGCCAGAAGACGAAAACAGAGTGTAGCCTCGTGATGGAAGTCCCACCTGCTGGTCGTCCAGAGCAAGAGACTCCAGCTTTGCAGAGCTCCAGTGGAACTCAGCTGGGTATTGACCATGGTCAGCCAATATCTTCGCAGGCCCACGGCATCTCGATCGATGCCGGCACTTCTACAAGTGTGCCGCATCCTGTCAATGTACAACATGAGGACTCGTACGTTCATGAGTGATTGGGGACGAGCCTGCGTTGACCCTCGCAGATCCGAGCTGGCATTCTGGTCAAGCACGTATGATATCTCAACTCTTCAACAGTTGCAGTACTGGCCGACCTATCAGGAGTCACGCTACCTCGGCAGCACACTTCCAACGTGTAGCTCTGGCGACGTGTGGTCTCTCCCGCGGGCGGCGCCGCAATCTGGCTTTGTCCGAGATGGAGAAAGTGCGGCTACATCAAAAGATAATGGCCGAACCTATCACCTGCCAATTCACCATAATGAGAATGCAGACCACAGCCAAACGCCGGATCAAAGACATGGTAGTGGCCAATCTGATACTAACGAAAAGGCCGAGTACTGATCAGTCATCAGACATTCGGAAGTCGGCGGAATGAATGCAAATAAGTCGTAAAGGCGTCCTTCAACGGGATGTCTCTTCAAAAGACAGCTATTGTGAAGCTGGACAATCAACACCAGCAAGGAGTCAATGAGGCACAGTGTCTAATAGCAGCTCAGCTGATAACTGGACGCTCTCACCGATAAAAGTCAATTCAATATATTCTCGCACATTTTGTGAGACTGATGTCGACTGAGACACGCTTGACGAATGCTATATTGCGAGTTCGATGACTTTCGAACAGGAATGCAATGTGTCACGGCAGTGACTGGCGAAACCTCCAATCACGTTTGGAAGGTTTGCCGAGCGCTGAGCATATCTCAGCGCCTCGGCCGGCAACACTTGTTGATAGCCTCCTTCGTACAGTATTTCAATCACTTCATATGCCTACGAAGGTCCGTGATACAATGGCGTAGTACTCCAAGGCCCTTTCACTCGTAGCGGTATGTTTAATTGTGACTCTGTCCCAACCGGCTGTTCAATCGAGGGGATTATTCGAGCTTCCCATCTTCCTCTGATGCTGTACGCCGAACACGCTGGTCGGGTGACGGTTAAGATGGGTCAGGGCAAGCCGAACTGGGTTTGACGGGCGCTCGACATCAAAGGTTGGAACATACCTTGCTGCTCACTATTTTGTGCCGTGGTTGCTGGACACGCCAAATGGCGCCAAGAAGTTCATCGCCATTGGGTCTGTTGCTAGATGTATCAGGCGAGGGTGCATCGCAACACTGGATACACGATTAGTAAGAAGGCACAGATCCGGCTGGTGGAATATCTGAGTAAACAGTATGGCGAGGCTGGATTGGTCAGCCTTGCGATATCCTGGGGCGGTCAAGACGAGGATGGCTGTGGGGAACACGCCGGAAGGATTCTTGCCATGTGAGTGTCCTTCACGTTCCAATGGTATTTCACCACCTATTGATTTTTTGACCACCTATTGGGCCTAGTCGTGGTGAAGAATGGATCTTTTTACTGATCTGACGGACGAGGTTGCGATCTGTGTGCGCTGTTTGTGTGTTAAGCCCCCAATCCTGCAATATTAGCTACCTAAGCGGCGAGCTTATCTGTGCCACATGGGATATGGATGAGTTGAGGTCCACGAAGAAACATATTGTCGATAGGGATCTATTGAATGTTGGCTCCATTGACAGAATAGTGTTGAGTGGCGATAAGTGGACCTTGACTGGTCGCCGTCGGCTTAGGTATAGGTTCTAAGGACACCAATCCGGAAAAAGAAGTTGTCAACTGGAATTTTCCAATGGCGAATGCGGGGACTTGTCACGAACAGCGCATCAAAGAAGATCATGATGCAGGTACCAACCAAAATCTGCCACTCATCAGTGATACTCATACACCATCCAAACCACCAGCGCTGCGACCTGCATTTTGTCCACAGTGGCCAGTGTCAAAAATAGAGTCCAATGCCGCAGGATCGGCATCCTTCTGAAGAAAAGAAGGGTCTGGATGTTACACGCTCCCGTGTCCTCTTCTGCAGGTCTGGCTTTCTTTTGCCTCTCACAAAAAAACAATATGCAGTATATGAAACGATATTCTATCAAAACCTCATGTTTACGCAGAGATCTGGGAACAGATTTGTATGACGACTTAGCTCGGCTAACACAACAATCTCAAACAGTATGATGTTAACGGAGCGGATCTCTAACCTGATGACGAACAATAATCGACGAGCCATCATTCGTGTCAGGTTTTCCCACGTTTCATCCGCGAGTAAGGGAAAGTCCACTTGACACCAAAAATGACGTTGAGAGAGACCTAAACGAGCGAAAATCAGAAACCAGACACGCCAGAGATGTGTTGAGGGCGTTGTGGGCGCGGTGGACGTGGCAGGCCACCCTGGTTGATTGGCCTTTATTGGTTTGGTTTGAGGCGGGCTCGACACTTGGCGGAGCGGGAATGTCTCAGCATCCTTTGCATGAGGTCTCAGCCAGAAGCAAACAGAAGAACAAGAGGGGGAATATACACAGCCCGAGCAATGCCTGCAGATAGGTATACAGCCATTAAAGGACAAGAGATAGGAACAGCTGAATTGTAGAATAAAAGCAAACCGGAGGACTTATAATGGACAAAGTTTGAGGTGGTAGATACTCCTCCAGTCAAGCCCGATCTGCCGCCAGTACCGGTTAGCGAGGCTCCGGTGGCTTACCAGGGATTGAGAAAGAGAGACCGGCCATGCATCGGTTTCGTTTTAGGGAGTACACAGTACCAGGTAGTTTTTATTAATCGGCTCGCCTCGCCACCTGGATTTCTCAGGAAGGTCAGCAGCCCCGATTAAGACTTCACCAGGTTCACCTTCACTGTTAAAGAAGCTGGAGCTCTCACATGCCATATGCATTGACTTTGAACTTTACTTGCACATATCCGCTCACACACATACACAACATTTTTCCAACCACTCGCCATCCACCACCTCAAATACTGTAGCACCACAGTAAAACTGCCGCTGCACGCTCGGGCCTCTGTGTCAGTGGTCGGTATCACTCAATCGTCAGCCTTTTCGCCTGCACCCGCTCAGTGCCCCATCCGTGCTCACCAGTCACACCAGTCAACCACCAAAAAAAAAACCTCCCGGAACATCAAAGCCTCTCAGCACACTGCCACACATCTTCAGGCACCTTACTCTTCTTTTTCTCACTCACTCACACAAAATCTGACAATCTCTTGATCCTCTTTCCGACTCTCTCCTTCGACGTCTCAAACGATCCTCAGTCATTCACTACTTGCTGAAGTACCACCTTCGCTTCAGTCACAATGTTGGGCCTACGAAGAGCATTCGTTTTTTGCACGGCGATTTTGGGTGCCTTGAGCGCACAACACACACAAGAGGATGATAACGGATTGGTCAATTGGGAGTCGTTTCATGCTCTGCTCGAGACTGTTGACCCGGCTGCTCTACATTCAGTCCTGCACCAACTATCTCCAAAGTTCCAGGATGGCGTCTTCAGCAAGGACCGTGCGGCCATTGAGCATGTGCACTCCGAAAACCCTGTCATTGCAAGCAAGCTTGTTCATCTAGCAAAGAAGAGACAAGTCAGCAATACCACCACCACTGCCACTCCTGCCACCACCACCGCTCTCACGCCCGTTGAAAGCAGTGCAGCAGCAGAGTCAAAATCTCAAGCTGCGAGCATATCCTCCGTTCTATCCTCCGAAATCCTCGCCTCTACCGTACCGGGTGCGACCACCATCACAGTTGCACCTTCCACGCCTCTTTCTGCGACGGCAATCAAAACGACCAATGGCGCCGTTGTCTACAGCACATTCGGCGGTGGTGTCGTGACGCTTACCTCCTCTGCCGTGGGCGTCCGATTCACTCCAAGCACCTCAACCCATCTTTACTACACTACCGCCGCCGATGGGAGCGTAGAAACACAAACATCGGTGGTCGTTGTGAATGCTCCAGTGACTGGAACGGATGCTTCTGCCGAAGGAGCAGCGGCGACCACGAGCAGCAATCCCTCACTACAGAATGGTGCCTCCTCGAATAAGGTCGGAGGTCTCCTGATAGCTCTGGGCTTGGGAGCTTGCCTCTTTGCTTTGTAAACAGAGTTACACGGACATGATTTTTTTCGGCACGCATAACGACGAAACGGCTCAGCATTTCTCTCTTTCTTGCAATCTGCGACGGGCATAGCTTGTGGCGTTCTCAAATCACTTACCTGTGATGTGTTGGTGGCCCTTTCTGGCTATAATGGCAACAGATATGTACATGAGCGGGGGGTTTTTTTTTTGGAAAAAATGGACAGGATAGTAGAACAAGCCGACAGTTGGATGAAAACGGTATTGGTAGTTGAGGCTGCAGTTCCTGGCGGCATGGACATAATCATGGTTGTCTTGGTCGAGACAACAACCTCAATCCAACACTTCAAGCTCTGATATTGTCGCAATGCTCTTGTTCCATTTTACCTACGAGAATTTGATATTCGTTCGCTCACGTGCTGATGTGCAGTGGCTGTCATTGTGGTCGACTTCATTCATGAATATTGTGTGAGCAATCTCAGATTTCTTGGTACGCGTCTCTGATTGCTTTTTCGAGTATTCGCACGAAACGAGGCCTGTCGCAAGACCAAACACTTGAAGCAAGAAATCATTTGTTATGGCGGAAAATGTGCGCACAAGATGCCACACAAGCAACCAAGAGACGAGGAATGATCAACCCAAGCCTGCTTGGCCTTCTATGGACGCTTTATATCGTCGCCGAGATGTTATGTTTGATTAGCTGTGGAGTTTCGTCGACTCCTGAAGCAGAAGTCAAGTTTGTCTCGTCTACCAAGTGTTTAATTTTAAACAGGCGGGATTTGAGCACTGCATCTATCCAAACACCAACAAAATGGACGAATGTGAGTGGTGGAAGAGGCCAGTTTTGTGAAACAAGCATCTGTGAGACTGTGGCAGTGCAATTGTTTGGAGATTTGCTTTTGACAGCGGCGGAGAATTTGATGGGCATTGATGGGCTTGGATGGGCGTCTCCTCCTATGTCTGGAGAGATGAGCGTTGGAAGGATTCAGGAGCGTCGTTCTGTTACTCCATAACTAGTATCTACTCAGTGATAATCAAGTCGAAATGAAGAGTGGTAAGGAGTACGCGTCAACATTGTCGGAACTCATGAGGCAACATGCCCGATGGTCTGGGTGAAACTTTGCCCAATGGGTGAAGCCCCATATTCATACTGTGAGGGTGTTGTGGAGGCACCAACAGGGTCTTGGACTCTTGGGATTGATGATTTGCAGGGGTCATAGCCATCATGCCCATCTGTTGACAGGCCGAGAATCTTGCACGGAGCAGCGCGTGCCATGCCATGCATTGCACCGACTTTCCAACACCCTTTTTTCTGCCATTGAATCCTGTATAATCCTGCCATCTTCAACCTCCTGTCTTTGTTAACTATCCCCTCGTTCTTGAATATTGAAAAAGAGCAGTCACCATTCTTTTTGTGTGTCGCTCCTACCTTCGCTGTTTAATACCAATCTTCTGTTGAGCATCCTCACTCACTTGGATCTCGACTCCCCTTCAACTTTACTCTTCGCACTAAACGCGCCCATTACTATTCGCCCCGTGCTTCAATTGAGCTCAATACTTCAGCGAAAGGATCGTTATCTTGACAGTTACCCAATAACCCAACATGCGTACCTCAACTCTCGCTACCCTCGCCTTGAGCGCTGCAACTGCTTCGGCAAGCCTCACTGCCGTCACTGTGAAGGGAAATGGTGTGTGCTCAAGTCCTTGTCGTTCAATTGCATTCTCCTGACGCTTTGTACAGCTTTCTTTGCCGGTAGCAACCGATTCTACATCCGTGGTGTCGATTACCAACCTGGCGGTTCCTCTGACGTGGCTGATCCTATCGCCGACGAAGCTGGCTGCACAAGAGATATTGCCGAGTTCAAGAAGCTGGGTATCAACACTGTTCGTGTCTATACTGTCGACAACACGGCAAACCATGACGCGTGCATGAACGCCTTGGCAGATGCTGGCATCTACCTGGTGTTGGACGTGAACACTCCCAAATACTCCTTGAACCGAGCAGACCCAAATCCTTCGTACAATGCCGTCTACCTACAGAGTCTCTTCGCCACCGTCGACTCTTTCGCCAACTACACAAACACTTTGGCCTTCTTCTCCGGCAACGAAGTCATCAATGACCCTGCATCTTCCGCAGCTGCTCCCTACGTCAAGGCTGTCACTCGTGACCTCCGACAATACATCCGTACACGGGGTTACCGAACCATTCCTGTCGGTTACTCGGCAGCCGATGTGAGCGAAAACCGTTTGGAGATGGCCGAATACATGAACTGTGGCACCAGCGACGAACGATCTGATTTCTTTGCATTCAACGATTATTCTTGGTGCGATCCATCCTCCTTCACTCAGTCCGGTTGGGATCAGAAGGTTAAGAACTTTACTGGCTATGGCATTCCGCTCTTCCTTTCCGAATACGGCTGCAACACAAACACTCGTACATTCGAGGAGGTCAAATCTCTGTACAGCACAGACATGACTGGCGTTTACTCTGGTGGTCTGGTTTATGAATATTCTCAAGAAGATTCTAACTATGGTCTTGTTGAGATCAACGGAAACAGCGTCACTGAACTGGCAGACTTCACTGCCCTACAGTCTCAATTCTCCGGAACCGCAAACCCGACTGGTGACGGCAACTACAACTCGACTGGTGGTGCTTCCGGCTGCCCTGCCTATTCGTCTCCCAACTGGCTTGTCATGAACGATTCTCTCCCAGCCATTCCTGACGGTGCCACGAAGTACATGAGTTCAGGCGCCGGTACCGGTCCTGGTCTCACTGGTGATGGTTCTCAGAATGCTGGTGGTGCTTCCACTGGTACTGCCTCTGCTGGTAGTGGCTCGGCTACCGCGACTTCTTCTGGTGGCTCTAGCACCAGCACTCACAAGAGTGCCGCTATGGCCATGACTGCTCCAGAATGGTCATTCGCGCCTATGATTTGTGGCGCTGTAGTGATCATGTCGACATTCTTTGGCGCTACCTTGTTGTAAGATGGAATAACAAAAGTGATTGTACAGTCGAACGAGTACATACATTGAGATCCTGCATTTGCTTTGGTTGAATCAGAGACCAACGAGGACATGGTTGACTTTTGTTGGTCTGGACAATTTGCACTTTGGGAGGAAGACTTGGTGGCGTTATCACACAAGTCATGATATGACATTCGGTTTTCTTATGCAATAGACTTGCCTTTAAACCAATACAATCAAATTAATGGATCAAGCACACGTTGAGAAATCCTTCACCGACTGTGACCCTACTTCATTCATCATCGAGGCGTCAGGCACACGACTGAGAGCTTTGCTAATGTCTGTGATGTCACATGGTGTTCGTCTTGCAATGCGTTTCCAGCGCAATTCTCACATCTCGATGCTATCCTTCTGACTTGCTCATCGGCTGAGATGACTCGTCATGATCATGGCCGGTGACATTCTCAAGACTCTCGGCCACCATCTCTCACCCAAATCATGCTTCGGCTGTCCAGAACGAAATCCTTTCGTGTACTGCCATCTGGGTGTTCTGGTTCCTCTCCGCCATCAGCCACCTATTCGACAACACCAATAGGTGTTGGTGGCCGGAAATTCGAGTGTCGTAGGAACATATTCGAGCTGTACCCTGTGGTCTTCTGGCGACGCTGTTGGATCTTTTGATAAAATGTCATATCAGGAATCAACCAGGCGATGAAGTCGATGCTCATTTCAACACCTCCCCCTCCATGATAGTCTTCAATTTGACCTTTGAGCCCAACAAATCCCAAGGCCCATCAAACCACACCGTTGTCACCGCTACTCCTTTCTTCGGGACGCTGAATGTGAGAAGCCGTCCTTCGCCGTCAAACTCGACGCCTTCGTCGCGTAGGAGACGGAGTTTGATACTCTGATTCACGCCTGACGGTGCTTTCGTCCATTCACCTTTGAAACCGCCTATGTATCCGTCTGACGCGATCACGCGATGGCACGGAACGTCAGAGGCGTATGGATTATTGCGTAAGGCGCCGCCGACGGCGCGGGGAGATGTCGCTAGGGCTTTGGCGATGTGGGCGTATGTGGTTACGCGGCCGGGTGGGATGGAGAGGAGGTATGTGTAGACGCGCTGCGCATGTCAGTATAGGGTTTGGGCGGGAGGTGAGAGGCCAACGGACTTCTTGAAACTCGGTGACGGGCATGGTCGTAAGTGTAACTAGAAAATGATCTCGGTGAGCAGACAGGGAGGTTTGGAGTAAGTGATAGGCGACGACGTCTCGAGTTGAGAGGTTATTGAAGATTGGCCTTGAAATGGATTGAGGTGAATGGAATAAGGAGGGCTTGTATATGAATGTCCAAGAATGAGAAACTCAAGGATCTCGCTTTCATGATGTGGTGTGGTGTAATGTAGGCATGGATGTCAAAGTAGCCTATCATCAGTACGGCGTCTAGGGCGAAGGCGGTCAATGTCACGCATGATGTGAGTCACGGCATTCCCCATCAATACAGTATACCTCTAGATCCGCGGAGGGTAATTGTCAGCAATGTCGGAAAAGTCGATGAAAGAACCTTAGTTGAAGTTGAGTCCGGAGAAGGGGGGATGAACATTCAAAGACGACAAGGCACACGCAATGATTGGTCACTTTGACAGCAAGTGAGAAGAACCACCTATCAACCACTTCACTCCATCGTTGAATACATGTTTCATCATCTTTAACGTTCACCCAGAAATACTCCCACCGTCGTCTTATCATGTTGCCCAAGGATCGTGTTCAGCAGCTCGATGTTGATTCCCGCAAGGGTTGCGACGCCATTTTCAATGCCAACTTCCTTGAGGACATTCCCGAGGCACTCTTACAATGGGGTTATTCCCGCGTCCTGCTCGTGGCCAGTAAAAGCCTGGCCTCGAACACCGACAGAATCTCTGCGCTTCAGTCAACCCTGAACTCTAAACTAGTGCATACGAAGCTTGGAGTTGGTAGCCATTCGCCTTATGCCGACGTTCGCGATATTGCCATCCACATCCAACAGCTTCAGATTGACTGCGTGGTCAGCATTGGGAGCTGCTCCTATAGCGATGCGAGTAAAATCGCGTGTCTCCTAGCCGCGAATCTCGAACCTGGGTTCGGGCTGGGCGACATGGAAGCACTTGTTGACAAGCATCGAGGGATCGCAGATCACAAGGATGGTAGGCCGCTTGAACCCCGAAAGTGCCGCTTAATAACAGTGCCGACGAGCTTGTCGGCCTCTGAATGGAACGCCATCAGTTCGGCCGTCAACAGTCAAGGAAAGAAGCAGCACTACGGTCATTGGGACCAAGGTCAGCCAGATTTGATTCTGTTGGACCCCGAGCTGGCCAGTACCAGCCCGGAGAGATTATGGTTAAGCAGTGGTGTACGGTGCGTGGATCATTGCGTCGAAATACTTTGCAATCCAAAGTCTGGGGAGAAGGGATATGAGGGCGTGCAGGTGCATGCTGAGAAAGGATTGCGCTGCATGATCACCGGTTTGACCGAGTACAAACACGCGAAGAACAAGAAGGAGGCTAGTCAAGAGGATAATGAGTCACTACTAAAGGGCATCTCCGAATGTCAATACGGCTCTAGAGAAGCGCTGACGGGGTTGTTGGTCTGGAGGGTCCCGATGGGTCCGAGTCATGCTATAGGACATCAGGTATGAGAGATACCAAACCCTCCAGAATCATCTATGCCTGGCTGACCGCGAGATATAGCTTGGTTCAGTAGCGCACGTCATGCACGGGGTAAGTCACGAACAACCTGCCCCTCGTCGACCCAAACTAATCATCTGACTTGCGCAATGTGAAGATCACAAGCTGCATCATGCTTGCACCAGTCTTGCGCTGGCAAGCAGCTCATCTCAGCCAGCCGCACTATAAGAAGGCCCAGGCCGGAATTCTCGATATCTTCAACGAGACCTTGGGGTGGCAAGAGACTTCTGCCGCGGATGCTATTGAGAGATTTGTGATGGCTCTTGATCTCCCCACAACACTGCAGGAGGTCAATGTCACATCCGATGAGCAAGTCAGAGAAATCGCCGAAAAGACCATGACAGATGTCTGGGGCGGTGGGAATAGACAGATGGAATTTGATGATGTGATGGAAGTATTGAAGAGCGCACAAGGATAGTTGACTAACTTGAGATGGGCAATTACGAGGTGTTTGGGAAATAGGCATGGCGTTGAGGCTGTCAGGTATAAATAATGAAGATTCTTCATATCTAGCTAGAAGGTGATGCTGGAGTAATTTATTTCAATGACTGACGTCCACTTCTCTTCCAGACACGACGTCCTCGCAAGATACTTATGGCGACTCGGCCAACTCAAACAAAGCAATCGTCTCGCAGAAGTTAGCCTTGTTCACGGAATAAGGCACGACATCCGACCCCATATAATCAATCATGAACTGTGAACCCTTAGTACTCAAGGCCCACAGATAAATATCCGTGCAATTCTCAATCTCGACCATACGCTGCTGACAGCTCTCGGTGCCCAGACACGCCGCTGTGTTCCAGTTCTCGAAGAAATTGTACAAGCCGGCCCCGTACATGAAGATGGATGACGAATTGATCATCCGCAGTCCCCATGTCCGCGGGCAGTTCGTCGCCGATGAGGCACAGTCCGCCCATGTGGGATCGTGCCACGAGGCGTTGGGATAGAAGTTCGTGTTCAGCGCGTTCGGATTGCCTTGATAATACGCGGTTTCTTGCTGGATGTGACCCATGAAGACATTGCTCGAGTTGACGAATTCGTAGTTGAACATGGCTGAGTGCTCGAACGCCGTGCCGTACAGCCACACTGGGCCTTCTTGACTTTCGGAAAGGAAACCCCTGGAAAAGGTCAGCGAGTTCGTCTAAGATGTGGCATGGCATAGCCTGGCCACCAGAATCAATACTTTGACTTACCCTTTGTTGAAGATGGTGATCTGGTCCCGCGTACCCATGTCTAGTTCGTGATCGGCCACCCACCCCCAAGTATTTTCAAAGTAGCCATTTGCTTGGGGCGTGACGTGCAACAGCAGGAATGCGCCAACACAATTAGTCAGATAGGGACTTCCCGATGCCACTGTCGCTGTGCTCTTGATGCACGTATCTTGTTGTAGGTTCGTCCCAGCAGAACCTCCAATGCGCCAGTGAACGTCCCACATTCCAGCGTAGCCTCCAGACACAGCGTTGATGTTCCATTGGACGATAATGGCGCCGGAACATGGTCCCCGAACCTCGAAGACGAGGTCCGACATCTCAACCGAGCCCGTGTCACCAGGGTTGCCGACCTGCCACATTGGCACCGGATTGGACTGGTCACCGAAAAACGAACCCGTAGCCATGATGATGGGCAGACACTCACCAGTGATTTTCAAGTCCTTCGGCACAAATACTGTAGAAGTTACAATATATGCGCCTTTGTCAAAGTAGACTACTTGACCGGTTGAACTGGCCTCATTGAACAGTGCTTGCATTTTGGCGGTGTCATCTTGGATTCCATCACCGGCAAGCCCGTAAGCTTTCGCGCTTATAAAGTCGTTCGCCCAAGAGAGTGTCTCGTACTGGGGCTTGGATCGAGTGATGTACTGGCCGGTACTGGGATCTACCAGGTTTGACGGGCGTGGCACGGGCGCCAGTTGCCTTTGAATGGTTGTTTCCTGGGCGGTATAGGCCGTTTGGCTGCTGTTAGCGTAGCTACATGAGGTGCCATTGAAAGATTGTCCATCAAGTGCCTGGCCAGCGGTGGTCCAAGCATTGCCTTGGGCATACAAGCCAATGTACTGACCACCGTCAAGAATGACTCTTGCTTGAGTGCCACCCGCAGCGGAGATGGCAGATTGACTTCCGGTGAAATCGACATTCTCGAGAACTAGTGTACCGGCGGCCTGCGGAGAGCTGTAGCCCGGAGCATACGGTGTGATGATGCCTTGCGTCGCAGAAATGACGCTGTCCAACACGACGACGGAACCGGTGGCCTGGTTTGAGAAGCCCCCATTCGTCATGTCGATACCTATACCACAATTTTGGATATTGACCTGAGTAAAGGTCCACAGCCAGTCAAAGTTCATCTTGATGGCCGTGGCGCAGCCATCGAATGAAAGGCCCCGAGTCGTGAACTGCTGATTCCCCAGATACATTCCAAGATAGCCGCCTGTAACTGTTACGTCGGAAAAGAAGCCACCTGAGCCGTTCTCCATGTATACGCCTTGCTGCGCATTGTTAACGACGTCCTGGTCGACCATGTTGATGACGATATTCTGCAAACTCGTCGCTTGGGCCACCTGCCAGTGTATGCCGGCAGTTTGCAATGGAGCCTGAGTCATGTCGATGATGAAGTTGCGGATCTGCCTGTAGAAGTTATTTTGGTTGGCGTACCACTCATTTCCACTGCCACTGGGTATATATATATTTGCGTCCATGACAGCTATACCGACGATATTCGTGAAGTTGGAGTTCACTGCAATCTTAGGAGGCGTGACTGCATCTCCCACCATTTGAGTGAAGTAGTACATCACCAGGGGCTTGGAGACGTTGTATGTCCCCGGTGGGAAGTACACCAGAGCTGGTGTGGTCGTCTGGGATTGACAGAATGACCCGTTGACCGAGTTTCCGCCACCGCAGCGGTTCCCATACGCGATTGCTGCGTTGATAGCGTCCGAGTCGTCGTGTATGCCATCTCCTGCGAACGATGGTCAGAGATAGCGTGGTGTCTCTTTTTATGATGGCGACCTACCGTGAGCCCCATAGTCCTTGACATTGCGAAAGACAGGATACGTTGTATCTGGATTAAATGCGACTGTACCAACATCCGGTTTATTTGCGAGCCAGTATGTGGATTGAGCGGTTGAAGAAGCTATAAATGAGGTTGCATACAGCACCAAAGCTGTATATGAGAACCACATCTCTGCTGAAAACTCGTAGCCAGGCGGCGTAGATGTAGCCTTGCAGAGCCTGAGGCGTGTTGTTTGCTGTATGTCGCGAAGATATAATCGAGTAATTCTCGAAACGCGCGTCCTGATAGACCTGGTCTGTGACGCGAAGTATGGCACATTTTGATATCCTGGAATGTTGACTTGACAGGAATGTCTGAAACAATCTCCCTTCGAGTAGAAAATGGCTTCCAACCACGCAATTCCAGCTAGGACAACCCGAGGCGTGCACAGTTATCCAGCAAGAAACAATTCAGCCGCTGGTAAAAATGAGATATTCAACTTTTCTCAACGCTTTGAGCCTTTTCGTCGTAGGCACAAGTGCGTTAACCATCGACAAGAGGCAAGATAGGTCAATCCGGAAGAAGACACGTGAGGTCATGCCGACTGACTGGCTATACAGTTCAAGTGCTGGAAACTCAACAGATGGAAATGTCTCTGGCGTAACTGCAGTCAATTCCACAACATCAGGGAACCAAACTGCAGGCGACCCCCTCTGCAAACAATGTCCTCTGGATACTGGTATATGTTGTGCCGACGCATGTCAAAGTGATGGACACTGCCCTCAGGCAGATATCGAGAACGCTGGCTGGACCGTAGGTTTTCACTTTGTCAAGAGGCTATGCCAAAGCGCAAGAGCTTTCGGGGTTGTCCACTTTCTCTATCAGCACAAGTTTCTGACGACTTCCAGATCAACGGCGTGAAAATCACAGCACAGAAACGACATCGTTCACGACCTCTTTTCGATTGATTGAAAGAAAGACATACCTGCAATAGGACGCCTCCATGCGATCGGGATTCGGATCCCAGACAAACGTGCCTATCAAAAACATCTCAGAGCTCCGACGCCGGATTGATGAATATTGTTTTCCTGTATATTGTTATCGTGGCCAACACCTGCGTTGCGTTGCCTGAGAAACGCAAATCTTGTATTCTGATATGCTTCAAGATTGAATGAGAGGTCTGTTTCATAGTACAACAGCACGCATGAATAATCATCATTATGCTATTTCTTTTGGTCAACAAGCCGACTCCCAACACCCAGCTCGATCGTTAGAGGTCAGCAATCGCAAAGCTCCCCGCTAACTGCAAGGTGACATTATTATACAGCTCGACCAAAAGCACCACTTTGATGACGGCGTTCGTGGCAATACCGAAAATGGCCAGTCAGTTGTCGTATGCTTCCTTGATTTGCTTTTCGTAGTGAGCCTGAATCTTCTTTCTTTGTACTTTCTGTGCAGGAGAAATGAAACCCTGGGCGAAAGTTAGTCAAATTTGTCAGCAAGGGTTGCAAGAGACCTACGTTTTGTGGAGTCCATTCTTCGTCTGCCAGGACTATACCATCCACGATCTCAATGCCAGCAAGACCTGCTTCGCGTCCAGCTTTCTGAATTTCCTTGAGGACGACGCCATTGAGTTTCTTGTCGTGCACCATCTCCTCTACGGACTCTCCCTTGATACCATTTGCTGCTGCAACTTTCTGCAACGCCGCCTCGACCGGCACAATGATAGCAATGGGCTTGGCCTTGTCCTGTGCAGCGAATACGCAGATGTTTCCGACAATAGGTGCCGTACGGTAAGCCGACTCCAACTTTTCGAGAGCAATGTATTCACCGTTCAACGTCTTGACCAAGTTCTTCTTGCGGTCGATGATCTTCAGGTGAGCGTTGGCATTGAATTCTCCAATGTCGCCCGTCTTGAACCAACCGTCGTTGGTGATGGCGTCTTTGGTCTCCTGCTCATTTTCCCAATAGCCTTCGGTCACGGAGGGGCCCCTGATCCAGATTTCACCCTGAGGGGGGTTATTCTTCGCGAAATAACCGGCATCCGGGAAATCGACCAATTTGATCTCGATGGAGCCTGGTATATCGCCCAACGCAGTAGGGTCCCAGGCCAGGGGATCTTGAATAGCTCCCATGGCGGAAGTCTCTGTGAGGCCATAACCAGAGATCATAGGTGTGATGGCGTAGCTGATGAACTTGACAGTTTCCTGCGATATGGGGCCACCACCATTGAAAGCAATACGGAGACGGCCACCAGTCGCATCCTTCAATTTCTTGAAGACGACAGCGTCAAGGATGCCCGATCCTGGAAGGCCAGCACCAAGGAGCATTTGCTTCATATAAAAGGCTCCCCAAAACATGTTCTTGACCACAAAAGAGCTGCTGTTTATCTTTGCTAGGATACCCTTCTTGACACTTTCCCACACAGCAGGCACTCCGATAAGAACTGTTGGTTGGAACTCCCGGATGTCACCTTTGCAGTTCCGCACGGAGGTGTCTGACAGAGTCTTCGGATTGCCGTAACCCATGGTGCCGCCCCAAAACATGCATACGTTCTCGAACATGTATTCAAAGATGTGAGATTGAGGCAGATAGGTGAGCAATGCATCAGCAGGTCCGATGTATGGGCTGACTACGCTCTGAACCCCCGCCATTGCTGCCACCACAGCCTTGTGCTTGATCGTGACACCCTTTGGCGGACCCGTAGAGCCAGAAGTGTACATGATGCAAGCCAAATCTTCTGGAGAAGGCGGCACAGGTTCGACGGGGTTATCTGAGCCGGACTTCCTCAGCTCTTCAATGCCAATGATGTTGATGTCTGGGAACTCTGATTTGAACTTTTGTAGATCTGCGTCCTTGATTTCAGGCTGATCGTTGAAGATGACAGATTTGATGCTCTTGGCGTCCTTCAGGACTTTCATCAGAGTGGGAATCAGGTTGGGGTCCAGGAAGATGGCGACGGAGCCCGTTTGAACGAGAGAATGCCTCAGGCCTTCCTCTCCTAGAGAGTCGTAGGCAGTAACGATAGGAACCGATTGTGACGCTGCCGCATGCGACATTGCGAGCCAATGTGCACTTGATGTGTCAGAAGACGCCGACTGCAGGTAGGGATGACTTACCTCGTAGCACCATAGAGATGTATCTTATCATTCTTCGAAATTCCCAGATGGCGCAGACCAGAACCGCAATCATGTGCCAATTTCTCATATTCGACGAAACTCATGTATTCGTAGCCACTGAGCTCGAAATAAGTCCACTTCTTGTCCACCTCCTGTTCCTGGCCATCAACGACCTTCTTGACCTTTTTGTTTTCGGTGTGGGTCTTGATGATTCTCCTTGTCCCAATAGCTTTGGCATTTCCAAACTTTGCTGCAGCTCTTTTCAGGTTGTCATAGACGGTCTTGACGTCGTCTGATGGCAGGACAATGAGCTTGTCTTTCGCTAGAGGATTGCGTCTCGGTATAGTCTCGCCCTCCACTGGCTCATAGCCGGAGGCATTCACAGAGAAAGGCGGCCTCTTGACTCGCTGAGGTTGCACATAGCCATCGACTCGTGGCCGGTCATCATTCTGTAAGGACATTTTCGATGAGGATCACAGAAGGTTCGGAGCTTTGGAGGATGTGGTTAGAAGATGTGATAGCAGTGGGAGGCGTGAGAATGCGGAGTTCAAGAGTTGAAACTGTTGAGTAGCCAGGCAGGGGGAGGTAGTCCGCACTGTTGCCTCGTATTGAGGAAGGTGTAGCAAGGAGACGGAATGAGAGGATACGAGGCTGAGTATGCTGCCTTGATCGCGTGAGAAGGAGTGACAGTAATGCCGTGAAATAATAATCGAGTCCGAGTTTCAGTGGTACTGTCAAGAGATGTTGGAGCCGCGTGCTCTGCTGACCTCTCGATCATACGTCAGAGATCCGTGTTGTCACCAAGGAAATGCGGAGGTTGGCATTTGGAGGTGTGGCAAAGAAGACCTCATCTCACTCAATCACAGCAGGCAGCCTTCTACGGTACCTTAGCGTCTCCCCCATTGTCAAGTTTTCTGTACACTCCGTCAACTGAGTGTGGCCAACAATCCACACAACGGTATAATCATACCTGCTACCTACCTTAGCATCTACAACTCTCCCAGATGTCCATTTCAGAGACCTCATTGCCCTGTCAAGTGGCCTGGGCTTAGCTGACCCAGGACCTTTCACAATGTCTCCTCTACGTCGTCACAATGTCAACCAAGCACGTATCACGATAGTAATGCTTCATGCGAGCTGCTGACCACAAACTTCACTTTCATTGTTTTTTACGCCTGCTCAAACTGCTATCCTGGTGTGCCAAAAAGAGAGGCTCCTCTATTTCCGGCAGGCTTTCGCGAGGTTACAACAGCTGAGGTCTGTTCCTGCATGTGGCTGACAATTTCAGGTCATGCGAGGGACAGCGATGGCGTCCCAGAGACTCCGCGACTATCTAGGTCCGCCCAGTGAAGACGCATCGGAAGGTAGGTACACATATACTTTCTTCCCTTGGTCATTATTGTTACGTTGTCTCGTCCTAATCACCAAGTTTAGAAACTTTTCTATTATTCAGTCAAGATATCCCCAGCAATAACCTTGGATTTGTCGATTCCAAACTCAATGTCGTTGAGCTTGAGATTGCTGGTCGTGATTTTGCTCTACAACAGTCTCCAGGGCTGCTGAACTCCAGCAGGAAGACTGGCACCACTGGAGCCGTGTTGTGGAAGATAACGCCTCTATTGGGAGCGTGGCTGGCATCATCGCCTAAGCTACTCTCAGAGCTTGATGTACTTCATCCTGCCACAACTGTCGTCGAGCTCGGCTGCGGCGTGGCTGGTCTTTTAGGCCTCCTTCTCTCGAAGCTTGTGAAGTGCTATGTGCTCACCGACCAGGAATACGTTATGAGATACCTTAGAGAAAACATCTCAAACAACACAAAGGCCGTCAAATATTACGCAAATAAGTCAAAGAGGAGTGACAGCCGGAGAGCAACGTCTGACGAGGGCGTCCCGAAAACCCTGGCGCTTGACTGGGAAATCGACAGAGCCGAACATCTGAATTCAATCATCGCACCTCAGGACAGCATTGACCTCGTGGTACTGTGTGATTGTGTCTACAACGATTTTCTCATCAAGCCACTGGTCCAGACTTGTGTGGATGTCTGCAGTCTTCGAGGTCCAGATTCTCACACCATTGTATTGATAGCTCAACAGTTACGAACAGACTCGGTAGTCGAGTTGTTCCTGGAGACCATGATGGAGCACTTCGATGTATGGCGTGTCCCTGAGGAACGCATCGGCCCAGGTCTGGGCTCAGGCTCAGGTTATGTGGTTCATCTGGCCGCTTTGAAGCAGCCGAGTCGCGATAGAGAGATGTAGTAGGAGCGCTGCGTCCGGTGAATAGCAGCTCGTCGAGGTCCATGCAACATCCTTGAATGCTAATAATATTCCACGCTATACATGAGGTCCGTAGCATGATCTGCGCTTCCTGGATCTTTGACGAAGTCATGGGCTGTACCAGTGCCTTCGTGAGATACAGTGGTAACTGGCTGGCGAGCCTGAGTCTGGAAAAATTGGCACGGTCTGACCGCATTCGCTCCTCTGGTTCACATAGATACGATTCCTCATTGTCATCTCGAAGTCCTTCGTACGCAACGATGTAGCATTAATTTTTGATGGACAGAAGGTCTTCAACACTAGCGTATACTACTCCTAGCTTGAAGTCAGATACCCTTCTGTCGCGAACCTGATGGACATCCTACTTATATCTTGGGTGTACTCTCTGTCAGACGGTGCCAGTTTTTCTGGAAACAGGCTCGCGGGTAGGCTCTTGCCCCTTTCTCAGTCTTGAGCCTTGGCACTGGAAGATCGAAAGCGGCCCTCGTCGCAGGGAAATAGTGGCCCTCCAACGCAACGCGATTTTCTGCCTCGTCCCGCGGTATCGTACTTTGTGTTAGCTGTTTGTTTTATTTCGTTTTATGTTAGTCGAGTATTGGCCCTTTCGAGGGCTTACGGTGCACCATGGATCTCCGGTCGACGATCTCTTCTTCTCTTTCCCCAGATGCCTCGATCCGGCAGCAAGCTGAGTTGAACCTCAAGCAAGCTGAACAGCATCCAGGCTTTATCGGCGCGCTTCTCGACATAGTGCAGTCGGAGCAAGATGCCGGGGTTCGGTTGTCGGCCACCATCTACTTGAAGAATCGAGTATCGCGGGGATGGAACAGTGAGAACACACCGCATCAACCCATCTCTGAACCCGAACGCAAGCCCTTCAAGGACCGCCTCTTGCCCGCCTTATCCACCTCTCCTCCTCTGATCCGAGCCCAACTCATTCCCATCCTTCAAACCATACTCCAATTTGACTTCCCTACAAAATGGCCGGAATTAATGGACATTACCCTCCAACTGATGAACACACAAGATGCCAACTCTGTCTATGCGGGTTTACAATGTCTGTTGGCCGTCTGCCGAACGTACCGGTTCCGAGCAGGAGAAGAGAGAGCCAACTTGGACAAAGTGGTCAATGTCGCTTTCCCCACTTTGCTGGGGATAGCAAACAAGCTTGTGCTAGAGAACAGCCTGGAAGCCGGCGAGATGCTGAGGATTTGTGTCAAATGCTACAAGCATGCAGTCTACTATGGTCTGCCTCAACCACTCCAGTCACATCAGGCGATTGTTGATTGGTGCACCCTCTTCTTGACTGTTATTTCGAAACCGCCACCCGAGTGCGCTATGCTTGAAGATACGGATGACCGAGAACGCAATCATTGGTGGAAAGCAAGAAAGTGGTCATACGCAAACCTCAACCGTTTGTTTGTGCGTTACGGCAACCCTTCTGGGCTTTCGACGTCTCAAGAAAAGGAGTATGGCGACTTCTCCAAGAATTTCATCACACATTTCGCGCCGGAAATGCTCAAGGTCTATCTTGGGGAGATTGAGAAGTGGGTTGGTGGAAATCATTGGCTTAGCAAGCCCTCGTTATCCTATACATTGATCTTCCTGGAGGAATGTGTAAAGCCAAAAGCGATGTGGGACAAGCTCAAGCCGCACATGGACAGTCTGATCAAGCACTTGATCTTCCCAGTATTGTGTCAATCTGATGAGGACATGGAGCTCTTCACCGAAAACCCTCCCGATTACCTACACCGCAAACTCAACTTTTACGAGGAGGTGTCTGCGCCAGACATGGCTGCCACCAACTTTTTGATTGCTTTAACGAAGTCCAGAAAACAACAGACCTATGTAATTCTCTCCTATGTCAACGAGGTGGTCACGAGATACGAAGCCGCTCCGGACGACCAGAAGAATCCTCGCGAAAAGGAAGGTGCTCTTCGAATGATTGGCTCACTTGCGTCGGTAATACTGGGCAAGAAAAGTCCATTTGCTGACCAGGTGGAATACTTCTTTGTAAGACATGTCTTTCCCGAGTTCAGGTCTCCACATGGGTTCCTTCGAGCCAGGGCTTGTGAGACCATGGAGAAATTTGAGCAACTTGATTTCAAAGACCAGAATAACCTTATGGTCATTTATCAAAACATCTTGGAATCCATGGCCGACCCAGAATTGCCGGTGCGGGTAATGGCATCTCTGGCTTTGCAACCGTTGATAAGGCACGATGCAATCCGGATAGCCATGCAAAGCAACATTCCACAGATCATGCATCAACTCCTCAAGCTGATGAATGAAGTGGATGTTGATGCACTCTCAAACGTCATGGAAGACTTTGTCGAGGTCTTTGCAGAGCAACTCACGCCCTTTGCCGTTGCTCTTAGTGAGAACCTCCGGGATACTTATCTTCGGATTATCAAAGACATCCTCGATAGGAACGAGGCCAAAGCGGCGGAAAGTGGCGAGGCCCCAGGGTATGGCGACTACCTCGACGACAAGGCTATCGCTGCCCTGGGTGTATTGCAGACGATTGGCACACTCATCCTCACCCTCGAAGCTACACCGGACGTTCTCCTTCTTCTGGAAACCATCCTCATGCCTGTCATTACCATCACCTTAGAGAACAAACTCTACGATTTGTACAACGAAGTGTTTGAGATCATCGACTCCTGCACGTTTGCTTCCAAGTCAATCTCCGACACAATGTGGCAAGCGTTTGAGCTCATGCATAAAACATTTAAAGATGGCGCCGAATTGTATCTCGAGGACATGCTTCCGGCCCTCGATAACTTTGTGTCATACGGCCAGCAAAGACTAATCAACCACCCTCCCTATCTCGCCGCTATAGCAGGCATGGTTCGAGATATCTTTGCCGACCCCAAAGTCGGAGGAGTCGACCGTATTTGTGGCTGCAAACTTGCAGAGGCAATGATGCTGAACCTTCGAGGTGGTCCAATCGACAGCTACATCCCAACTTTCGTGACTCTTCCCATGGAAGTACTTACTGGGTCTCAACAGAAGACGATCATGAAGAGCTACAAGATACACCTTCTGGAAATGGTCATCAACGCCGTCTATTACAATCCCATTCTGGCATTGCAGGTCCTCGAAGCCCACGGATGGACCAACAAATTCTTTTCAATATGGTTCGGTAGCATCGACTCTTTCCGCCGTGTCCACGACAAGAAGCTCTGCATTGCTGCGATCTCCGCTCTTCTCACCATCCATGCCGACCAGGTGCCTCAGTCCGTACAGACCGGCTGGCCTAGATTGCTGACCGGCGCAACATATCTGTTCCGGACACTACCGGCGGCATTGAAACAACGTGAGGACGCTGTCAAAGCTTCTGATGGTGTTAGCGACACACTATCCGATGACTATGCCTCCGACGACGATGCGGAAGATTGGGCCGATGAGCCAGGCGGCGACCCAGCGCAAGAGTGGGGCAATGTCAACGCTGCGTCTTTGCCTGATACCAAGGGTGACATCAAGGATGAATCACAAGCATACCTCGACTTCCTTAGTGAAGAAGCCAAAAAATTCGGTGCTCTTGCGGACGACGATGATGATAGCATCCTCGACGAGGACAGTCTACTGGAGAGCCCGCTCGACAAGTTTGACCCTTATGGCACATTCAAGGAGGCATTGGGGAGACTTCAATCCGAACAACCTCAATTGTATCAAAACTTGACGTCAATTTTGGAGCCTGGTGACCGCGAGGTCCTGCAAAGTGTTGTCCACCACGCTCAGACGCAGGCGCAGGTACAGAGTTAGTTACGCATACCAACGGCCAAGCGTCTTAAGATTCGCAGAGAAGGAATCAAAAAGTGCGGGTCCTATTCGATGGGCTGAACGACAAGTTATGGAAGAGATAGATTTCTTGCGCCCTGGAGAGGCGGTTCTGTCTGTATCGGATTGTGAGCCACATCTTTCCGGCAAGCAATATCAGGCGAGCGAGTTTAGATGTGCTCGGAGTGTTCCTAAGGAGGATAATCGGTGGTTATGACAGTTCGTCAGTATTATCAGGGCCAATTACTGCACCGCATGAAGAGCCGGAGAGGAAGAAAGGGTGTATGTCTCGCCCATTACTCTGATGGCGGCCTCTCGATGTTGTTCCTTACGTGGTGCAGCAATACCTGCTGGAGATGCCAGCACAGAACTTTTGAGGATTACATACTTACATAGATTCCCAATACCCAAACACTAGTCTTCACCTGTTGAGAAAGTATACCTGTCGAGGTAATCATGGTCCATGACTGGAAAAGTGATTGATGCTTTTTACGTGTCCTTGCCATTCTCTATCAATAATTTGTTGTCCATGTCCATTAGTAACAGCGATGACATGTCCGTAGGTACAATACTCAATCTGCCTTGTTCTGTCCACTACATACCGACCATACCTAGGTAGCCATTTGTCCATATTTTCAGTTATCATAAGCCCGCTCCATCGCTATGCCGACACATTGCTCAAGTGCAATGTTCCCGTCTGTCCATATTGTTCGTTCATGCCCAGTATTTGTCTAGACCTTGATTGTTCCTATTTCCCCACCGCCTTGCTCCCAGAACTGATTCGTTATGCCCGAGGCCGCGATGATAGCGTACTGCCAGCGAAGAAAACAAACCAAGTGTCTAGTTTCTTCCCTCCACCATATGCAAAGATTGTTTTCCATTGCCCTCACGCTCAAAAAAACCCCAGCCAACCGACCCCTAGCACCGCCCGCCAATATTCACGATAACAAAACACACGTGCATGAACCTGCAAGGATATCATGTACATGAGATGTAAAAGAAGTATAACACTCTTGCTCAACATGATACTGTCGTCGAAGTCGTTACTGAAACAAGAAGTTCAAACTGGTGGATGACACTGGGGAAAGAATTCCAGGTCTTTTTGATGAATTAAGCAGGACTTTTCGCACTTTGAGGGCCACCGTTACGACGAGGATTCTGGTTCTCGTCACTCACACTAAGGTTGCCGAGACCAGCAGACAGGAATGCGAAAGGGTCGGCATTCTGTTCATTGCCGTAGAAACCATTCTGTGGGCCAGGAGCCATGTTGTCGGCGGCGCCGCTGAAAGCGGCTTGAGCAGCAGGACCAAAGGAGGAATGGGACATATTGCTGGATGCGTAACCAGGAGTCATGCCGCCCATCTGAGGAAACGCGGCACCAGGACCTCCCATGCCCGATGGCAAACCGTATTGATTTGGTGGTGGCTGAGCGAAAGCAGCACCTGAGCCAAAAGCAGCTCCTCCAGCACCATATGGAGCTGGACCCGGAGTACTGGCCATCGAACCTGGGCCCATGCCGAATTCAGAAGGTGGTCCCATTGGTGATGGGAAAGATGAGTCAACGACGATGGCCGCGCCGGAGCGAGGGGCACCACAACGCAGGCAGTTGACGTTCTTGGCAAAGTTGTGGTACTGGCATCCCTCTGCACCACATCGCCAATCGCCAGCACGGAAGGGGACAGGGCCAGCTCCACCTCGTCCATGATGTCCCATGCCATGGCCATGGTGTCCGCCCATGTGAGGATGATGTCCCATCATGTGAGGTGGTCCATAACCGTAGGCATTGTAGCCACCACCATAAGGATCACCACCGCCGGAACCCGCTGCAGGGAAAGAGCATCGGAAGCATGCAGTTCGGCGTTGAAAGTTTGAGAAGCCACAAGAAGGACAATTCCAATCACCTGGTCTCGGCCTGTTCTTACTTGGCGGGAAAGGTGTCAGTATTTCTGCGGCACGATCGAGGACTCGGCTTGAGGAAGGCGAGACCTCGATGGCCTTTTCGTTGAGGGCGCGTCCGTTCATGCAGAGACTTTCAGCGGCCTAGACACAGTGAGATGTTAGTGGGCTGGAGGACTAGAGAGTGAGGCGGTGGTGGTTGTAGATATAGAGGTGCGGTAGAAGTGAAAGTGAAACGTACCTCTTCGTGAGAAGAAAAGACCGCAAATCCTGAGCCTGTAGGCTTATGTTGATCTGGAGTACGAAGAGTCCAGAATGCAATGGGTCTTCCACCGAATTGAGTAAACCAGCTTTCGAGTTCGGACTGAGTCGTGTCGTGCGGCAGGCCGTTCATGTGGAGGACTTTGCTACGTTCTTTCAGAAAGGCATTGACATCGGCTCGAGCGTCCATGGGGCGAGTCAAGACGTCAGGATGCTCCTGCGCAGGCTGAGACTTCCGGATGAGGCCTCGCAGAACCCTGGCAAGAGTGACTGCTTCCTCCATTGCCCGACGAGGGGAGGCAGGTGCCAGGGCCTGCAGATGGAAAGGCAAGTTGTGCTTGATTGGAGCCGAAGATTGCACAGGCTCCACCTCCAAAGCAGCACAAATGTTTACTAAAGAGCTGGGGCCAAACGGCAGGGACTCGGGGTGGTGCTGTTGCCAACGGGCGTACTCTGAGCGCAGATCAAAGGTGCGGGAGTGTTGCAGATAGGCGGGTAGGACGACTGCCTTGTCGCGAGCCTCTCGGGGCAACTGAACCCGCAAGTCCCAGGCATCGAGTGTCACAAAGGAGAACTCCAGGTTCTTGGATGTAAGATGCTCTTGAGCAAAATGGTCGAATCGAGTCACCGCATCCCGGAAGGAACCGGCGTTACGAACATGTTCCCAAGTCAGAGTGGTGAGGCTGGCTGTGATTTCAAGGTCAGTTCATGCAAATCTCCGGCTTCCCGATACAGGACTCACTGCAAAGCGGTGTGATGGGTGTGTTCACTGGCTTGACCAGAACGCTCTCACGGTAGACCTGGCACAATTGTCAATGTTATGTCCAGGTCTCTTTCACCACCTATTTTTCGGCCGGCAAATCAAAATCCACGTACCTCATCACAGGTCTTACTGTCCAGCAGAATCCAACCTAACTCAATCACCTCGGCAGAATCTTTGGTCACATAGACACCATGTTCATCACAAGTCGTCGCCACGTGGATGACCACATAACGGTCAAGCTTGGGCGTCGGTGGAGCGGTAGTGGCCATGGTGGATTTGTCAGGTCAATGTATATTTCAGGTAAGTGATGGAA
Source organism: Exophiala sp. CCFEE 6388 (assembly GCA_035928005.1). NCBI lineage: Eukaryota > Fungi > Ascomycota > Eurotiomycetes > Chaetothyriales > Herpotrichiellaceae > Exophiala > Exophiala sp. CCFEE 6388. The sequence goes on from JAVRRU010000023.1 coordinate 357,604, forward strand.
TAGAGGGCTCGCAGGCTCTGGGTGGAATATAGACGGGATTTCGACTGTGCTGTGAATTTTTGTCAGCCAAAAATCCAAAGAGAGGACGTCTAATGGTAGGAAAAGTCACCAGATGAGATCCAACAAACGAAGAGCTCCGAATTCGACTCAGGAAAGCAGAAACCCGACCAACTCCAACAATTTTTGAGGCCTAGCTGCGAAAGGTATAAGGCACAACAGCAACAAACAAGATCTCGATTCCCGTAAAGCAAGGTACGCGGATAAAAGAGAGGCAGTTGTCTGGATATGCTGTCGGCTGCGGACAAATCGAGAGAAATGAGGAGAGTGGAAGCAAGATGGAGATTCGAGGCAAAAATGGAACTCCTCCTCTTGCACTTCTTTGGGATGGAGTCGGAATATTTTGGGCTTACTCTAAAGGAACTGAACTTATCCCACATCCACTTGCGCGGCAAACAACCACACAGCTTCCCACTCGCTTGCGCTGCACAGTATGTGTTTGTTCGTCAGTCAGGGCCCTTGATCAACTTGTGCTGGTTTGGCCTTTGTTGCCAATGCCCTCCCCAAAACCAACTGAGGGCAATGCGGTCGCGGCACCGGTGTCCAGGACACTCAAGTGCGCACAAAACCTCACAGTGACACTGCCATCTCCGTCTTTCCGGGGTCCCAAAGCGAGGGTACCGTGGCTATCATGTACATTACCGTCCTACATGCATTGATTGACGAGGAAGCACACATTAGGGTCACCTCGCAAAGACCGAGTCCATTGGTGACATATCTATCTATCTGTCACAGGACGTTCTATTTCGCATCGCCCTTCTATGGACGTCTGCAGCAAAATGACAGCTTCTCGTGCAGGTAACCGTGGAGGACTCGTACAAGCAACATGTCAAAAGTCTCCAATTTGTCGGCTTGGTGGCTGTTTCAGGGCCTTTGGGACAGGCTCCCTAGGCTTACCCACCTGTGGAGCATTCAAGCCTACTCCCTAAGACAACCCGCAAGGAGACCTCTGGGAATCCCGGAAATATACCTTAGGCTTTGCATGTCTACCAGCTTGTGACCGCCAGCATGTCGACCATGGTGGCATGACACTATTCCCTGCATCCCCCTGCATCACCATTCTGCAATAACCAGGGCCACGTCAACTAATGTTCTTGTTGAAGTAGTGCTGCAGCGTCCGGAAAATCACAGCCGCTAAGGTTGATGATCCCAAGAGAACGATGGTATCACGACGGAGGCCGATGGCGTCGCCTTTGTTGGCTACACCTTGCACAAACTGACACGATTTGACCGACAAGAGTCAGGCCATCATACCTGCCAATTCGGCGGTGGCACGCATCTTGATGTCTTATCGGTAGCACGTCCACACAGTCAGTCACCTTGATAGCCTTCCGAAAATATGCCAGGCCATCGAGCCTGTTTCCAGAAAAAGTGGCACCGTCTGACAAGGCGAACATCGACAGTATAAGTTCGAAGTTAACCTGGTTCGCGACAGTGGGTGCCTTGACTTCAAGCTAGTAGGAATGTATGATAGAGCTGATGCCATTCCTCTTGCCAATGATTAATAGGGTCTCCCGTGTGTGCGAAGGGCTCCGGATTGACATTGAGGGATGGTATCTATTTGAACCTGACGAGCAACACAGGTCAGGCAGTGCCATTTTTTCTAGAAATAGGCTTGCCGTGACGAAGCCACTCCGAAAGCCATGCGGCACCCGAAACACAACTTCTCCATTATTGCTAGCCACAAAACCTGTCACTTTTCCCAGGCGCAGGGGGGATTCGTTAGATTATATCACCCAATCGGCTATTCCCCTAAGAGCTAACGGGCGGATGTCGACCACGTTCTACGGCATCTTCTGAGCCAATCGCTGTTTGAATGAACACCACAGTCTGAGAATGCTGCCAGTCGATATGAAATCTCAGGTAAGCTACCGCAGATAAGTGATCCGGATCTTCATAAAGGTCCTTTACAAACTGTCGATGCCCAATTCTCGGCGGGCAAACAGGGGAAATGGTAGAGAATTAACAATAGAACCGTGCAACACGCTGATCCTGATGCCCAACCCGAAACTCCATACCCCAGATAATTATGCTCCAAGTCACGAACCGTTATGGGAGAATGTACATCACTGACACTCCACAGCTTATCTGATATATGCTGTGATATATGCTGAACGGTGTCAAATAGTGCTGGTCAGGTTCTAGACATCATCCATGTCCAAGACAGTCTTGTACCCAGTGTATACGATGCACCTCGGATTGCACGCAGACCTTTCCTGGACCTGCGTAGTTCCATCAGCAACGGCGACTTCGGCAAAGATCCTCAATGTGAGCTTCAAGTTCCACGGAGTACAAGTCCATCTACGTGCGTGTTCGCCACCAGTTCGAGTCGCAGGTCTGCGCTTCAGCGCCCTTGACGTGCACCACTACAAGCGGACTGAACGACCCTGTTGGACAGCACATCCGAACATTTCGACGAATGCAGCAGATTACAACTTGATTGTAGTATCTGACGCTGGGTACCCAGTGAAAGTGCTGAAGGACTCCGCCTGCATTGGGGTTGATGGAAGCCAACAGTCCTCCACAGTTTCAATATCGACCGCCGTACGCAGGACATTGCGCTTTCGCTACTGATAAGCAGGGAGACTTCTTGTTTGAGATGTTTAGGCAACCAAGCCATTCCACAGAGTGCATTACCAGCATGCCCGGAACAGTCGCGTGGACGGGGGATCCATGACGACCTGGAAGCAGTAAGCCTCTCATCTGGCGCTAAGAAGTGAGCATCAGTAGCAAGACAGAAGGAGGGGGTTCGGCCACGAAGCTTTGCCTTCATTCATACCTCACTTGCGACAATTACATCCATGTCGGAAGAGAATGACCACCCCAATAGGATCCTGGCACTCAACAATTCGTCCTGTTAGAGTTGTAGATTGTCATGCATGACGTGACTGCATTTGACACGAACGGTGAGCAGAAGTCCTCGGGCGCAAGGGCCTTTCACGTACGTTTCAGCATCCCTCAATCAGGCCAATGGCTCCAAGGACCTTCTTGATTCGAGCATGCACAAGGTGCCGCCAATTGCCGCACAAAGTGCATGTGACAGTATGCTGAGGGAAGTGGTTGACGAGCTGTGTAACAGTCGAAGCATAGGATCGTTGGGAATAATCTCGTCCATCTCCGTTCTGTGGTCGCAATTGCCTTTTGCTGAAGCGAATCATCACCTCATTGGCTTTGTGTCATGGGTAGCCACCCGTGAGAGTGAGATGTGGGACACGGTGGCAGTCCAGGAGAACGGTATACTTATATGGTAAGAAGCAAGGAAGTCAAGGATGAGAGAGTTGGCGATTTCCTGCCATAACGGGGTTTGGCTGATCCTGATGTGAGAAGTCCTCGAAACATCGCTCGACCACCGCTGGCATATAGTGAGAAAGAGTCATGGTATGTCGAGGCATCGTATTTCCGCAAGGCTGAACATGTCGGGATTTGCTCCTAAAAGCAGAAATTATAGGGGTTGATATTGCGTTTCGAGTCAAATGATGTGCCGTTGCCGAGTAATCATCTGATGATACTGTGCTCCGCAGTATATGAACATCGGCATAATGAAGCCCGGCCTGCTTCTGCTTACCGTAGGGTTCTATTGCCCTGCTATAACTTGAGTTCCCTGCCGCCTTCGCAGTGCATCGTACGAGAAGGGTACTCCAGTCGTGTCGGTGGATCGCTTGACAGCGCTGGGATTTTGGTACACAGGCCTTCACCATGTCGCTCTGGTCGTAAGTGATCTCCTCCAATTCCATCTGTCGAAGATGAGCTTGGGCAGCCGAATGATGTGCTGACCTCTCTTATTTTAGTTCTTATAAATCGCTCTCACCCAAGACGCGTGCAGCACTCGGAGTCGCTCTCATGCTCAATGCATCAGCCATGCTCATGTTCTCCGACCAAATCGAAAGTGCTTTGGGATTATCCGTGAAACCTGAGGACCAGCAGCAACTGTTCAAAGTCTACCCTGTGGAAAGGGAAAACAAGAGTTGAGGCCGTATACACTGGGGACATCACGGATCATTATTCCTGCTAAAATACTGCCATACCCACACAAATCTATCCACCAACTTCCGGCTCGCCAGAACAGCGACCACGAAGACCAAAAACTTTTCCACAAAGCAGACTTAAGCTGCGTCTGGTGTGTGGGAAACTAGCCTTTCCTCTTGTGAGGAGGTATTTTTGGTTCTACGTCTACGAGTCTACGGATACAATCCTTCCCAGAGCGCTGATAAACTTCTTGGATTCACATGGTTAGTCGAGAAATCGATGGCTGTCTGGCATTATTGAGGGGCAATCCAGAATCTAAAGTATGGGCCCTGAACCAAGAGATCTGGCAGGGAAGGCAGAAGTCCTCTTGCAAAGAAACATTGAACGACGACTATGTATGTACGGTTGATGCACCATGCGATGAGACGATTGACGAAGGAGCTATTTTGCATGATGCAACGACTTTGATTTCAGGACGTGTTTGGGCACAGCGAGTTCTTCCTGGACCGGCAAGCGGCTCATTATTGAGTACCGCGAGATGCCTTACCGGAAAACCATGGTGACTACTCAGCTAGTATGGCTCGTCCGAACGGGTATGGAGCCCTCAAAAGAACGGCAGCACCCAAATCTCAGAGAATGGTCTTGCGACACCACGCAGACAGTCCGAACAGAGCCAATGGCGTTAGTGCAACGGTAGACCAGAACGCATGGGAGAGTGTCGAGAAACGGAGAAATTGCCAACTGTATAGCAGGTAGTGCTTGCTGTAAGCGCTTTTCGTCCCTGACGCGAGCAAACACAAAGCCCTAGCCTCGGGCATTCATCCACCGAGCGCCGAACCTTGCTTGCAACCACCAAAGCGCCAGCGCCGTAATGCCAGTAATTTGCACGTTCTCCAGTCCACAACAAACGTTCAAAGTCATCCATTGCATTCAGCTTACTGAATAAGTGACGGCGAAGAGGTGCCCGGCCTCATCGAGGTCGCAAGGAGTGAAATTGCCGACTATGGTGCTCCAACCGCTGGCACGACGAGCCCCTCTTCTGGTCTGTCATGCACGTAGATTCTCCTCAACCCCGTGTATCAGATTACGCACCAGTGAGCTCTTTCAAAGCGGTTTAGAAAACCTCAAAGTAAACCCCGATAGACTCTGGGACACAATCCACTCCACAGCGCAATGGACCGAACCGAGAAGCACACCCGCTGACGACATCAGAACCGCCGGCCTTGCAAGGCTGACACTCAGCCAGGAAGACAAGCAAGCCCGCGACTGGTTCGTGGAAACCACAAAGTCCCTTGGCTGCAGGACGTATGTCGACCAGATAGGCAACATCTTCGCCATTCGACCTGGCTTGAACAATGGCGATACACCCGCCACTTTTGTTGGGAGTCATCTGGACTCTCAACCCAGCGGAGGAAGATTTGACGGTGTCCTCGGCGTTACCGCTGGTATCGAGATGCTCAGGGTCCTCAATGACAACTGGATCGAGACGGAAGGACCGGTCGGCGTGGTCAATTGGACCAATGAGGAGGGGGCAAAGTATCCCGTTAGTATGATGGGAAGCGGCGTCTGGTCGGGACGAATACCACTGGACACAGCGTGGAATGTGAAGAGCGTCACGCCCGGTCCTGTCACAACGGTACGACAGGACTTGGAACGGATCGGCTATCTGGGAAGCATACCAGCGAGTTACAATGGTGGGATACCCATCGGGGCACATTTCGAATTGCACATCGAACAAGGTCCCAAACTTGAGGCCTCCGAGCAGAAGATCGGTGTGGTTCAGGGGGTGCAGGCTTACAAATGGTTTACTATGACGGTCACGGGACGGGAAGCACATGCTGGTACCACGGATCTCGAGCACAGGTCCGACGCGTTACATACTGCTGCGCATTTCATGCTCGAAGTCAGGAGTATCGCGAGGGAGTTGAATGGGCTTGCGACAGTGGGATTGTTGACGGTGTCGCCAGGCAGTGTCAATACTATTCCCGGGCAGGTCAAGCTGAGCCTTGACATACGACATCCTTCCGACGACGGATTGAGTGAGATGGTCGAAAGGATTCAGACCCTGTGTCAGTGGTATGCAACACATGCCTCGTCCCGGAGCGGTCGCCCTGGTCCGATGGTCACCATGGAGGAAGACTTCTCCAGCAATGCTGTGCTGTTCCACGACGAAGCTATCAAGTGTGTTGAGGAGAGTGCTACGAATGTGCTTGGGGCCGGGCATGAGAGTCTGATGCAGCGAATGACCAGTGGTGCAGGGCATGATAGTGTTTGCACGAATATGCATTGTCCTACTGCCATGATCTTCATACCTAGCAAGGATGGCATCAGTCACAATCCTAGCGAGTGGTCGGAGAAGGAGGATTGCGCCACAGGTGCTAGTGTGCTATTGCAGTCGGTTCTAAGGATGGACAAATTGCGGAAGGACAGGGGGGACTTTGAATGACACGAGTTTCCACAAAAGTATGATACCCCATTGCTGGCTTTCGGAGAGCAGAAGCAGCCACAGTATTTTCGGCATTCATAAGCCATTCTTTGATATCTCGGATCTATGTGTGCACAGAAGTCTGACTCTGCGTCAAGTCTGGCAATTGATCATCTCCATCTGATTGCTGCAGGACATGTCGCTGTCCGCGCATATGTTCGTTTTCTGCCATGTAGAACCTCAGTCCTTCTGCGCAGCGAAACCATCTTCTTCCTAAGAAGGTGGGGCATCACCACGGCCACGGCCACGACCGAATCCGCCACGGAAAGTAGGAGCGAACTCGCCAGGAGCACCACCTTCCTTGCCCTCACCAGCATCACGTCGGCGGTATCCACCCTCACGGTCACCTCTTCCACGTCCACCGGGACGGCGCTCACGGTCGTCACCGCCCATCATTCCACGAGGGGGAGCGTGCGAGCGTTGTTGCTTGATGTGAGTCGCAGGCACGATCTCAGCTGGCAGGTGAAGCCATTCGCGGAGGTAGTCGAGACCCTCAGGAGTCAAGGTGTAGTAGTAGTATTGCCATGAGAACTGGGTCTTGAGGTAGCCTCGGGAGGTCAGAGACTGGCAAGCCTTGATGACCTGGTCGCGAACATGTTAGTATATGTTTCTGCGGTCGCATTTCTTTGGTTCCTTACATAAAGGTTGCGAACGTCAAGGTCTCCGTGCTTTGGAAGGTTGAAATCCTTCTTCGCGACGAGAACACCCTCCTTAAAAAGGTACTCATGAATGGCCTTGCGATCGGCACGAGGGATAAGCATGTTGGCGGATACCTTGTTGTCGTGGGATGCTTGAAGAGGTGGAAGCGAAAAGGTGGAGGATTGCGGAAGAGAAAGTTTGCTGAAGTTCTGCGCCGCTCGTTTTGGAAAGGCGAGAGGGAAAGCGATGGATCGTTGCAAGTTCCTGGCGCTCTTCGGGGAATTGCAGACGATCTAGTTGACGGCGGTGATGTTGTTAAGAGTGACAAGTCAGTCCGCCCATGGTGTTCAAAAAATTGATTGCACCGGGAGGCAGTCGTGGGGCTTGGCACTCCTGCACCATGGAAAGAGCGACCACACGCCAAGAAATCCGTACTCCGCTCCACATCGAAAATATCCTCGTCGCAGCCGAACACCACTTGCAACAACCAAATTGACAACGACTCACGAAGCATACTCATCTGCACACTGAAGGGCCTGGTGAATATTAGGTCAGTCTTCTCTATCCTCCAGAATTCCGATCGCGAAGCGGTCTCGCCGTCACGTCACGAAACCCCAGCAAGTCCCCCATACTGACCTATCATTTCTTTACAGTCCTCAGAACCGCAATCATGGGTATCTCACGAGACAGCCGCCACAAGCGGTCGGCCACCGGTGCGAAGCGCGCATACTACCGCAAGAAGAGGTGAGAAACACAGGCTTGGAAAATTGAATGAGGTTGCGGCGGTCTAACATAGAATTAGAGCCTTCGAGAAGGGCAGACAACCAGCCAACACCCGTATCGGCAACAAGAGAATCCATCTTGTCCGCACCCGGGGCGGCAACACCAAATACCGAGCTCTGCGCCTGGAAAGCGGCAACTTCAGCTGGGGTAGCGAAGGAATCGCCCGCAAAGTCCGTGTCATTGTCGTCGCCTACCACCCTTCCAACAACGAACTCGTCCGTACCAACACCCTGACCAAATCCGCCGTTGTGCAAATCGATGCTGCTCCATTCCGACAATGGTATGAGGCTCACTATGGCGCCGCCCTTGGCCGAAGACGACAAGGCCAGAAGACCGAGACCGAGGACAAGAAGGTTAGCAAGAGCGTGCAGGCTAAGCGAGAGGAGCGAATGAAGAAGTCGGGCAAGGTTGAGGCTGCTTTGGAGAGACAATTTGAGGCCGGTCGATTGTACGCCGTCATCAGCTCAAGGCCCGGCCAGAGCGGTCGCTGCGACGGCTACGTCCTTGAGGGTGATGAGTTGGCTTTCTACCAGAGAAACATGAGGAAGTAGATGCAGATGGGAGCTGGGTTATTGCTGATGATCACCTATGGCTGGAAACAAAAGATTACGGTTGTAAGGGTCTGGCGTGGAAGATTCTGCTCAAGCATCCAAAATTGTGTCTCTGGAGCATTGCAGACAGGCTGCTGGTCGACCATTTACCAATGCCAGTCTTTGCCTGAGACTCATTGGCGTGGGCATGATGAAGAGGCGCAAAATGAGTCCATACGGGAGAAGCCTACACAATTAGGCAAACCTAAGGGGCTAGAGAAATTTCAATCAACAATGTGATATTCAAGCTGTTCATGCTATGGTTTCAATACGCTCTCGCTAACTCCATGGTATACTGGAAAGTGACCAGTTTAATTCAAGCCCATCGCTGATAGACATCATTCCTTTGAAGTGAGTCTTCTCAATAGTAGACATGTCGCCTTGACGTCCACCGTTTGCAACATGTAGCCCCGTCATTTCCGATTGACACACTGCTCAGTCAACCTCTTGTATCCTGGCTGTATTGCCTTGTGTCACTTCGATATCATTATCATGGTGATCCCCATGAGTCTTCTGGTCGAGGTCAAGAATCGTCGCTGAACGAAAAGTAATTGTCCGCATCTTGGAAGTTGAAGTACTCGTTCTTGGCATCGTTAACCCAATCGACGACTTCCTCATCGACATGTGGAAGATTTGGGGTCATGCCGGCCATACCCATCTGACGGTGAAGGTTGGCTCCATTGCGCACATAAGCGGCATTGACTCTGGCCTGTTGTTCACGCTTGCGGACGGCACTGCGTCGTCGGATCTCAGCCAACTTCTTCTCGCAGTGTTCGATCGAAGCCACCAATTTGCCGTGCTGGGTCCAGAAAACGGGAGATGATTTGAAGGTGTGCAATGCGTCGCTTGTATCTCTGGTCTTGTTGCGCAGACGTCCCAGTTCTCCCAGGATCATCATGTCGAATTGGTGACGGTTGCCGACGGTGCAGGTGACGATCTTGTTCTGCGCGTCGGGGACATACTGGCAGATGTGAGTCTCGAGTTGAGTGTCACAGCGATCGATGTACAAGGCTTGAGTGATTGTCTTCCAGATCTCAAAGTTGATCTGCTCTGCGTATGCGATCGCCCATCGAGCTTGGAGTTGCAGGAGCTGGCGGTAGAAATCCAACAATTGCTTGCCAGTTGGAGACATGATCAGGAAACCACGCATGGCTGTGAGTGCTGGGCGGAGATTCTTGTATTCGACCTTGGGTCCTGACTCCTTGTTCAAGATGTACTCCATGAATGATCCGTTGGAGATGACATTCTTAAGAGGAAGTGGTGCTTTGTTGACGATGAGATGTGTCAAGGCCGGTCCTTTGTTCTCATACAAAAGTGTGAAGACTGGGTCGAGAGTGACACTTGTCGGAAGCATGAATCTCAAGGGAAGGTTGAAAGAGCCGTTGGGAGACATCCTGGCCTTGACAGTGAGTACCAGATGCAGGATAGACTTCGAGCTATTGAAAGGATATGTATATGAGTGTTTTGGACGAAGATATTGATTGTTTAGAGGTACAGAGAGGGACGTAGAGGTGTTGAGAGTGTGAAATTTGGTTATAGGAGAATTCAGATCCAGCTTCAGATCAGATACAGGTGTTTGATCACATCAAAGGCGGCCAGGAAATCACGAGGAGGCTGGGAGGGTGCGGCGGCGAGACCTCTCTTGTTTAGGATGAGGCATGAAAGTCCTTCACATGCGGCGTTGTCGGTGTTGAGGTCGCTCATCGTGTTGTGAACGCGCAAGGCTCATTGCCATTATTGTTTCAACGACCAGAACCAGCAACAGGATACAATCCATCGGCGACGTCGCGTAAGAGCTTCATAGCTCGAAGGCTCAGGTTGGAGTCCTCCTCGCCCAAATTCAACCACAGTCTGATCATCAACCTACCAGGTGAAAAGCGTCTGACTTCCTTGAAGAGATACCCTAGGAGCGTGCCTTCACTTTGACGTCAATGTGTATACTCGCTGGCTCCACTCCAACCATGATGTCTCCTGCTGTTAGATACCATGTCCATCTCTGTCGTCTGATGGTCGAAGACCGTCCAAACATGCCATACACACCGTGTGAAGCGAGACGTGAGCAATGACAACTATTCACCTACCTACCAGAACAGTCTGTTCCTCTCTAACGCATGTCAACTGAGTTGCTGAATGTTTGTGAACGTCCCGATACAAAAACAGCAAACAACCGACCTCGTAGGCTGAGTCATCACACGAATGCTCCCCGGATTCTCGGAAGCCAGACACAACATGATGTCAACAGTGGACAAGCACAGTGAAGTGTTGGACCAGCGACTCGGACTGATACCCAAAACGACTCACCATGGGCAAGACGTCCGTTGAGCTTGCGATATGCCACTATGGAAAGGGATCGAGGACCTTAAAAGAATGCAAAGGTTAAAGGATGGAAAGGAAAGCCGGGGTTGAGTGGACAGGGGGAACCGCCGGGATGATGCAAGGCACAACACGCATGTTGCATTACCCTGTTTAATAAGGTACCTGCGCTCATCTCTACAATTTCCTCTTTCTCTATCCATTTGTCTACCTTAAGTGAGGCACTATGAAATAGGCGGAATGTTCGTTTTTCTCTACACTGGTCACGTCCAAATCATCCAAAACTGATGAAGGTTGGGTCAATGAGCTCATCTTCGCATACAGATCGCCTGCGGGCTACAGTGTAATGCTCTAGTCGAACACGATCGCAGCCTTGATGGCACTCTTGTTCTTCATGGCCTCGAGACACTCCGCCCACTGCTCCAGCTTGAAAGTCTTGTTGACGATACCCTTGACCTTGACTTTACCGCTGTCTGTTTATGGCTGTCAGCAAATATACCAAAACAAAAGAGACGGGGATATGATAACATACCGAGATAGTCGATGGCGGCAGGGAATTTGTAGGTCTCGCTGAAAGAACCAAGGATGGTGATCTCGTCACCGAAGATCTTGCTGGGAGGCCATGTGACGCGGTCCTTGTTGCCATAAACACCATACACAACGAGCTTTCCACCTCTTCGGACATAGTTGATGGCATCCTCGAGAATCTTGACGCTACCAGTGGCTTCAACGACGATATCGAAGCCGTATGGGTGTTCTGACTTCAGCTTCTCGAACTGGGCAGCTGGGTCCTTTCGGGAGAGCTCAATGTACTCATCCGCAGCGTCCAGAGACTTCGCCAGGTCCATCTTGAGACCTTCTGGTGCAGCAATAACGACGTGGCAACCACCGTTCTGGCGGAGCAGTTGAGCCAACACGAGACCGGTTGGTCCCGCACCGAACATCAGTACCCGCGAACCCATCTTGGGGGCAATCTTGTCCAATCCGTGGGCGGCGCAAGAAGCAGGTTCGAGAAGAGTGGCATCGACGTCAGAGAGGTTCTTGAATGGGAACACTCTCTTTGCTGGGTAGGCGCAGTACTCGGCGAAGCCACCGTCCATGGTGACACCGTGGGCTTGGAAGTCCTCGCAAAGAAGCTCCTCACCACGACGGCAGTAAAAGCACTCTCCGCAAAGCTCAGAGTTGTCGGCACAGACACGGTCGCCGACCTTGAAGCCCTTGACCTTGGATCCAATGTCGGCAACAACGCCAACAGTTTCGTGACCAGGGATCAATGGGAACTGGGCGGCCGTCAGCTGAAATGTCCAATATTCACATCATCTTTAGAGTGCCTACCTTGGCCAAGAATTCACCCTCGTGGATATGGATATCGGTACCGCACACACCGCAGGCCTTGACCTTGACCTGTATCCAACGTCAGCCATCTCTTTCTACGTGTGACCATTTCTTCTCATACCAGGACATCGTGCTCACGCAGCTTAGGGAGGGGCACCTCGACGACGCTGAACTTTTCTGGCTCATCGTACTCTGTCGTTTTGGTCAGCAGTTGTCAAGCATGGTTCGGGGTGAGACATACTCAACGCCTTCATCTTGGTAGGAAGCTCTGAGGAACCCATTTTGACGGTTGATATGTGTGAAATTGATTAGGAAAGACGTTACAGTTTACAAAAGTCGATTGAGGTTTTGTTAATTGACTGGCAGCAGGAAAAAAGGCAGACAATTGACGGTTTTATCGCCGGCCAAAGGAAAACACGTTGAGGGGCATCATCCCGCCAGCTAGCACAGCTATCTTCTTTTTTCCCCTTACAATTGAGTTGGAGCTTTGGGAGCCACCAACGCGGGCGGTGGGCGAAAATGATGCAGATGCGGGGCGTTTTTGCTTTGAGATTCTGTTTTCTGCGCCCGGAATCACCACCAGAGATACCCCCCGATTTCTCCCATCGACGCCTTTCAACCAACCACGTCTTCCATTGACACTCCGATATATCATCGTGGAGCATATCGGCGTCCTAGGCCAACAGCCACCTCGACGCCAGTGGCATATCTCAATTGCTGCAAGGCTTCCGCGCCGCCGAGCGTGTTCACTAATTCCTCATTCATGCAGGTCTCATTTTCTTCCGCTACGCACACCGTTCAGTCAAGAAAGAGTCGGTGAGTGCAGCCCTTGCTTCTCAATACTCACGGTCTTCGTTCGGGTGTTGTTATTCGCTCTAACCTGCCATCTGGCCCTTCGATGGCGACGGATCCGAAGACTCATCTGATTCTTTGGAATCCACGCCGCTAATGTGCCGTCAAGATGGACAGCGTCCCGGGTCTTTCGCCGATTGTTGCCCTTGGCTTGTGCGCTGAATGACGTCTATCCGAAGATCTAAATTCACACGAACATGCTACAATTGTCCTACTTGGGATTAGCACGACACTGTCAAGGTCATATTATGGCTATCTCGATCTTGCTCGCGGACACGAGACTCGAGAGATGTTGCTTGCTCTGGTATTGCAGTCGTCCACGTTGTTTGTGGGACGCCTGCATTCCGAGTCTAGAAGGTCCAGAATGATATTGCATTTCGAGCAAATGTTTCTTCCTTCCTTCCACATTGTTCAGACTGTGAACACTCATCATATAATATGCATCCTTCTACTCCAAGTGCCAGCGTACCCAACTACCTGACCCATCGTACCTCGCTTGCACCGAGATCTCCATACGTATTCGATTCATTGTCTGGACTGAACAAATGGTTAGCACTATAGACACGGCTGGTCTGATAATGACTTCCAAAGCTTTCATTACATGCGATTGGCTCGTTTCGTCGTCCACGACAATCACGGCCACATTTTATTAGTCACGAGCAGGACCTTCTACGGTTTCAACTGCATTTTGTGCCAAGTAGAGAGACCGTGAAAAGTCTGGAGGTAGCGGACTGAAGTACATCCACACAATGACAAAAATGAAACGAGTTGAACACGACATTGCACCAAAAAAGCAAAAAGAAAAGTCTTGTATAGGGTTTTGCTCCCTACTGGATTTGAACCAGTGACTTCGACATATCAGTAGTGATACTAGTGTCGCACTCTACCAACTGAGTTAAGAGAGCATGGAGAAGACTCAAGACCAGTTGGATGAATGCTGAAAGGCTCTCATCGAGGTACTTGTTGAAGGAGAATTTGGAGACTTTAAAATATGATCTTGATAACAGCATGACCTCATGCCTTCCCTGAACAGTACTAGCGTCAGGGGTTCATCTCTTTTGATCACAGTGATGGACAGACTCAATATCGGAAGAAAATATCTCATATGTCAACAAACAGTCAACCTACTAATGCCTCCTTCCAAGGGTGTTTGTTCGAACCGTCTGCCAGGTTCTAGTACCGCATTCTCGCAAACACCCGGGTAAAGTTTCCCAGCCCAATACAAGACAATGGCATGAAATAAGCATCGAATGACAGCTGCCAGAAAGGACTGGGTAAGAAAGGCCACCTGGCTGTGCTGCTCAGCAGTCTGATTCGGCTGAGTAGTTAGCATTCACCAATGTCGCATTTCAGCCAGGCTATCCTCCCTGGCCGCTGTCGCGCCCTTCTCTGGGTCCAATTGCTTCGTCAAACGGTCTCCGGCTAAGAAGTCAGGTACATCCATCCTATCAAGTATATATGCTTCCGTCTCACCACCAAGAGGCATTCCGATAATAATCAGTCCATAACATGCGGCTTTTGTACCTCGACATTCCACAGATCCTACACTCGAACGCCTTTCAACCAATACTTTTATGTTGACCTTTCCAGCGATCGATCTCGCCCAGGAAAAACGTACGTCTTCCGCAGCTATGCGCAAGTCGTGGTCGTCCAAAGGTTCCACCTTAAGACCCAGTGCCTCAGCTGCCGAGGCGCGAAGGTAGCTGTTGTACGAGCCTTCCCGGCCTGACATTACGAGCTGGTAGTCCCTCAACTTGTTCGACCAGATTTTGTTGATTGTTTGATGGCGTCGCCTTAATGTAGGGGTAAGTGGTATCATTGATGCTTCAGTAAGTGGGATGGAATTACCGGCCGGATCGTCCGAGCTGTTCTCGACCATCGAACATATTTGACATGGTTTTGAGCCGAATATGATTGCATAGAGGCGTCGCCAGCGCCCCCTCCATGCAGATTCAGCTTCTATTGTTGGTGCTTCGTAAGCAGGGCCGTAGATGTTGAACAAAGTATTCCGATATGTTTCCTCTTTCCGCGCTAGAGCGTGACTCCTACTGCGCACTTCTTTGGCTACTCCTCCTACCTCCATCACGAATACAATGCAAAGCAAATCTGCAAGCATGCTTCCTAGGTCTTTCCACGGGACGAAGCTCCATGTCGACCCTATCGCCGGTGTTGGAACTTTTCCAAGCCACCGCTTCATCCTCTCACCTGTCAAGAACTTTGGCGAGAACGGAGGTGCAGAGAGTGATTTCGACAGGACACTTCGACATGCTTCACTCACAATGCCCACAGTGCTCTGTGATACAAGTCATCAGTACCAGACGCCCACTTCAAATCGTGATTGAGAGCACGCAATTCCTAAGTGATGGGTTGCTTACATTTTGGCTACGACAATCGTCGCGGAAGTCCTTGACAGAAGTCCACAGAGCCAGATACAGTGCCATCCAGGCGGCCACTATACCGAGGCCACCAGCGACTAGTTTGGCCAGTAGAACCATCCATGGTGTACATATGGTCCATACCGAGCTCACGACAGAGAGTCTGCTAGGATTCGTTGCGTTGGAAGTCGTCGAGGTCTGACCAGTGATGTTCACGGTAGTCTGCTGCGGTTGGTGGCCGGGCGGTGCGCCGACGTTCAGATTGCCAGTACCAGCACCGTTTGCATGTTGTTGTGCAGTTGGCGCATGTGCTATAGACGGGTGGGCACTGTTTTGAGTACCGATATTGCTCGTTGGTCCTGATGGAGGTTGAGATGGTGGGGCTGTGCTTGTTGCTACGCCGATCGTAGAAGGAGCTAGAGGCTGGAGCGCAATCGCAGTTGCGCTTGTTGCCATGCTCTGTGAGTGACCTATGGGAATTAGAGAGAGTCAGGCTTCAATATCAGATACAGCAGCGTCAGCGACTGTGCAGGAACCAACAGCGCCTTTGTCCAAAGCGTAGGTCAAGTCCAGTATGGAAGTGAGCAATCGATGATAGAACACGCTGCCCCTCAATGCTGAAACGAGAATAGTGCAAGGCAAGCATGTGCAGCCTCAGCCTCACTGTAAACGAGAAAAGACAAGAAGGAAACTTGATGGACAGATACTTGCGAGGAGTACGCCACCAAGGCGCCTCCTGTACTCGTGGTCATTGCCGTGGCTATCCCTTTTCCACGATGTCCTATCAGGAAAATCCAAACATGTCTCCCTCTCGTAACGCCATGCTTCTACAGTCATACCGCTCCATGCAATGCAAATGCTGGTTGCTATGCTGGAAAGCCTGAATTTTGTGTTCGTTGCCCAATTGCCTCCCATGCATCATTGTTGAATTGGTGATTCCGTCCTATGCATGCTCACTCCTATCCATTACTTCAACCCAAAGCCTTCACTGCCTGTGACGGCCATCCAAAGTTTATGCTCCAATTTCTCCCGACTGCCATACTTATATATGCTGAGCGTATTGAAACATGTCCGCGCAATGGGGAAGCGCTCGACCGGCTTCTTGGGCGAGCGACCAAGGCCGTCCGTTTCCTCTTTATTTCGGAGCAATTGCAGACGAATGACAAGATTCGTTGCTCCCATGGCAGGAATTCGATCGCTTCCTGTAATGAAGCTGAGAATCTTTCGCTGGTTTGTCGGTGAAGCCTTGGAGAAGAAGTCCCAAAACCAAACCACCTGTGGTTGTTGTTCTGGAGGACCTTCGCTCTTTGGCCACCCATCATAGTTTGCGACCGCCCGAAGGCTGGCGATGTCCAGTGGCTCGTCAGATCCACGCACCAGCAGCTCGATTTCCTCCGGCCGAAACAATGACAATGCATTACCTCCACAGACCGTGAAAAATCCACGTTTGAATGGTTCGTACTGTCGAGCAACTGCGGTTTCGAGTAGATAATGGGTATATAGATCGACAAATTCCCTCCGATTCGACTTTGTCACTGGCCGTTTCTCACCGCCGGGACACAAGGGTACCTGGATGATTTCGCCGTAGCGATCCATCTCCGCAACGAAATCCCAACAAAACGTCTCCTGCACATCGCCTTCAAATTCGAGAAGTTGCCTGAACCCCCGGGCAAGTGCCGGACGGAACTCAGCAAGGTCTTCTAATGTGAAGCCATGGCCGACCTTCGGCGTTGAAGTAAGCTTGTCGCCCGTCGAAGGAGCAGATGCAAGCATTTTTCTGAACACGAATGGTGGAAATGCAACATCCAAAATCGTAGAGTTGTAGATAGCGAGTCCTAGTAACACACCAACCAAGAAAAACTGCTCGGAGGACTCAAAGCAGAATGGGTTGAAATAGCAATACTGAGAGTCATCGTCGTAAACAAACAATCCGTGATTGGGATCGAAAATTTCTCTGACGAGGAGAAGGAACCATTCTTTGCGGAGCCCACCAGCATCCACTCCCTCTTCCCCTTGGAAGTCGATGCGTAGTCCTTTCTTTATCTCACTCCCGCCGGAGCCCACGACTTCGGAAACGCCACGGAGACTGTCTTCGACTAGGCACTCACGCCGAACTTTGAGCACCAAATACTGACTGACCGCTTTGCGGCTGAGTATACTGTCGAAGAAAGCCTCTCTAGCTTTGACTTCCATTTGCCGTCGAGCATCGTATTCCAGAATGTGGATTTTGGCATAGATACTGAGGAAGAAAGGGTATTGACAAAAGGTGAACTTGCTCTTTGTGGATTCCCAGGTGTCGAAGTCAGCTATCAGATCAGCATAGTCCAACATGGTATTGTAGAAACTGTTGATTGGTATTATCTGTCCATGAGAGTTCGCCTGGTGTTTGGCATTCAGTCCTGGACTTTGTTGACGTTGTTCAAAACTGCTGGAAGCGTCCCTTTTCCGTGCCGCATGTCCTATATTGGCCTGAAAGAGCAAGGCCATGACCCTGGCAGCAACCCGGACCTGCCAATCTTCGCTGTAAGAGGACAGTTTCGGTTTTCCATCTGCATTTCCTGCCGAAGTGGAGGACTGCCTTCGATCGAGCGCTGCGTGAAATTGTGATGCATGATGCATCCCACCTACTGAGAAGCTGGGCACAAGACCTTCGACAGGATTGATCGGTTCGTGCACAGGACGTTTCTGCTGCCTTGATAGGCGATAAGCCACAAACGTCCCCACCAATTCTACAGTGCGTTGGAAGTGCCCATCGGAATATTTTGAGAACCATGAAACGAGACATTGGTGGTTCTCGTTGGACAAGTTTGCTAGAAGACCTAGAATCCGTTTGATGATGCCCGAATGGTGGCCCAGGCTGCCAGGTCGTCTTACAGAGCTCGGCACTAGTTTGGCAGGTGAGCCACGTGGGCCAGCTTGGGCTGGGTTGCCGAATGTTGTTGAAGGATGCGACATAATACTTCCAGATACCTTGCCAGCCTCGAGCCTTTGTGGGGTCAACAGGGGATTTGACAACAGTATGAGGAGGAAGCGGCAATCCTCGGGGTGCTTCAAAGGCTGCCTTGGTCGTTTCAACAGATTTTCCGTTACCTTCAACAGACTGCGTTGGAGGTGGCTGCGTGATTCAATGATGTCTTGTTGGATTTTCTCCAAAGACACAGATTGACCACGTTGTTGCTGAGTAGGATCAGTGACCTGGGACTGGATCTCGAGCCATCTCTCTTCCCAAAGGTCTCCAGCGTAGATGACCGATTGATACCACTCAGTGACCTCAGGCCAATTGATTCTAGAGCTCTTCGAGCTTGTCGTACCGCGCGTCTTGTCGGGAGATCGGTCGCGCTGTTGATGCCCCTCTTTTCCGGGCACAGGTACCCGTCCGTTGGACGCTCCTAACCACCACGAACCGTTTTCAGCTACGTCGCCCAGTAGAAGTGTCTTCGCATCGAGTTCTGACAAGAAGACGTCAGGTTCGACGAGTGGTGTCGACACGGACTCGGACTTTTGACGCCTTTGATGTGTGCCTGAGCCTGTTCTGGGGTTAACGTCTTGCAGAGGACGTGGTGTCAGGAAGGATTCGTTCAATGTAGCGCAACCAACGAAACACCCTGCAATATAGTTCTCAACCATGCGGAATATATCAGCGCGTGCCCCGGAGTGGCCAGGTGGTGCTTCCTCCGAGGCACGTACGTCAGCGGTTTTGGGTCTGCTGGGCATGGGAATAGAGGCCAAGAACGGATCGGTTGAGGAGCCTTGGACAAAAGAAACTTCCCCATTGCTGCCCCTTCTCCGTGGTGTCAAAGTTGACTCAGAGGGGCTTCGTGCATTCAAGGCCGGTCGCATCATAGGCGGTGGTGAGTCTGGGTCCCCATGAAACTGTCCATAGAGGAGACCTTCAGGCGGAGTACCTCCGGATAGAAACGATTCTTGGGGAGGAGATTGGATTCCTGCAGCGTGAGTTGAAGTTGTGCTCTGCTCTAGGTACGACTCGAGATATTGTCTAAGGCCACGGTCAAGAAGCGCTTTAGTTCTCTCCGCCGATAGTGGCACAACTTTGCGCGGTGGCGAGGACGGATTGACGGCGTCCCCGACCTTCTCTGGATTTATCTCGAGGTCATTGATTGTTAGACAAGTCGTACATCGGAAAACCTTCAACCCCTGCGGCCATCGTACAGTTGAGTCGCAAGTCATGCATTTTCCTGTGACGGGTTGACGATCGCCTCGTTGAGGAGTATTCTCCGCAGCTGGAGCCTTCGCGCTACTGACATCCTGATGGGCATCACGGCTACCACCAGAGGGTGTATCCATATCACTCCGGACATTATGTTTCTTGTCAGATCTCTTAGAACCGAATATCGAAGGAAAAGGATGGCTGAAGGATCGATTGTGGTTATGCTTCGAAGCGTCAGAATCGGTCACATTTGGGAGTGCCTTCCGACGTAGTGAAGGGATCTCATAGCTCTCGGCGGACGCAGAAGCAGGAGGAGGCGGTAAAGGGCGATTGACGTCTGAGACTGTGGATCTCTGAGAGTTGCTGTCTCGACTGGTGTTTATATTGCGAGGTATAGAGCGACTCGACTGGTGCTGTGAGAGGGGCGGTAAGGGCGCCATGTCTGAGACACAAGCCTGTGAAAAAGGCTGTGTCCTGGATGATGGGTTGTAGATCGTGGATGGCAAGAACGGTCATGAGTGTTCGCAATTCAGTTTGCTCAACAGATGGATGAAAGGTTATCACAGGCGGCTGATGTAGGAAAATCGGCTATAGTGATGATCTCGATTGACACACATTCACAAAGGCCTGATCAGATAGTCAATCTCCTGGGATAGTATCGCGGCTGTTGTGGCCAAAAAGGGCCAGCATGTTGTCCGTCGAGATGCAGGCAATGCCAGGTACACGATCGGCAAGTGCAGACCACACAAATCGGAAAGTCCAGCTAGAAGAAGTCTCGTGAGGGCTGCAGAGAAAAGGCAGCCCTCTCTGCGGACTATGTCAAAAAGAGTCGAGTATGAGGGATCGAATGTAGTGTCAGAGGGTTGCCGTAATTTGTTAGAAGATGCAAACCCAGACTGCGTTTAGTTAACTGCGGGCCATCTGAAGCATGGCCAAGGCTGGAGAAGTGTCAGGGACAGGGAGCTCGGCATCGCATCGGATCAATCAGGGGTCCTAACCAGCTTTAACTGGGGGTCCACGGTGGTATCCCCGTACCAGCCTTGAGTACCTATAACAGCAGGCAGCCAATAGTAACTAGACTTACCTCTACAAGCTTGAGGTGCCTCTGGACACAAGCTACGTCGGTGGTAAATATGGAGGTCCATGTTAAAGCTTGTGTCAGCTTAATTTAGATATCTACTACAACACTTCCTAAGTAGCGGCCTTGGCTGCCTATCCGCGAGTTTTTGCATCAGTCGCTACTTGCACCGACATGACCGAGTTTTGAGCGAACCGTGGTATCGCGTGGTGCAAGACAGGGAAGTATGCTTTAATCATCCAAGCCATACTCGGCAACGAGCTTGTCTCCAGTCATGAGCCCAACGAGGTACGCTGTGGTCTGAGTGTGGTTGCTAAGTATAGACTGTCAGTATGGACTGCTCGTAGACAGGCAAATTGTAGGCACTCACTTGACGACAATAGGAATCACACCCGCGTCGGCCACCCGGAGATTCTGCACGCCAAAGACCTTGAAATCTTTATCCACCACTGCATCGTCCTCATTCCGTCCCATGCGGGTTGTTCCCATCATATGCCAGGTGCTGCCAGAATTCTTCTTCCAGTACTCCAGAATATCAGCCTCGGACTCGCTTGCTGGCGCTCCCTGTACGGCAATAACGTCCTTGCTGAATTCAGGGCTGCCAATTATCTTGAGGACTTCACGCGTGGCCTCAACTGCGACTCTCCTGTCATAAGGATGAGAGAAGAAGTTGGGATCAAATTTCAACGGCACCTTGGGGTTCGAAGACTGTAGAGTTGCAGAACCTACGGACTGCGTATTTAGGACGAATACGAGGATGGTAGACCCAGCCGTCGCATTTTCCGGATCGATAAAGTGAGGTATGTGGGCCATGTTGAGTAGAAGCTCGTAATGAGGTACAGTGGGCTTTTCCAAATGTCGTTTCTGACCCTCGGGCAGCGCTTGAAACTCCGGCGACTTTGACAGTGATTCCAGCTTGAGAAATCCTATGCCCATTGCACAGGCGAACTCTGCAAGGGGTCCCGTACCGTCCTTCTCCCACTGTACCTTAGCTGCGGCGTGGAGCTGCTTATCTCTGTAAACTTTCTGACGCTCGGAGCAATGGTCTGATTGTTCATGTTCCAATGCGATGTGATGGTGATCTTTCATGTGCTGACCCACGTTCTTGTTGGCTCTCACAATGGGGATTTTGAAGCTATCCAGCTGATCCTGAGGCCCGATACCAGAATGCATCAAGATCCTTGGTGTGTCAAGACTACCACATGAAAGGATGATTTCCTTGTCGGCATAGATCTCCTCCCCAGTAAAAGTTGTAACCCCAACAGCCTTGGTGCCGTGAAATATGAGGCGCGAAATTTCCGTATTGGTCATGATATGCAGGTTCTCAGGAGGGTCTCTCAAAGCATCGGCACCAGTCGACCTGACTTCGTTATATGCTGTTGATACGGACATCGCGAGGCCTGTGGGATCTCCAGAGTTGTGATCCGGGTTGAGCTTTGTGCCATGCTTGGCCCAAATGCCCATCACATCTATAGCAGACTGCTCGACAATTCTTGGAAATCCTGTGTGAACTGGGCCTTTGGTGCCATGATTCTCTGGTTTCGGGTCGAGATACTTTTTCAGGTTGTTGTACGCATCAGATGGGGCTCCGTGGTACGATTCGATCCGTTTGTATCGCTGTTGTGCATTGGTCCATTTCCATTCTCCGTCCCCAACGATACGGGCAATCTCGTCGTGGTCGTCCTTGGACCCGATGGTCCAGACGGAGAAGTTGATTGATGTAGACCCACCCAAGCCTTTACCACGGTCAAAGTCAATCACACGGCCATCAAAACCTGTGATTGGAGTGCTCTTATATCCCCAGTTCTGGTCAGGGCTCATTTTATGCAACCATCTTTCAGCATCGGCGCGGATCTCCTTAGAGTCATTCTTGCCACCAGCTTCGACTAACAGGACGGAAGGGTGCTTTTTGCTGTGCGCCAGTCGCCATGCAACAATGGCTCCAGCCGCACCACTCCCCACAACAATGAAATCGTACTTCTTCGCCATCACCAGTTCTCAGTGGTTTTCGTGGTTTGTAAAGAGCAGTCCAACAAGGAGAGAAAGACGATGGATACTTAGGAGAATACCCTAAAGCTTTTATGTCTTACCAAAGGACCAGAAAGAGGCTGGACTGCCGACCTGTTTGATGCAGTATAGCTTGCCATGCTAAGGCGATGGTGGAGACTCGTTCAGCATAAATCAGCAGCCCACCTGGTATACAGTATGACTTGCCACCCCTGGCCGACTATAGACCTCGACTCGGAAGGTGATATGCCCAAATCAGCCATCGCGGCATGATGTATCATCATAACTGGGGAATGCTGGGGCAATTGCAGTTAGTCTTGAAAAAGAACACTGGTGGCGTCGTGCGTTAGCGGAACACGAACAAAGGAAAGCAGCAAACCGTGATGAATGGAGGAGGCCATTTCGACAGAGGGAATATCTGGTTGACAAATGGTTCCCTACCATAAGCCCTACCAAAGTCTGACTGATGCCGCGAAGGGGCATAGTGTGATGGTCGATGGCTTGACGAACGGTGTGGACAATAGCAGCAGGGAAATGTCTCCTCTGTGGACTCTTGTTTCCAGATCATGGTCCATGGCACCCTGCTTGCGACTGCTCACCTCCCACAAGGTCAATCTGAATGGGTTTTCGTAAGCGACCTGAAAGGAAAGATGGCAGAAGGACGTCTGTGGACGTTACTCTACTGCTGACTCATCTGAACGAAGACTCGGCGGCGTCGGAAGTACGAGCGGCGCGGCATAGAGTAAGCCCTGTCAGACATTTGACATCCCGTAGCAAACTGCCGTCGCTTGCTAAATATTTTCTGATCACAGCCTCATTGGCAAATACTGATTAGTGCTCTATTTGGCCATAACATTGGTACTTGGGCGACAATAGAGATTACCATAAATTATCTGCACGGTTGATTACATGCGTCTGGTCCCAAGAGTTGTCCGACCTTGGCTTCTTACTGCAGCACGCCATGCTCGCCCAAACACCCGCACCCCAGTCCTCCACAGTGGTCTGCCAAAGAAGCGGACCCTGACTGCTCACGTCCCTGTAACAGGTGCGTCTAGTGAAGGTCCATCCGAGATACCTACAGAGGAAACCCTTCAGAACTCGAGCTCTGCAGTCTCGGACTCGGCGATCCTCAACAGCGCTACCTTCAGTCCGAAGAGACTTCCCGTGTCTTGTCCTGGATGTGGTGCTTTGACCCAAGATGTTGATCCTGGTCAAGCGGGCTACTATACACGGTCGAGGAAGGCCGTAAAGACATATCTGCGTGGAAGCGTTGAGATAGCACAGCAGGTCCCGCACGAAGACGATGGAGCGACAGACAGCAAGGCAGAAAGAGCTGGGTCGGACAATGCGGATAAAGATGTTCGACAGAACAATCAATATGAAGTGATCGAACCATCTTCAATTCCACCTCCAGTGTGCGATCGGTGCCACCATCTGATTCATGAATCTCGTGGAACTCCCATTGCCCACCCCTCCGTCGAAGACATTGCGGATTCTATCGCAGAATCTCCCCATTCCCGAAATCATGTCTACCACGTTATGGATGCGGCGGATTTCCCCATGTCTTTGGTACCGTCAATCTTCAAGAACTTGTCTTTGGCAAAGCCGCGCAGTCAAAACCGCCGATCACAGCATTCATTTTCATCCAAGCCTTCATTGTCATTTATAATTACAAGATCAGATTTACTTGGATCATCCAGAGATAACGTCGATCGCTTGATGCCCAAGTTCAGCTCCATTCTGCGCACTGCCTTGGGACGGTCCGGGCAGAAATTGAGACTGGGAAACCTCCACCTGGTCTCCTCGAAGCGGGGCTGGTGGACGAAAGACATCAAACAGAGTATTTGGGAAAGAGGAGGTGGCAATTGGTTGATTGGGAAGTTCAATGTGGGAAAGTCCAATCTCTTCGAAGTACTATTTCCCAAAGCATCCGACGAACGAGCACCTGTCTATGAAGAACTACAACGACAAAAAGCCATGGACGGCATTGAGAAGTCCGCTGAAGACAACTTCTTTTCGGAAAAGAGCTTACTCCCTCCACCACAACCAGAATTACCATTTCCTTCCATGCCTCTGGTTTCTAGTCTACCCGGAACTACTGCATCTCCTATTCGACTCCCCTTCGGAAACAAGAAAGGAGAATTGATAGATATGCCCGGCTTAGAGCGCAGTGGATTAGACCAGTTCGTTAGCCTGGAGGACAAAACGGAGCTGGTTATGACCCATCGTCCGACGGTGTCCCAACACAACATCAAACCCGGTCAGTCCTTGCTTCTTGGTGGTGGATTAGTCCGCATAACACCTCAACTCGACGAGAACGATCGCAGCACGATAATGATGGCATATCCTTTTGTTCCTCTCAAGACACATGTCACATCAACTGAAAAGGCAGTCGGTACACAAGCTCAAGAACGCGAAAGTGGTGTTGATTCCATACTCGCAGAAGGTGCAGGCCTGGAAATTGCATCGGCTGGCAAGTTTTCTCTCAGCACTGATGTCACCAAGTCCAGGGCAGGTTCTGTGATCAGAGCTGGCGTTGACCCTGCAAAGTTACCTTTCCAGGTCTATGCGACCGACATCCTCATCGAAGGTGTAGGATGGGTGGAACTTGTATGTCAGGTCAGGAAAGGACGCCGTATGCCGCAAGGTGCCTCGCCGGAACAGACTCCAGTGACTGAGGACCCGACCGAACCAGCTGTACCTTGGTCGGACGAGATCTCCATTGACAATACTGGATTCGTGCCTTTCACGCCGCCGAGCCAAAACGCTACCACGGAGAGCACGGAACTCTCCAACTTCCCGGAAGTCGAGATCTTCACGCCTCAAGGAAAGTACATCGGCCAGAGACAATGCCTGGACATTTGGCAAGCATGGAACACTGGAAAGCAAACTACCCAGACACGCAGTGTTCGTCCTAGAAAACCAATGAGCGGAGCGAAGAAGCGAGACAAAGTTCTTCGCAGAGCGAACGTCAGCACGAACCCATGAAAGAGTGTGGTGTTTTATTTTCCATCCTAAAGTGGTTGATAAGCCTGCTTTGCGTGGACCAATGAGTCTTCCTTTACCATCTTCCACCTACTCGGTCAAGACGACAATCTTGCCTCGAGCGGCATTCTTGTCCATGGTCTCATGTGCCTGGGCGATGTCATCCAACTTGTACACCTTGCCGACCTGAACAGGCAAGGTTCCCTTCTCGATCTGCTTGAGCAAGTCGTTAAGCGGCGTCTCCATGAACTCCGTTGGCCCACCCGAGTACCCGGTCAAGTACACAGCCGGAGGAATCACTTCCATGGGATTGAAGTCGTCGATGGTCCATTTGTTCCCTGAGAAAGATCTTGTTAATGCCGCGCCTTAAGATAACGTGTGCACTCGCCAAACAGGGAACACTTACCGACGATACCCGTCATGCAGACGATTCCATGTTGGACCACACACTGCAGTGAATCCCTCAGGGTAGCCGTACCGATCAACTCCAGCACCTTATCGAATTTCTCGTTCTTGACCTTCTCGGCGACGTTCCCATCATCGATAATGACCTGATCGACCCCACTCTTGCGCATCACATCGGCGCTGGCCTGGTTAGAACTTCGAGTGGTCCCCGCGACGAAGCATCCGTGATTCTTCGCGATGGCCGCCGCCGCAAGACCAACAGAAGTGGTACCTCCGCGAACGAGCACACGGTCCTTCGGCGTGATCTGCATCGCCTTGAACAGCGACCCATGCGCAGTCTGCAACATCTCTGGGACAGCGCCCACGATACTCCAGTCCAGATCAGTCTCGAGAGCTTGGGTGTTACTCGCCTTGACGCATGTATACTCGGCGTAGCCGCCGTTGAAGTCCCGACCCATGCCGCCCATAGCGGTCGCGACTTTCTGGCCCGCCTTGAATTGTCCGCCAGGACACTTTTCGACGACGCCGGTAGCTTCGATGCCAAGCACTCTTGGGAACTGGACGCCCGGACTGTGGCCCTGACGCGTGAACAGCTCGGAACGGTTGATGCCGAATGCCTTGACGCGGATGAGGACCTCGCCGTCGTTCGGGGTGGGAATTGGAAGCGTTTCGACCTTGAGCTTTTCTGGCCCGCCGGGCTCGCGGATAACGGCTGCTTTCATGGTTGCCATTGTGCGTGTGCGGATTGTTGGATATCCGAGTGAGGTCCGGGATGTACTTGTAAATGTGGTATAGATCAACGATGCTGTGCTCTTGCCTGACCTTGTACTGTTCATGCGCTCTGTTGGGTCGACCAAAGAACAGGCATTCGGGTACTTTTATATGTCCCGTTGATATCACTCCGTTCCCACGTCGTCGTACCTGTTACACAAGTTACCTTGCGCAAGTTTCTTTACTCAGCTGCTCGGCTTGCTTCCGCACGACCACACACCATTTCTGGGCTTGTAATAGAGCTGGAGAAGGTAAAATCTGAACACGCTCACTTCACGATCGCTGGGGGATCACTTCTTTTAAGCTTTTCTGGAGTAATAGTATGCTAACGCGATGAGGCAGGCCTTCGCCTATAGAAATGTAGTAGATAGATAGGCGGGCTGATACAAGGTTCCATATGGAAGCTATACGAGAGATGCGCGATGCAGACACGGCTCGGCTTTAACATCGATGCCCAATCTAGTAAATACTTGCTGACTCACCCAGGGCGCCTGGAAGTGCCTTGCACATCACTTCTCTCAAAATGGCATGTCTGAGTGACACAAGGTATATGCGACGAGGTTGGATGAGGAGTAATACTGCAGTCTATCCGCGTATCTTCCCCACAACGCGTTTAGATGTTTGCTTTGATAAACAGCAGTCCAGGCTTCACATGCCAGTGCAGTATGCTTGCTTGGGTTGTACCACCTTCAATGGAAGAACATCTGGCCGGTGAAATGAAATGTCGCCGGGGTTTGAAGCACCACAGAGCAGAGCGTACGTGTGGTATGACCATTAGGGGAGGTAGCCGCCTCACATCCTCAATATGCAAAGGCCTTGTTGCGCAACCTGATTTTGCACGCCGTCGATGAGAAACTGTGTGATGATGGCTGAGTGCATGAGATATGTATTGTGATTCGTTGTCATTAGGATTGGGAAGTCAAGTGTAGGAAACATCCAGTATGAGCCTTGCCGTTGAGGCTGACTCAAAGGTCCTTCAAGCGTTCACCTGCTGCAGATGATCAAGAATACTGCCCTCGCCCGTTGCAGTGCGCTGTCATGCGCCATGAACACCGTGCCGTCTCAACGTCCCCATGGTATATGCGTGTGTATTCAAAATGCCCACTTCATCGCTATTGTACGAGTCTTGTTGCTTCTTCACCATTCACGCCGCTGCGGTGCCTACGTCTCGGTGTCTCTTTCTGACGTAGGACGCTTTCATTGTTTGGAAGGTAGAGGTACGGTCCGGGCTATATGACGGTCTGCGCCACTGATCTGGCTTTGATTCCGGCGGTGCTTGGCTGCGAGCTGCTTCAGTTTCTCGTCTGTCTCGCGCAACCTGGCCTCGAGGCCTTCAAGCTGATATTTCTGAGATTGGACAGTATCCTTTCTGTAAAGGGCTGAGTCAGTTTGGGTCGGAGCGCAAGGTGTTTGAGATTGTACTTCTCTTCGACAGCTTGTTCCAACGCGCCGACGCCATTCAGGTTAAACATTTCGTCCAACGCTGCCGAGAAGTCGCGAGCCAGCGCCCTATTCATTGTGAGCACAATCATAAGGTGTTAGAGAGCAGGACCTCCTACGACTCAGGTCTGCCATTCGGTTTCCACTCCGCATCCATGCTGCGGTCGTTTGACGAGCTCATCCCTGAACTTTGGGTCCTCAACGCGATCAAGGCAAATAGCAGGGTAACATCAAACGCGCATAGCAGATACTCATATAGCCATCCAAACAAGAAACGAAGAACGAAGCAGGCTCACCGGTTCGCGCCAGTCAAGAGGTCAAGAAGTCAGGCGGACTTCGAAGGCAGCTGCTACTGTGTGTGGTTTGGTAGCCCTTGCAGACGATAGGCGACACGCATCCCTAACTGTCACATACCTGGAAAAGGGGTCATTTCAGGCTGCGACAGATCCCCCCAAAGCGTATGAGAAATTCGGTCATACCGGGCGCGTGAGCAAGGTTGCAGATCACTCAGAAGAATAGTCCTTAGAAGGCAGAAAGCTGGTCAGTGGTGACTCGTATGAATTGTTTGACAGGGCATGTGTTTACGAAAATAGCAGAGTAGCGAAATAATCGACCAACTTTAAGCCTAGAACAGTGCAGCTTAGAGGCTGCCGAGCCCAAAGGAAATTTCGCCTATCTCTTGCCAGTTCTCTGGTTCGGTTTGGGGCTGGGGCACTCCCTGCAAATCCCCTAACAATTGGGCACAGATCCTCAGCCCGTGCCAAAGACTGGCAAACTAGCTGCAATTTTTGTCAAATTTTTGAGCAACCCTCCAATTTGGTGTCACCACTCTGTTCCTTTCATCTACCTTCTTTTACAACCGTTGATTGATCGGCTTCTACTCGCGTTGCGGACCTCCACAATCGCGTATCTGCTCCCTCTTGGATCTATAGGCCGGGTCCGCTTCCTAAGAGAGGTGTTGTCGCGCGACTGAGCATAGCGACACTCACCTTTCCCCCAAAAGTTTGCGACGATGGGATGCCTTCACTAAAAGCCTACACACCCTACGAGACACTTGCTTTCTGCCAATCTGTTGCACATCATGGCGCCGACTCTGCTGCTTTTGAGGATATTGCGCAGTCCTTGAATGCTAACCAGCTCATTCGCGACAACCAAACATATGATGAAAGTCGACTCACAGCCAGTGCGTTACAAGCACTATACCAAGAGTTGCTGGTGCAAGAGAAGAGCGAAAAGGGTCCTGTAGTCAATGGCGACGACGGAACAAGCATTAATCCGCGAAAACGAAAAGCGTCCGCTTCTCCGCCGCCAGGTAAGGACAATGATCTGTCCGGACAACAATGGCTTCAATCGCTAGTCGACAGACTGTATGAAAGATTTAGGGAGCAGAGGATCAAAGAGATTCGGCTGGAAGAGGAGGCATATCACAAGATCCAGGCTGAGATCGTTGTGCTGGAGAGACAACCTGAGGAAGAGCAAACCACGGATGAGGGAGTGAACACGCAAGATCTACCACAGACAAGAGCGCAAAATGTTGCGCCGAAAGTCCAAGAGCCTCAATCTAGCCCAGATGCGGCTGCTGCACAGTTACAAGCCAGCCTCGATGCAAGCCGTGCAGAACAGGCTGCGGCGAAGGGAGCAACACCTGTCCTGGAACCAAAGACATCTCCCTCCACGGGACGAGCTGGTCAGCCACGGATTGTGAATGCACAGTCTCCCGTGCCATCTACTCCAGGTGCTTCTCAAGCAAAGCCAGTGGCAGGGACGCCTCAAGCGCGAGCATCACAAACACCGAAGCCCTCTCAGCAACTTTCGCCAGGCGCATATCAGCGTCCTTTACCAGTACCGTCGCCTCAACGACCGGATTATGTCCAACAACACTTTCAGCCTTCGCCTCAGGAACATCCTATGCCTATACTGCCGCATGCTCAAGGGATGCAACCTATGCCACCACCCATGGAATATCCGGGTCCAAAGCGTGGGAATTCTGCATCTCGACAGGGGAAAGGTTCTCCGGTTCCCATGCAGCCCCAACAGCCATTTCCAGGTTATCAAGGATACCCACAGCCACACTGGCCTCCTCCTGTCCCTCCCCAATACGGTCATCCACAGCCGTATGCGCCGAATGGTCAATTCTACCCATATCATACGCCTCAACATCCGCCGTACCAACAGTATCCGCAGAGTGCTCCCATCCACTACGCTGGTCAACCTTCTCCGGCGCATGGATGGCATCCTCAATATGGTCAGCCGTATTATGGTCCACACGGTTCAGCCAACGTGACACCTGTTCCTCGAAGCACTTCCAGACAGCCAGTGCCAAGAGCTAGGTCCTCAACACCGTGGAAGCGGCGTAGCGAACCACCAAATGCCGTGCGCCAGCCGAGTCCTGGTCGACCTGAGAGAGCTGTCAGTCCGCTTACGGACTCGGAGTCGCCTTCTCGGTCTAACAAGGTCAGAAAGTCGCCAGGCAAGAGGGGTCAAAAGGCTGAAGGAAGTTTTCTGTCGACACAGGAAGCGGTCAGGGAAAGACGAGGTGCCAGCACGACTCCAGGGGTTGCTGATTCGAGGTCTCAATCAATCGCATCTCATGCCTCTGATACGCCTACGGATAAGCGGAGAAGAGGTAGACCGCCTTCGAAAATCAAGGCAGAACCGCCTAGTACGCCTGCGCCTCTTCTATCAGATACAGAACAACCTCTGCAGTCGAGAGGACGTCCTGGTAGACCTCGAAAAGACGCAGGATCATCAACGACTGAGCAGGTGCAGAATACAGCGACGAAACGGAAGCGCTCACATGGTCATGAGTCTGCAAGCCCACGACTACCCTCGCCAGAAGCTGTAGAAGTTCCTCGGCGTCAAGTGGCCCACGATCCATCACTTGTCAGTGTTTCCAAGAGCTTTGCAAAGACTGCTCAACTCCTTCTGAACGAGATAACGTCGCACAAGGTGGCAAGCATATTTGCCAAACCTTTGTTAGAACGCGATGCGCCGGGCTACAAGGAGCTAGTATTTCGCCCGCAAGATCTGAAGAGTATCAAGGCGGCCGTCTCCAAGGGTGGGAGAGCTGCTCTAGCGGCCATTGAAAGTCTGGAAATGGAAGATCGAGACGCAGAAGAAACACCCACCAAGAACGCGCCAGTTAGCACGACCGAGTCTGGGGAACGCTCTCTCGGCAACGGCATGTATCTTGTGAACAAGACAGAAGATCTAATCCCACCGAAAGGCATCGTCAATTCTTCGCAGCTGGAAATGGAATTGGTAAGGATGTTTGCCAATGCAGTCATGTTCAACCCGCTTCCTACCTCGGAGAGGGGATTCGGGCGCTCTCTTCGCTTGAGGAAACGAGGCGGAGATGTGGATCCAAACGCCGACGCCGACGACGCCTCGTCCAGCGAAGAAGGCAGTCCGGTCGACGAAGGTGGCATCATTTCGGACGCGCGAGAAATGTTTGAGGACGTTATGGCCGCGGTGCGTAAATGGAGAGAAGTGGAAATCGAGCGACTAGGTGGCGACGACGCAACGGCAGCACCAGGCACGAATTCGAAATCTACGCATCCATCGGCGACGCACGGCAGTGCCAATGCTAGTGTTAGGCATTCAAGTGTGAGTTCTGCTGTAAATGAGGACGATGCTGGTGGTGAGACACCCGCGGCATCGGTCTCGACGCCTGTTCCTGCGTCGGGGACGGCAAGGAAGAGAAGACGGATCGCCGAGTAACAGTACGCCCCAGGCTGCTACGTCTGGCATGGAGTTGGAAATTTATTTGCGGTGGTGTTTAGATGGGCACAGTTATTACGGTTTGAGGTCACGGATACCTCAGCGGGTTTATGTTCTTGCTTGATTGTGCAAGTAGACAGATATCAGGACTTTCACGATTATGTACCTGAATGTAAAGAGTATCTCTCCGATGTCAACGAGTATTATTGCGTGTATCTCTATCTTGTAGTAGGCCTTTGACCTCATCGACATCTACTTCAGATGCTGACTCGTGTAGATATCTTTCGTTCTTGGGGTCGTGGTCTCGCTGTGATTGCAACGAGGCGACCGCAAAAGGTGATGGGCTCGTATGCACGGATGCTCTGAACCTTGTCGAAACCTACCAACAAGCAGCACAGTTTGATAGATCGCTTTTCCCGAGCCGTTGCAATCCTTCAGAGGTCCAGACCATCGCTGGTGTGCCTTCATGGTGGTCCGTCCTTCTTCAGTAGGAACGTTTGCTCCTGTCGCATCAGAGACTGTCTACCCCAACAGTACGTGCTGATACTGAGTTGGCCAGATTTCGGTTTCATTATGCGCACTACCCTTTGTAGCGTGCTTCCGACATGGCTACGTCGCGAGTCAATATGAAGCAAACCAAAGGCATGGGAGTGGGTTCTGGAGGCGCATTATCACCGTGTTCGACGGAAAGTTACCTTGACCGGTTGAGGCTGGGATACCATGCCAAACCTGCAGAGCCATTCAGTCAAACGGAAGTTGCACAGGAACAAGTAGGTATATACGCATACACTTACGAGCGGAGATCAGGCACAGGACATTGAGGAGTGGATACCCGTATGCTGTCAAGTGACTCGAGTCTGCCTCACCTGATAGAGATCCATCCACAATACGAGGTACCGTCACATCGTGGGAAGTTGAAATCCGCACGAGCCTGCATCTTGAAACAATTAATTCTCCATCTTCCGAAGTGGACTTGGGCCACCGCTTTGGCCAACAGCCACGAGATAATTCCCCAAGCCCCAATTTGAGACCCTAAATATTGTTTGTGACCCACGCCTCAAGTTAGAGATCAACGAAGGGGCCGGTTTCACCATAGCACTGAGTCGGCGATCAGGTGCGGGTCGGATCATCGCAACAACGTCTAAAAATCTGATGAGACGCTCGGCAACCGAGAAAATGTGTCATAAAACAAGAAGCATTGAACGACGATAACATAGAGATGCTGAGGTCATTGCGAGTGAGCATCCGTAACCAGGAAAACAACAGGAGAGCACTTCCGTTACGCAGTTGCCATTATCTTGATGATAGCGGAATATGCTCGTGGATTCCCACCGCTTTGATTGCGGGTTGTCCTCCTTGGAAGTCACATCCTTTCATGTCGTTTAGGATATTTTATGTCCTCTCGGGCCGGTGGAATGATTATTGCGCTCGTCATATTGTTGGTCTTCTCGCCAACCCGGCATAGCCGACTAATCGGAGCAGATGCAGTAAGTACACCGCTGTCGTACAAGACTTGGTCATGCAAGGAAACTAGGTATTCTTCGAAATGCATGTCTCCCGTACCTAGGTAGCTTCCCAGAGGCAGGTGCAACACGAATTCGTGACCGCACCGGGTCAAGGAGAGCGCAACCATTGTCCATACGAGTACGAGGAACTTACTCCCGAAGTCCTGGGCTTGTCGATTTCAGAATTCCGTACAGTGTAATAGATGCAACCTCAGCAGCGCCAGGATTGGTCGACGTGGGAGATCCTGTCCTGCCGAGACGGAATTTACCTTGTAAACACCTGCATTTAGCAGTGCTTGACGACTCGTCGAAGAAAGACACGTGGACTGAAAGACCAAAAATCAGGGCTCTTAGCGTGACTGCCACGTCGCCCGCAGGGGATCGGTATGTTGTGCAGGACCTTTTCGCAGCTCTGATCAGAAGATATGACTCCTTGATTCGCTGGACTTGGAATATTATCCCACGTATCAAAAAACCCCAAGGTATTCCAACCCGGTCCGGTGGTTGTCTCGTGATCATTTTCCATTTGGACTATCCCTTAAGGGATGATTTGTGCAGCCGGTGAACGGGATGATTTCAGTCAGGCCAACAAGAGACTCCCTGGCGGTGTGACAAGTCTTTTTTTTGGTAATGTGTTAACTTGCTTAAGAAGTTGGAAAACGTGCTCCAGTCACGGTTTGTATTCTTGGTTTGCCGCACAGACAAAGTTTTGGCAAGGGTTGAGACTGTTCAGCTACTCCTGACGGATGCGCCAAAGTCGGGACATCGCATCGAAGTCATTATTGTCGAACTCGTATCCGGCCATGGGCTAGCAGCTCGCAACAAGAATCCAGCCGGACAGTGTGTGAGCCACTATGGCAAGTTGACACGGTCCCCACGCAGCCACGTCAGAAGCACGCCCCTGGACAGTCAGGCTTATCGTTGGTCACACAAATCGATGATGCGATGCATGCCTTAAATCCGGGGTGCAGTTCTTATTCTCCTTATCACAGCCACAGAGCCACACTGGACTGGTCAAACGTCGGTAAGCGAGACAGCACGACGTCAATTGACCCCACCATTCGGGCTATCGGCCTGGCGCCGTTGAACTCCTGAAACGAAGACAGGTACAGTAACCTTAGCGTAGACATTGTTCATTGTCCATCTGTCAGCTCTTCAAAAAGTTCTTCGAATGTCCATCGCAAAGGCACTGACGGCGTGACTGAGCAGCAGGTGTATAGACGAAAAAAGTATTTGTGCGAACCCTTAACGATTGGCCGGATGCTGCCTCCGCCAAACCATGTAGCCGAAGATTTGTCCAAGCGCAATGGAATGAAATGGTGGTGAAATATCTTGGACACGGACGGAGCGCAAATGCCGGTGTTAGGCTAATAGAAGTAATCCACCATTGGAACGGAACGTGAGGAAGAGAGGAGCAATGGCTGCAAAGTGTGGCACTCAAACACTATGCCATGTTCAACGAGGGGCGCAAGGTTTGCCTGGATTGGAACTATTCGCGGATGCGCTCGGGTGTTCCTGAGAAGGTTGGTAAGAGTTGGTCGTGCTCCGGCGTGCCGCGTTGGCAATGATGCGTCTTTTTCCAGAGACACCCGCAAAAAGCGTCGCAAACGGGGAAAGGCCAGGAAAAAAGTCGATCCGGGAAGTGGGAAAAGGTTCACTTGACAGTTGATGATCAGGATGGACCCGGCAAGATGGGACGGTCGTGGTACCGTGATGATACCAGTCATTTCAAGTTTGTAGCCGGGTAACTTGTTCGTCAAGCGCAGAACAAGTCTGACCAGCCTAAGTCATGCTAAGAGCGGAAGAGTGAAGGAAGTATCTTCTGTCAGACATTCGCAGCACCTGTTCGCCTATTTTGTCCCTTCAAGAAGGACTCATAAGAGAACATGCAAGTAACAGCTGCTGGATC
The DNA here is from genome assembly GCA_035928005.1 of Exophiala sp. CCFEE 6388. Lineage (NCBI taxonomy): Eukaryota > Fungi > Ascomycota > Eurotiomycetes > Chaetothyriales > Herpotrichiellaceae > Exophiala > Exophiala sp. CCFEE 6388. The sequence continues at coordinate 392,987 of JAVRRU010000023.1, forward strand.
TCGACCTTGGGTGTCGTGTATCACAAGATTGCGATCTGGGCCAGGTCTGCCAGGCTGTCGTCACTGGCGTGGGGTTTGGAGTTGTCATGCAGACAGCAGCTGCATGGTGAGACTGGATATGAGGCCTGCCACGTATGCTGCTTTGCCCAGCCTCATGCACCTCATTTTCTAATGGCAAGACAACGCGATCTTCTTGACCCCGTGAACCAAAGCTGCAGCTGCTCGGCACGATGCGCGACAGGCGTAATGCAGCTACGTGCATATTCTATTCCTGTTGCAAGTAGAAAAGGGCAGGTGAATTGTCAGCAGACTCGAGAGAACGGCACAGGATTGAGATGGGTGCAGAATGAACTCGAGTGCAGCAGACTCTTTGTGGCCGAAAGTCCGGAGGAAGTCGACTCGACACGGCAGAACCCAATCCTATGCTGTCAGCTGAAATACTGCTCTGCAGAGCACGATATAGTAATCAATGAACACCATAGCGTATCTTGTCGCCTGGAATTTGAGCGGTCATTAAGAGTGACATCTCAGCTTTTGTATATGGAGTACTTTCCAAGCTCTTTCTAGAAGCCAGACCGATGGGAACCCGTAAGGTGACGGTCAGCACCGATCGAAAGAAGACTTGTACTGATACGGGCGAATACATATGCAGTTCGGTGGGTCATAGAAGGTGCGGACGGGGGGTGCAGGTGGCCACCTCAAAAAGTGCGGATGAAGAAGCGAGGGCAGACCAGGGTGCGTTTTGGATTAGCGAGGGAGATCAAAGGAGGAGATTTCGCAAGGAAGACGCGGCAACCGTCGAGAGAAGAAAAGCTGGAAACAGCGGAAAGGAGGAGAAACAACGTTGACAGGTTTGACAGGGGAGGGAGACGTGCGTGACAAGGGGAGTCAAGCCATGGACCCAGGGGTCATTCTGAGAATACCACAGTATGGGTAGTCAAGATATCTGGTCAAGCCAAGCAGAAAGAAGAGAAAAGCTTCAAATCATTATTTCCAGAAGTTGGTAAAAGGGCATAATTGGCGGGTTTGCAGCAGCCCCTGTTCATCAATGGGCCTGATTCTTTTTTTATACAGTACTTTAACTACCAGAGTGGAGGCAAAAGAAGAAGAGCAACTTGGTACGAGTAGTTCCTACAGGTTAGCAAGGAAACCCCATGAATGCATTGAACACCGTAGTATCCTTTCGCTTGACCTTGACGATGAAAAGAACAATAGAATCAATTAGGGAATTAATCAAATAAAAACACTTGCAGGGACTCAACTCCTCGGCGACTCGTTTATCATTCCCAAAATCCTCCTTGACTTATTATTTGACGTCGACCTGCTGTGGCTGTGACTGGCTCCCCTACCTGGTGTTCTGTCAGGCTGCAAGCAATACCGCATCTGACAAGACCGACTAGGACCCGTTTTACAAGAATTACTCACTCACACACACCTGCGGTCTTTTGGAGCCGTTGTCGCTTTCCTCACTTTATTTTCCACCATCACTTTACAGTACCTCCTCCTCTCTCCTCTCGACATCTTGCATATTGCTGCAGCGCACCATACACTCCCTTGTCTTCCCCCCAATAATCGCGACTCTCTCGCGCATTGTGCTGTGCACATTCAATCCTACTTACCATTTCGTTCCCTTGAGCAGACAGCTGGCTTGCTTCTGTCTCGTCCTTTCCTTTGTTCGAGTCCAAGTCCGACCATACAACCTCCCCTCGCGAACGTCACCGCCTCTCAAGAGACAATCACCTTCTATATCAAGACCGACACCCTTACGCCCTCAAGCCTTACCAACAGGTCGGTCGCCTATTGTCTGACTGCATAAAGCCATCCCCCAGTCTTCCATCCGCAGACTCTCAGCCTCTCCGCAAGGCCGGCGCGCCCTAAGCATCCCCAATTAGGAACACGCCCAGCACGCGTGGTACTTCCACTCCCTCTTCCTTGCATTGCACCTGCAAGTGCCCCGATCCGATCCTCCGCTCTATCAGGCGCTCCAGTATGCAGGTCTTTCCAGGTTGCTGATGTGGTGGGAAATCTGCGTGCAAGACAGACTGTCGTGTGAGAATACTCTACCCAGTCACTGAACCACTATGAAGTCGCCAAGGTACCATATACAGAGCTGGACTCACCTTCGTCACCGTCCAACACCACATACTCACTAGAACCACCGGCCAACCAGAATCTCTGGGCAACACCACTAACGGCCACGATGTCTGCTTCGGCATCGCCCTCCATCCGGGCTTTTCAAAGCCGGGACAATTCGCCTTCACCTCGACCACGTCCACTGGCACGGATGCCTTCCATCCAACGTGTCAACACAGCCTTTGGTCAATCCTACTCGGGCAACCCAACATCCGCCAATAGCATCTCCTCCGTCTCGCCCAGCCCATATCTTCAATCCCTACAGTCTTCTCCCTTAGTCTCTCAATCCAATCTCCAGAACCTTCAGCTTGGAAACCCGGTTCCATTCGAGCTTCCCGAATCGCTCATTGCCCCTCCTCATGCCTCTTCTTCAACAAGGGACACTTCCACGGGCTCCAAGTCCGTTGGACTGATGCGCAAGTTGTCTCAAAGTGCCAAAGAAGGCGTGACTTCAACGCGACAAATCCTTCGGAGGAAGGCCTCTTCTACTGCGCAAAGTCGTCGAGATGAAAGCACGGGACCTATCACCAGACGCCGCAGTGACAGCAAAACGGCCCTTACGAACGGATCCGCCATAGAATCGGCGTCCTTCGACAACTTACCTCTTGAACTCCAGTCAGGGTTGGGCCTTTATGATACCATGAGTCTCTCTAGTGAGCCAGCCACTCTCGTCGACACGAGTCCTGAAGGTCAAGCTCCTTGCGTCCCAGAGTACCTGGTCGGTGGTTGCATCTTGACCAAAATCACCAAGAACAAGAAACAAGAGAAGATGTTCTTTCTCGATGTCGAAGGTTCCCGAGTGTCCTGGAAAGGTGCTGTAACCATGAAAGTCTTCCACATAGACAATATCAAAAGCATCCGAAGTGGCGAGGAGGCTGCCAGCTACCAGCAGGAACTTCGAGGAGAGGCCGTGGATCCCGATCTTTGTTTCACCATCAACTATGCCACTTCGGACTCTTCAAAGCAGGTCAAGACCTTGCACCTCGTCGCTCATCATCATGCCGACCTCAGGTTGTGGGTCGACACCTTGGAAAGTCTGGCCAAGCACCGCGAAGAGCTGATGACCATTGGCTCGTCCGAGCGAGAATCGGTCATGCGGGCCCATTGGGCCAGTGAAATGGCCAGACGACCAGATGCCGCGAAGACCGATGGTCTGGAATTGTCAGCTGTCCAGTCGCTCTGCCGTAAACTCCATATCCACGCACCAGAGAAAGAACTCGAGGAGCATTTCAACTCCGCTGATGTTGACTATTCCAAACGGTTGACCTACGAGCAGTTCAAAGAGTTCCTGAGACGTCTCCGTGAAAGAAGTGATATCAGAAGGATCTTCAATGAATCAAAGGGCTTCAATCTACCAGGTCTCACTCGCTTTCAATTCACCTCTTTCCTCCAACAAGTACAGGGTGTCAACCTTGCACTTGTCTCCGACCCCGCGATTTGGGAAGAGAAGATCAACGACTTGATTTCCATATCCTTCCCAAATGATCCCGAAATGCGGGAAGCAGGCCTCATTGACGCCAATGCATTTGCGTCGTTTCTCATGTCCAAGGATTGCCACGTCTACTCAAAGCCTCAAGAATCAATTCCTATCTTCGATCGTCCGCTTAATGAGTATTTCATCTCCAGCTCACACAACACCTACCTCACTGGATGGCAGGTCGGTGGAACTTCTTCAGCAGAAGCATATATCACAGCTTTACGCCATGGGTGCCGCTGCATTGAGATCGATTGCTGGAATGGCCAAGATGGCAACCCTCGGGTCACGCATGGACGTACACGTACCACCGCTGTCCTCTTCTCGGATTGCATCAATGCCATCCAACGATGCGCCTTTGACGTCACTCCATACCCTCTCATAATCTCCCTCGAAGTCCACTGCGACCCAGAACAACAAGCCAAGATGGTCAATATTATGACCGACGTGTTCGGCGAACGTCTATTGGCTCATCCTCTCCCAGGCTTCACCACGAAATTACCATCGCCGGAACACCTGAAGCACAAGATTCTTGTCAAGGTTAAAGCCACCGAGCTACATGCTGATCTTGAAGCTTCTCGTCACACTGCTGCTACCTCACGCACCCGCAGCGCAAGCTCTCCACAAAGAAATCCTCTGCAGTCGTCTATGCTGACTGCGCAGGGCCTGACAACAGCGTCAAGCCCCTCCATCATCACCCCACCCGAGACCATATATTCTCCCACCGACAGGTCGGTGACAGCAACAAGTGCAAGCAGTGCCGATGAAGAGAGTGATGTCGCTCTTACATCACCAAGTCAAAAACGAGCACCCAAGCTGAGCAAAGTCGGGCCGTACCTTTCTGCACTTGGTGTATACCTGAAGGGGTATACTCTTCGTGAAGGACGTGATCTCCAATTCAATCAATACAACCACATTTTCTCACTGAACGAGAACCGCGCCATAGAGCTCTGCCATTCAGCAGAGGACAAAGCTATGTTCGAGGACCACAACCTACACTACTTGTGCAGAGTCTATCCAAAGAACCTTCGCTTTCAATCCTCCAACTTCGATCCCAATACCTTCTGGAGACGAGGTGTTCAGATGGTTGCTCTCAATTGGCAGACCTTTGATGCACATATGCAGATGAACCAAGCCATGTTTGCCGCCGGTACAGACGCATATGGATACGTACTGAAGCCTGAATACCTCCGCAAATCTCGTACCAGAACAGGGGGGTTTCAGCACCGTGTCAAATTGCCACGGTATAAAATGAAGTTCTCAGTCCAAGTCATTTCGGCGCAACAATTGCCTCGACCGGCCAACATGAGCAAGGACACGCCACTAAACCCGTTTATAGAGGTGCAAATGTTCAGCGCTGAAGATCGAGCACGAGGCATTGCGAATGGCACAGGCGGAAGAGAGACTTACTCCAACGGCTACCACGGCATTGGCTCGCCATATCGTCGCCAGACACAGGTCTGTTTCGGCAACGGCTACAATCCTCAGTTTGGCGAGAACATTGAGCTTTCATTGGAGACAAAGTATCCTGATCTGGTTTTCGTACGCTTCATTGTGTACAATTCCGACGACGGCAGGTCCAATGGTAAAGGCGTTAAACAACTCGCAGCCTTCACTGCCAAACTCGGCAGCCTGCAAAAAGGCTACAGGCATTTGCCATTGTACAACGGTCATGGTGAGGAGTTCATCTTCTCCACGTTATTCTGCAAGATCGTCAAACAGGATCCCAAGCTCATGCCTTGGTCTTTGCAAGACGCCAACGACCGCTCTTCAAGGGGCAATATGTTCCGGGGCATTCTGTCACGTGGATTGTCCGGTGATCGTAGCAGAGAGCGAGCATCCAGCATTGAGGAACAACGTGCAGCACGGCAAGCAAAGCTGAACCTCGAGATTGAAGAGACGGTTGCGAAACAGTGAAGTTGCAATATATAATGCACGAGCATTGATTGTACTACCAACCATGGCGCGGGACGGATTTGGTTTTTCGATGAGATACCCAAAAAGCATATATGACCTCATGACACTATATTGATTAGACTCACTGTCTGGCAACGGACGCATTTCATGTGCCAATACTGAATTGTATGGAAGAGGTGGAATTGGAATCGTTAAACTTTACTATGTACCAATATATAGGCCAAATGGCCAACTTTCTGGAGGAAACTCGTTCTCTTGCAAGTACCAGTATTTCACTTCGGGTGATGTGTTGTTCATTCCTGCAAAGCCCTGCGGGCGTTGAACTCCACCAGTTCCGAAACGAGGCTGAGCTGGCTTGGCCTGCAGGACTGCAATTTTGTCCTCCATATGACAACGAGTCCTTGCTAGACAAACACTACTCCTCTTTTGTCGTGTGCAAGGCTGCTTGGTAGGTGGCTGTGTTTATGTCGAGACGTTCGTTATCTTGCAGAGACGATGCTGTTGCAAATGCTCTGGTCATTGTGAACTTCGAGTGTCCCTCACCGCTTCAAGTCCAACGATAAGTGCCGTCCGCATTATCACAATGAGGTTCATTGATTCATATTCTTCGAACAACAATGGGTTCCAGCTCGACATTGTCGGTATGTCTGCCTTACCCAAAGTATAGACTGTGGATATAGGCCAGGCTGACACCTCCATCTAGGTTTCCTTGCCATCCTTGGAGAAGGTTCCGTCGAGACCATTGCTCAGGTTGCTACGTTAAGTTACCTTGCCTACCTTCCTCGCCTGATCCCGGCTCCTCAGATCTTCATCCGACCTTCGAGACCGGAGAAACTCGAAACAACTGCGGGAGCGAAAGTGATTGGGGTGCATTCGGGCAATACTGGCGAGGACATACACCATGTGGCCCATGCGCTACATCGTGGGGATAAGCTACCTCCCAATACTGTCACTTGTGTATGGGTCAAAGAGAATGATAAGCCTCGACCGTCAATCAAGAGACTCGGTCCGTTAGCCATGCTGGCGTGGATGGGCTTCGCCATGAGTGCAGTCTTATTGGCTCTCTCTATATATTGGGAGGACGGCATGTCTTTGTTGGCTACGGTCCTGTTGTCTGCCTTGAGTACCATGACTGGGATCGCGAATAAATGGTCCCCGACACCCAATGACCCGAAGCCTGATCCGCACTCGCCGCCCGGCGATGTGGTGATCAAATATCCTCAAGGGGCTTTCATTGTGGTCAAGTGCGAAGAACGCACGGCACGATATTTATATTTCAATCCGAGCGAGCGATGCATCTATTCAGTTGAGAGTACGGCCATATACAGAGGAATGTCTTTGATATCGACCTTGTTACTTATGGGCGGAGTTATCTCACTGGCAAATGCACGGATTGAGACGCAAACGGCCTTTGCTGGGGCATACATGCTTGTCAACATCTTCTATTGGATCGGAGCCGCCTTACCTCCTGCTCAGCACTGGGACCTTTCCCGCTTGGAAGTCGACCACATCGAAGTCCACGGTGGTGCTCCACCTCGAAACGCCAAGATCGACAATGTGTCTCCTACGTATACAGAGGCTTTGTGGAAAGCCATCGCAGTCACTGGAACCAGTAACTGGGTCAAGGAAGCTGGCTGGGCTCCCAGGACACCAGCATGGAATGACTGGCTAAACGAGGCCGAGGAGGCTGCCCTCGGGGAACCCTTGAAGTCGGGTAAGAAGATGGTCGACGGGAGAGAGGTGGAAGTCTGGACGATCCGCAACTGGGACAGTAGAAGTGCACTGTCGACGCTGTTGCGCACCACGACGGACAGAGCCACCAGGTCCCCTACTGTCCGATCGCCTACTAATGAGATAAAAGGCGGGTTCTGGAATGATAAACAAACTCCTTAGAAGATGCAGTCACGCCTTTTGCAGACATTTGGGTCTTGTTACGATCAACCTACGACCGCCCTCAAACACCCTCAACGGAGAAAATGACTCACGAAAACTACCCATGGATGACTGATGATTTGATGATATATGACGACAGAGTTTGCATACGGAAAATGACATTATGAGAATAGATAGCGTTCAATCTAGCTGAATGAGCTTTGGACTACACATCTGCCTTTGTGTTGTTCTCTTTATGCCCTCCCTAGCCATCGAATGCATGCTACGATAGATGTAATTCTACAAGCCTTGAACCGATGACGAGGTCTATATCTCTAGAAGGTGCTATGCATGTGGTCGTGATGCATCGAACGGGCTTCGTGCTCGCGCAACGAAACACCTATCAGACCGGACTGCCTTATGTCAAAGTGCTGTGAGAGTGTTGGATATCAGAAGCTCACGTGAGGCGTGGTTGTTCGTTGACGATAACTGAACATCAAGAGCTATGGTCCTGTGCGCTCTCAAGATCAGAGGCCATGACCCTTGATTCATCAAGCATTGCAACCTTTCTCCTGCAGGCTAGTGTGTCAGATGGGTTAAAGCCCAAGCAAGCCTGTTTCCAGAAACAGTGCACTGTTTGACTTCAAGAGCTCGTCAGGTGCAAATTGATGTATCTCTTGGTTATCAAACAGGAGTCCTTCGAACATCGTGCACGCTCTGGACTTACTTCTTGATGCTTGGAAGGACGAGGGCTCAATCAAGTTGATTTCAAAAAGATGCTGTTGAGGTAGCCATCACAGCGAAACTGGTGGAAGTGAAGTTTTATGGCGAGATGCCGTCACATGCCGCACCCACCTGAGTTTGTCAATTTGAGTACCGAACCGCGACTCTTGGCAATTTTTTGCGCACTTTCCACACGAAGTTGAGCCTCACTTACAATCCAAAGTCAAAGTCATACCTCTTTACAAGCGACATTGTTGGTGTCGTTCTCCTGGGAAAAGATGTGAGTCCTTGCACTTTGCTGCGGTTATCTGCAGCGTGCTGATTCATGGAAAATAGTAAACCTCGATTTTGAGACCTCGGTCTGATCACCGGCGCAATGGCATTCCAAAAGACGTTCGTCACGCTCACATCCTACTTTGACCATTACTGACAATGACTATAGCGTCAAGAGCTCCCCCTACTACAGCAGATTTCAAGTGAAATACAAGAGACGTCGGGCTGGAAAGGTACGAAGATTGACGGCAATCTCATCGCAGGTGCTAATTGTTGCGGCAGACCGATTACTATGCCCGAAAGCGATTGATTGCGCAGGCAAAGAACAAGTACAATGCTCCCAAATACCGACTCGTCGTCCGGTTCACCAACCGCGACATCATCACCCAGTTGGTCACTGCCGAGTTGACCGGCGACAAAGTCTTCTGCGCTGCCTACTCCCACGAACTCAAGAGATATGGAGTTGAGAACGGTCTGACCAACTGGGCTGCTGCCTACGCCACCGGCCTCCTTCTCGCTCGCCGTGCGCTGAAGAAACTCGACCTTGACGAGTCTTTCACCGGTGTTGAAGAGGTTGATGGAGAATACAAGCTCACTGAGGCTGCTGAGGTGGATGGTGAAGAGCGTCGCCCATTCAAGTGCTTCCTCGATGTCGGTCTTCACCGAACCTCGACTGGTGCTCGTGTCTTCGGTGCCATGAAGGGAGCCTCCGATGGTGGTCTCTTCATCCCACACAACGAGAAGCGTTTCCCTGGCTACGACCCAGAAAGCAAGGAGTTGGATGCCGATACTCTGCGCCGATACATCTTCGGTGGTCACGTTGCTGAGTACATGGAAACTCTGGCAGACGACGACGAGGAGCGCTACAAGTCGCAATTCAGCAAATACATCGATAACGAGGTTGAGGCTGATGGTCTTGAGGAGCTCTACACTGAGGCCCACGCTGCCATCCGTGAGGACCCCTTCAAGAAGGATGATGATGAGGGTGAGAAGAAGGACAAAGATTACTGGAAGGCTGAGGGCAAGAAGCACAAGACCAACAAGATGTCCAAGGAGGAGAAGGATGCCAGAATCAAGGAGAAGATTGCTTCTCTTACTTCCTAAATCAGCGAAGACATCTGCGAAGGATGAACTACCTTGAGTTCCCGTTGGCGGAGGCCCGGAATGATGTTGTCTGCATGTGGCTGGGACGAAACCCACACCAAAAGTTCCTGCATAGCAGAAATTGATGCCTGAGATAGTTGGGATACCTAAGAACTTATCTCAGCCTCGACCTGTGGTCATCAAACCAATATGATGTCCAATTCAACACGCGAGAAGTTTCCATCATCTCTTGGCCACAGATCCACACAATGTTTTCCGAGTTGATTGCCCCTCTGACATAATATGCTGACAGTGCCTGCGGCTGGGTTTAGGCATCCAGTTGGGTAAAATCAAAGCACCATAAACTTCCCTGAAAAAGTCAGTAGTACGGGGGCTTAGAAGACCATCAGGGACCAACTTCGCGCTCTGAAAACACTTGAATACAACATCAGTTAAAAGGACGTGCGCCGTTTCTTCCCGCATCCCACATCTGCCAAAATCCCGAAGTTTCGGAGAGTCGTAGCGTCCATAAATTGCCCACTGCAGGCCGCTTACCGGGAGTTTGGCCTCGTGACCCTTCGCTTTCCCGTGTCTTCTAAAAGTACCGCGGTCCTTGACCAGCCCCAGCCCGTCGAAGCACTCAACACAGCGGCACAATGACACCATAATCGCAAGGGCTACCGTCTTTACCAACAGGAACCCCTCTCGGTCGCTAGAAACTCTACCCCCCGTACCTCCTCAGCAGAACTACGCAAAAGGTCCAGACCCAAGCGCGAACGCTATTCTCAGCCCGATATCGATAATTCAACCCCCGCCGAACCGAAATTCATCATCGCCCTAGCTTCGCGGCAACATCGGTAAGACTCGGTCACAATGTCTTCGGATCAGCCTGCATGACTTGGGCTGGCATCAGGATATTCATCTTGCGAAAAAGGGATTTTGCAAGAACGAGTTGGGCACAATGGCAAGCACGACCGCGAGCACGCTCGATGTTGACTGGCTGCTGCCGTCGAAGAAAGGTATGCTGATTTGCGATCGCAAATGCGATTGTCATGAATCGACTCTGGAAAACTTGCTTACGGCTGACATGCCTAGCAGAGCCCTCTCAATCCGCACCACAGACGACCAGCCAGAAACAAGAGTCGCGATCGGGTACCGCCCAAGCCAGTTCGACCGAGTCACCTCCAACACAGGCGCAGACTGATAACAAGGCTCAAGGACTTCAGAATGCAGCGCAACCACCAGCTTCGGTGCAAAAGCCATCAATAGCCGTAAGTGGGAAGCAGAATAATTCAGAAAATGGTGCATCGACCAATGTGCCGTCCGTCCAGCCTCAGGCCCGAAGCCAGCCGCCCTCACGACCTTCTCTGGGGAAAGTACAGAATACAGACGACACAAAGAAGAGCACAAAGAGCAATACACCCAACTCAAAGAAGGATGGGAGGAGGAGTTCTTGGATATCGAGTCTCAGTTCTAAATTCTCGTCGTCGAATTCTCCTACGCCGTCACAAAGGTCTACCGAGAATGGACAACCACAAGGCAATGCGGGAGTACCCTCTCCTCAGCCCAGTCCGAGGTTAGAAGTCCCAAACCCATTCAACAAGAAGGAAAATGTCAGAGAAACGCAAAATGAGATCAAGAAGGAAGATCCTAAGACAAATCCTGTATCCATAGGTCCACGACGCCCCTCCGTTCTGGTAGCTGCAGGAAAGGAAACCAAGCTGGATTCTTCTTCGGGGTTTTTATCGAGCGCTTTACGAAGACTTTCCTCATCTTCAAACACGAACATGGGAAAGGGTGCTGGGAGTGGAGCGCTTTGTCCGAGGAAGGTGATGAATATCGATCACAATCGCGAACGTGTCAAAATCGGAGAGTTCGACCAGAACAAGCTGAAAAGAGTGGCTTTCTGTGTTGACGTTGAAATTGCTGGTTTTTCTGCTCAAGCGGATGAAGAACCTGATAACTATAATCGTCCACCGGTCTCTACTTCACAAAAGCAGACCATCACAACGGAAAAACAGGCTAGTGAACAGAAGGACGCCAAATCAAGGGATAAGGGTGAAGGAGCTGCTCTGAAAGATGCCTCGGCAGCCGGTGAAGGCGCTGCTCTAAAGCATCCCACGGCAGCTGTAGAATCCACAGAAAAAGTACAACAATCGGACCCCGAGACGGCCTCGCAAGCTGCAGAGCTGAAGAAGCAAGACCCGACTGACGTTGATGGCCCGTCATCCAGCGAGCCTCAGGCCGGGCCGTCGACGAGGAAGAAAGAGAAAAAGAAAAGGTCAGAAGCGGAGCGAAAAGAACGAAAAGAGCGGAAACGGAAGCATGCACAAGCCAACGGCTTAGTACCCCTTGAGCTGACGCGGGAAGACGATGACTCGGATTCAAGCCCGAGCAACACGCCTCCAGGCGCAACGACTCCTAGACGACCTGTTGACGGTCCTACTACAGATCCTCTCAGGATCTACAAACGCTGTTGCCAGCTTCGAGAGACCACAGTTTTGAGTCGCATGAAGGAACAGATCACCAAACCATCCGCAACCTTGGCGGAAGCGCCTGGTACAGTTGCGGTCATGGACCTAACAGGTCTCCACATGCAATTGCAAGATATTGTCACATTCGGCGACTGGCTCGCAGTTGTGCCAGTGCGGAAGCTCATATTGGAAAATTGTGGTTTGACAGATGAAGGAGTGAGGGTTATCTTAGCCGGTCTTGCCAGCTGCAAATCTGCAGAGCAGGCTCGACAGAACAGAAAGCTTCCTAAAAGACACAACGGCAAGCATGAAATCGAACGCATGGCCGTGATCGAGAAGCTGTCCCTAAAAGGAAATTCGGGAATCACGAACGTGGGCTGGAAACACATTGGACTCTTTGTGCACATGACGCGATCTCTAAGAGCAATCGACCTGTCTGGTATCAAGTTTCCCACCTCTGGCGACTTATCCAAATCGTCCGCTACCAATACCTCGGGGAGCAATAACCCCAATGACGCCAATGCGAGGCACCCCGATCTTGGCTCCTTGATCATTCACGCACTATCAGAGAGGTTAGGCGACAAATTCGAGGAGCTCATTCTTAGCGGCTGTGGGCTGTCAACCACCAACGTGCGAGATATCGTTGAATGTGCCATCGAACGCAGAGTCCGCCGTCTCGGCTTAGCCTCCAACAATCTGGACGTGGAGGCAGTGAAACATATTGTACGATATATCCAGTCTGGCTGTTGCGAAGGTGTTGACCTTGGAGAGAATGACCTTCATGGGATTGGACATTTACTTGCAGAAGCAGTTGACAACAAATGCCCGCTATTCGCTATCAGCTTGGCTGGCTGCAATTTGACCACAAGCGAGCTCAGTCCGATTCTGTCTCCCTTCACCAAACTCACCAACCTCAAATTCATGGATTTATCTCGAAACAAAGCTCTGTTTGATCAACAACCAACGGCTGTGCCAGTTCTCCGAAAGCTGTTACCGAGGTTGCAGCCTCTGAAAAGACTTCATCTGGCTGACATGGACATGACGCCCGAACAGGCCATCGCACTTGCCGAAATTCTTCCGGATTGTCCATCGATGATGCATCTGAGTATCCTGGACAATGCTCCGCTGATAACCGCCATGAACTCCAAGAACGCTGGTGCTCAAGAGGAGGCTTGCGCACTGTTTGCTTCCCTGATGACTGCAGTTCGTGTATCTGGGACTATCAGCACTGTTGAGATCGAGATTCCCAGTGCGGATAGTAGTGAAGTCATCAAAGCTTTAGCATCTCAAGTGGTTGCTTACAGTCTCCGAAACATGGAGCGCACCACACTTGGTGAAATGGGTGTTGAAGCTGCAAAGCTGGACGAAAAGCAGGCTCCAGATGTCCTGCTTCATCTTGTCGGACATATGGAAGGATATCCCGAAAACCACGACAATGATGACCCCGCTCCTGATGAGGATTACATGATTGCATCTACAGGAATCGTCAGAGCTCTTGATGTGTGTCTGACAAGCAAAGATTTCGCAAGTCGATCACAGTCTAGAAATATCAGCCCAAGCAGGAGCGGATGGCAAACACCCACGACACCAACGACACCCGGGCTAGGTCCTCAAAGAGTGAAGCCCCGTGATGTCAGTCTGCAATTGTGCGACAGTGCAAGGAAGATCCGAATGAGGCTAAGGCCTGTACTGATCCGCGAAGACCGGGCTGGTAATGACGATAACTATCGTGAGTTCATCGAGCATTTTTGTGTTTGTGTCTATGCTAATACATGACTTCAGGACGTCTGTTCCACCTTGACCAGACTTTGCAACGTATGATACAACGCTTTGAGGACGAATATCCACAGACAAAGGCGGCAACTGCATCAATTTCGAATGGTAATGGGGTGCCTTCACCTGATCCCTCGATGGTTGATGAATCTCTGCTCTCTGGGTCTGTGGATTCGAATGGGCTGGCGAGGATGACGTCCGCGGAGGAATACTTTCCTGATACAGAGCCACAAGATCCTTATGCTATTAGACTTTCGAGGAGAAATTCGACTGCGTCTCTTGCTGCCAAGGCCTTTACTGATGAGGAAGGTCGTATGCACCGACTGGGACAAAGTATCCGCAGAGAAGTGCTTCGACCAACAGGCATCGACGATAACCTTCACGGGACAAGCACAGAAGACGAACCGGAAGCACCTCATTTGGCAGCACTTCGGGCCAAACTCGAGCAGGTCAAAGGCGAAGACCTACGCCGAAGGGTGGAAAGAGACGGCGCAGATAGTGTACTGCGAGAACTTGGTGTAAATGCACAGGAGCTATTGACTTTGAGGGAAACGGACCCGGAAGGATTTGAGGCATTCCGAAAGTCTCAGATGGCCGCGCAGATCAATGCAGGCATGATTAATGTCTAAGGAATGTACTTTGGAGGGCTTTGTGTATGTTGAGCGGTTTATCAATGATTGGTTTATGATGGGCACTGTGACTATAGCTGTCAAACTTAACGATGGTATCATGAAGTATCCTATGTCCATTTCCTTAGAAATGAGCGATGATGCTGGAGCGCGCCTGATATCTAGAGTTCAGTTATCCTTCGATAGGAAGAGCGGCTCACCAGTGAATATCGCACGCCTGTTCGCATTCGAGTTGGAGGACCTCACCAGCGCACTATAATGGGATCTCAATTATAGAGAGCGTTTTACAACAAGACATCGTATACAGCTAACTGCGTTGCAGACGGAGTAATCCAGAGGTGCATCGCAGAAGAGATCTCAGTTGTGAATGAAGGTCGCAAGAATATAAACGAAACACCAGACAATGTACAACCCAGGGGGCGCCTCGTTGTGAATGTCGTTATGAAAAACAGGCTTGGCAATGCCCTGCTTGGCATACCAGTTATCACACCAGGTCGACGTCTTTATCATCGTTCATATCAACACCTCAATACCTCGCTGTCGCTGCCCTCCGCCATCAAAGATGGCTTCATCCGACTCCGGTAAGTTAAGCGAGGCAGTTAGCCTCGGCCCGAGCCGCCTCGGCCTTCGGCTCTTTGTTTCTCCGATGCCGATGCATTGAAGTACATCACAATGAACTGACTCTCATCTCACTTTTAGAGCACCGCGGTCGTCAAAGACGCCGCAACACCTCCTCCCATGCTGTCCCTCCTCGCCGCTTTCCCTCCGCTGCCGCCGACGACCAGTTTCTGCGTGACTACGACGTCGAAGGCCCTGCACCCGTCGGTCCACTGACCCAGCTTCTACGAGAAGTCGCCCTTCGTGCACGCTCACGCTCGCGCTCAGCCAGTACTGTGAGGGCAAGAAGCAGGCCTGTCGAAAGCAGATACCGATACAACGAGAGAACATTTGAACAAGAGAACACCGCCGCCACTCGCTCACGCTCGCAAAGCACTGTGAGAGAACGCTCACGCTCAGCCAGTACTGTAAGGGCAAGAAGCAGGCCTGTTGAAAGCAGATACCGATACAACGAGAGAACATTTGAACAAGACATCAACACCGCCGCCGAAATGGCAAACAACAATGCCTTTCCTCCTCTTGACACCTCAATGAACAATGCACCACGCAACGCAGCCTCTCCTACCAGCCCACACCCTGGCAGCGCAGTCAACGGCAATGGCGCAGGCCCAGCTAACTACATGGCGACTCTACCTGTTGGACATCAGCAAGATCTGAACTTCCTTTATGCGCAGATCCAGGAGTTGGGTGGCATACTCAGAAGCAATCGCGAAAAGGTCAATGTCATAACCCAAACTGCGGAGGAAGTTGCTGTAAGTTTTAACGATCTAGGTTACTGAAAAACCAGGCTGACGAACAACACAGCGACGTGCGAATGGCGCTCTCGGCGATGGCGAAGGAATGCCAGAGACCGAACGAGCACGCATGCGAGAGATCGAGCGCGAATTGGCCAAAGCGAAGCAGCTGGTGGAAGCGTACAAACACGAACAGAAGGAGAATACCAATCTCATTGCCATGTATGAAGACGCACTGGGAACAGCCACCGAGCAAATCCGCAACTACTGTGGAGGCATTGAAGAACGCTTTTTGGCGCAGCGCAGACACTACAACAACCTCTTGCAACAGGAAAAAGATGATCACTTGCAGAGCCGACTGGAGAAGGACCACTGGTTCGCCCAGACTCTGAAGGTGTGTGAGATGATTCGAACTGCATACCGCTTGCGCACTGAGGAGTGGGGTGAAGAATACACCATCATCTCTGCTTTGCAGGCTGAAGTCAGATGCTACCGACGCTTGTTGGGAATGGAGGTGGAGAGACCTGAGGATGAGACTGGTTGGCCTTATCTCAAAGACTTGCCATTGAACGATCAGGCTTGAATACCTGCCATTGATGGAATCATCAGGCTTGAAAGCGGGGTGGGCGATATCTCGGGAACCTCTCTCGGAACGATCGGGGCTCGAAGCAGCGGAATCGATAATATGTTGTCTACAGGGCTTGAACAGAAGGCGCTATGCACGATGAAGATCCAGGGGCGTGCTTGTACTATCACGATAACAGAAGAATCGTGCTCATATCAGACCACAAGATAGTGATCTGCAACTTCCACAGAAAGAAAGTGGAATAGAGAAGAACAAGAATACTTCTTTACGCAATTGATTGTTCTCCATCTAACTTTCCATAAAGATGTCTATCAAAAGTCGCGTTGAGCTGTGTCGAGAGGGGCACTTATGGACAGTGCCGATCAAAGTCACGTAAACGGCGGCGGAGGATCAGTCTGTATGGCATGTCATGGCAAGCCCGGAAAAGGGACGCGCGCGAGCACGAGCATGTGCTATATCATCTTCAACGGCTCACATTCAGGACAGCAGCGTGTTTTATGTGCGTGGTTGAAGTATTTCGAGACGGCAAGTTCGTGTTGGATGCAGGGCAGAGGGATTCGCCTCTTCATACGGAATGGACGGAATACTTGATACAAGCCTTCACGATGCATACAAGGATTGTAGTCTGTAAGCGAGGGTTTCTTTTCGGATGTCGGCTCATACCCTGAGCATGGGAGGCAAGGGAGAATGTGGGGTGGTCGCCTATCCATGTGTCTACAAGAACGAAAACGAACGAACAAAGGACTGAAAGGGGAAGAGAAACCCCCTCCTTGCCCCTCATAAGACGTGAGGTCTTGTCGTTCCTGTCTCCGGAGTTGAAGAGACTTTCTTCGGATGACCAAAGAGGCGAGAAAAGAGACGCGGCGCGAAGTGCCAAAGTGTAGAAGAGCGCGTTGGGTTTGGAATGGCGGGGGATGCCAGATATCTTAACTTCATGACAAGAAGACAAAATCCTAAAAGAGGTTGACGAGAAGAACAAGACACGAAAATGGACTGAGATGTGGGAAGAATAGACGAAACGGATCAAGTTAACGTTACTGTACACGGATCCGAAAAGATTCTTGCATACAATGATTGTTGTCCTCTATTCTTTTCTTTTCTTCCCTTTTCATTTTAATTGCTATTACTTATATATCCTCATCTACACCATTCGAATTTTACACCATCAATATTCATCAATCATCATTTCAATCATCACCACTATTATCATCATCGTCTCTGCCCTCCTCGGACGAACACACACACTCTCTTCTTCCGTGGTTTTCTTCCATGCTGGCATTTCACCGGTTTGGTTGGCCAACAAATGCTTTGACGGGTGGCATTTGACAGCTCACCAACCAAAAAACACCACACAGACTGTTTTCTTCAAGCACTACTTCTTTGACAGCCTTCCTTTTCGCCTCTGGCATGTCTGGGCACGCACACTGTTCTTCCCAAAAAGGAGTCCCTGCCCGTCCATCTGCAGAGTCTTTGCCCCTCTCGATCTCACTACAGAGAAACACCACTGACGCGGTGCCACATTATGGCTTTGCTCCTCACTGCTCCTCTTCCCTCAGTGGCGTATGCAGCTCCTACTGTCAACCTGCTTCCCCGAACTACGCCATAACATTACCGTGCATACCATGTAGTATACTCTTTTTCCTACTCCCACTTTGGTCAAGTCTCCAGTCTTTATACTTCTTTTTTTGTCAAAGGCAAGTCCTCGGACCTGCCTGGCATGGACTGATTCAGCTGTTCGGATTCGACCGCGAAGTCCACAAGATCCTTCGGTCCACGACTGCTGAATCGCCCCTCTTATGCCCTGCAGAAAAATGGCCAGCTCTTCCTGGCCTTCCGCTGCGCCTGTACCCGTACCCGAGTCGAGACTAAAATCTCAAACGGAGGAAGAGGTCAACATACAAGTGGTGGTAAGTATGCTGACTATGTTCAAACCCCCTCTTCCTGACCTATCGCTTTGCTTTACTTTTGTTGGCCCATTGACGTGTTCTGCAGTCAATGTCTCTATATACACTTATGCAGACCCTTCACATATGTTGACGTCCCGCGTTAAGAAAAACACTGCTGCCCGGGCATACACCTGTCAACTATAGTCCAAGCTGGGACACATATCACTGTTTCCGACTTGTCTTAATCTCTCACCCTGTCCCACTGACGCCATCCCTGCCATCAATGTCACGCCTAGCCCAGAACGCTCGAGATTGTTATGCGCAAATACACTTCTGGATTCCGTCCGTGTGCCAGCCTTCCCACACGCTCACACCACATGCAAGGCCTCACTCACACCCCAGCTCTTTTCTTAAATCGTGGGCATCGTCCCTGCCATCATGTTTGAACCCTGGTTAGATCTGGTTTCGATCTGGAGTTTGTTTTCCCTGAATTCTCAAAAGCTAGGTCATTGTTCAAGTATTTGTTTACTCCTGGTCCCTAACTTCAAATTCCAACAACAATACTTCAATAATCCGTGCCGCCAACACACAGAACTGTACCATCTGTCACTATCGCTCGTTGCATAGCAGTCATTCTCGAAAGATCAAAGATCGTCAAAAAGACTAGTCAAAGAGTCCACCGTCCAATCGCAAATATCCTCGCTGGGTCTATTCAGCTTCTTGAGATCGTCCTGATACCGGGGCCTTTGACACAAACTCAGTACGAGAAGCACTGTTCAATGTCTACTTGGCAGTAACAGCTATATGAGGGGCTGTTAATCCGTCATCATCCCGCGTTCGATATTCTCCTTCCCATATCATCATGTCTACTACATCATCACAGTACCCCCAACTACTTCCCTCACCCAAGCTTGATGAGCAATCGGGATGGTGGCCGTCAGATCGAAGTACGAAATCTCGATTCAAGGCCTTCTTCAGTCGGACCAAGTCACAGGACAAGGTTCCAAGATACGTTGCTGAAACCTTCCCACCTCATCCTAGTGTGCAACCACTCGAGCAGCAAGGATCAACCACAAGCTTGGGTAAACGATCGCGAAGCACTACCTGGTCCAAGGGAAGCCGAACATCCAAACAACAGAGGCCCAGGAATGTGATATCTTCGGATCCACCTCCCTTGTTTCACGCCTACACACAAGCCAAGCTACATGCTATTCTCGACATTCCATGCACCTTCACCGAGGCTTTACTACGGTCTGGCCACGTACGGAGAAACAGCATCTCTAGTGAGACTCCTTCGAGGTCGAGCCTCGAGAACCTTATTTCTCCGTCCGCAGCTGAGGCCTTGGGTATCAGCCATAAGCGGAATTGGTCCAGTTCCAGTGTTTGCTCCTTGAGCCAGAAATTGTTCATCTTAACCACCTCAGGCTATGTCCTGCAGTACAGTGCGGACGGGCAGAATGATCGTCTCCCGGAGAAGATCCTGGAACTAGGGGCTGATTCTGTAGCTTTCGCCAGCGATGCAATCCCAGGTAAACACTGGGTGCTTCAAATCTCTCACGATGGACATTCGGAGCATATGGCTTCGCAGCACAACAAGAGTGGGTGGACGAAATGGTCCTTCAAAAGCGCCGACAACAAGAAGGTCATGAACGATCTACTTCTAGTCTTTGACGATGCAAAATCCCTCCGGGACTGGCTTGCAGCCGTCCGTAAGGAAATTGAGCATCTTGGCGGTTCGGAGTATCGCTCAGAATCTCATGACGAACCTAAAATCGAGGCCAGTCACTCTCTCAAAGCTCAAAGGAGTCTTCCAAGCATGTCCCAATCCTCGCCACACTTACCTATGGCACCATCTCTCAACGACGAACCGGCATCGCCCACATTATTACCTCCTCTGCCTCGATGGAATACCACACGCAACATCTCGAGATCAACCACAGAGTCATCCATCCAGACTCTAAACGACCTCGATCAACTCCGCAACCCATCCTTCTCTGACGACCGCTCGGACTCCACAGCCCATACTAGCTTCACGGATTCTTTCAACGAGTCTTTCTCAAGCATTGACACCCACGGTGCTCCTCCTATGCCTTCTTACCCTCACTCACGCATGTCCACACCGACTCAGGAGGACATTGGGGAATTGTCTATGTATATGGCCACGCCCAAGGAAACCGCCTTGCCCAGACGAACGACGTCGTTGGAGCAGCGAGAGGAGGCGGATGTTATCAGCCATGATCTCTTTGTGCAGCCCACCACCTCGGTCGAGCTGGGGGTTGCGCACAACTCAAGGCCAATCTCGACTGTCGCTCCTCTGCCTGAGCCAGGTCATATCAGGAAAATCTCCGCTCGCCACCGATATGATCTCCAAGTTCTGACCACGCAACCCAACACTCCTACCTCTTCTCGCCCGTCGAGTGTCCGCAGCCGGAGCTCGTCCTACACGTCCTACACTCAGGATTCATCTCCAGACGGACAGCGACGTACACCATCGTACAGCCTGTTCCCTAAAACCCCTTCCACCGAGCAATCTCAGATTCATCTTTCTGGTGGTCTGCCCTCTCCGCCAGCCACCACCCCTGGCGCCGCGTACGAGAGTATGTGCAACCAATTGACCTACTCCTTCCCGTCCAGCTCCGAGGACGACAAGGACGACATCAAGCCGCGCCGGTCGAGCAGCCGCTCCACATCGCGACGCAACGGCAAAAAGGTGTCCATCGACCTCAAGACTACTGAGTTGGTCGACCAACCTCAACGCTCACCCGCCGTCACGGAAGGCCACCTCGAAACGTGCTTCGGCACCCAGCCACATCCCAGTGGCCGTAAACGAGCCCCGTCCGCGACCAAAGACATGATCGGCACCATCACCACCACGACCCTTGAATCTTCCCCCAAGCTCGGCGGTCCTGTACCTAAGCTGGATAAAGCCCCTTCCCGTAAGCGCCACGTCAAAGGCCAGAAAAGCTTGCCAGCGCTATTGGCACATCGCTCAGCAACGCCGACAATGCCAATGCCATTGCCTGCTGCGCCAATTGGCCCTCCACCGAGCGGTCCTCTCCCAGCTTTACCTACCGAAGAGTCGTCGTGTCTTCCGCCAATCAAGAAATCCACTGGCTATAAACCTCGGCCACCCCCGAAACACGCAAAGGCCGAGTCTTCGGACGCGGTGTACACGTTGAAGAAGATGGGCGTCGATGCGCCAATTCTTCATGAAAGCCCGCCGCCTGCTGTCCCGCCTAAGTCCGCGAAGAGGCTCGAGGAGATTGCTTCGGCTAAGAACGCGCAAACTCAGGCTCAGGCTCAGGTCCAGCGACAGGAATTGGTTCGGGCCGTGACTACCACTGCTGCTAGCAGTACTACCACTATTGTTCCTGCCGCTGCAGCTCCAGGCAATACTTCTACAGAAACTACTGCGAATAATGTGGCCCACCACACACGAAACCTCTCATCCATTTCTTCGGTCGGTTCGGTGAGGCACGTCACGGCCTGGCTAGCGAGTCCGCGTGTTGCGGTCTTCTCGGCCAATTACGAAAGTGATGATGACAACAAGGAGAACAGGATCCAAGCTGACGGCTTGGGTCTGTCGGCGCCGAAATTGAATGTTCCGGTGCTGGATTCTCCGGCGTTTAGCAAGGGGTTTGAGGCTTTGATGTCCTAAGTGCCAATCCTCATATGTTATGCTGTTATGTTTGACGATATCTTGATGGCTATGCACGACAGCTGTGCTGATTTTACTTGTTCATGAGTCATGTCGACTTACGGCAATTGAACGCGTGCGGACTTTTATGTTTTTATGTTGATGATGTCTATGACTTTTTCGGATGGATATGGATATGGATATGGAATTGGAGATTTTGAGACCCATGGCTTTCTGGGCTGGTTGGCAATGGAAAACTGGAGGGGATCTGGGAATGGAATATGGAAAGGGACCTGCTACTGTTTACAGGATTTCCAGATTTGAGACTTTCTTGGATATGCTATAGACGATTTTGAATATAGATCATGTCCATCAAACATTTCCGCTTCTCTTGATTGTTATTGACGATGCTAACCGTGGTTTGGTACTACTGGTCTACTCTGCAACCCAAAAGTGCGAGCAATCCGATCTTGACCGTGGGACTCTCAAATTGACAACAACTACCTCGATCCACTCTTTTCTTCCCCTGATTGATGGCCACAGCGACATCTTTGGACGTTCGGCAGACGTGGACGTCCCTCCAACAGCAGGAAACCCAATTGCACTGGCTTTCCCGGCTCTCTCCGAAGCGTCCGCACAGCGGCTACCAGCATGCAAAGCTTCGAACCGATGTTCGTAATGATACGGTCGGAAGAGGGCGAAAGCCGAGCAAGGCAAGGTGGTGTTGTGCTGCATGTCGGAACCTACACCTCCGTACAGGCAAATTGGCAAGCATTTGTGTGCTAGACGATATTGTCAAGGTGGCATCGTGCTCGGACACCGTCTTGCTGGTCTTGTCTAGCCTGACTTCGACCTACTGCACGTAGTATCATCCGGGAATACTTCTGCGTTGCCATATCCATACTAGATGGAGGCAGAGCAGGGAGATGCCGACGCCAACGCCAACGCGTAAGAGGTCGAATGCGTAGAAGTCCGCGATTGGGTTTTGCGTCCTGAACTGTCAGCATCAAAGCACTGGTGCATATTACGCAAAGGGAATACCCAGACTTGGTCCTAGCAAAAGGCATCGGTCTTCCAGCCTAGTCTGGAATTCTGCAGAAGGCACGCGTGCTTGACATCTGCAGCTCCAATGCCTTGCTAAGTTAGTAACCATGTGTTCGGCCATACTACCCCAGCCACCGCATAATGGGCTGCAAAACGCTTATGCCGGCAATTGGCATTTCGGTTTTGGTGGCCTGAGTTGGTCTCAGCCGGCAGTAGTTGTTATTCTTCAGTTCCATGCTTCAAGAATACCAGGCCATTTTGGTAGGGTCTCCGAGCCTCTCTGCTAAGGTCCAAAAAAGGTCCATCTAGGGGTCTTCCGGCTTCGGGTGATCACCAGCGCCGAGCCAGGCCGAGAATAGGGAGACTCGGGGACTTCTTATGGGGTATAAGGATAGGATTTGAGGATAGGTAGCACCTAGGAAACGGGTTCTGGGTTGCCGACCAACCTTGAGTCACCCCTGCAGTCTCTGGACCCATGTTCGGATGTCTCATGTTCCTTGACGGAACTGTTCCAAGTACACGGATTGCAGCTGCAGGAACACAACGCTTAGCTTTCTTTGCTTGCTTGGCTGGTGTGTGGGTGTTCATCATGGGACATGCACCTGTTTTGTCAACGACATCTACCACCGGACGTCCCGAGCAAACTTGTTGTCTTGATTGCATATGTTGAGGGGTTGGTGCGTTGGTCCAGAACCTGTGGTGGGAACTGGTGGCCCTCCACCAGGGTGCATGGTTTATGCATCCTGCACGTCAATCCCTAGCGTATTCATGGGTCTTTTCCTCAAGATTGAGGACATGTAAGAGAGAGAGCAAACCAGTCTCAATTTGGGTTGCTGGCTCGTTTGGATGACTAGATGCGGCTTGCAGGAGGGACGGCGATTCGAGGGGTTGATTGACAAGGAACCTGTATCGGGTTGGGTCGAAACGTGAGAGCTGTTGTAGACAGGTGAATTTGACGCTGCAAGGATGATTGCGGGATTCTGTCAAGACCGATGCAACGAATGCGTGCACCGAAGAATTAGGGTGTCTGTACAGTGAGAACGCGGCGAAGAGCAGTAAGGTAATTTTGTAGTGTGGGATGAGGTGTAAACGGTCAGCTTGCACAGTAACTGCTGTTGCTGCATCGATGATGTCGGGACATACGAGGAAAAGCACCTTATTATTCGTCATTGCATCTGTACTGCTGTATACCTATATGGGCTGTTTCAGTAAAGGTTTGTCGTGTCTCGCTTCTAACTGCGTTCTATGTCGCTCTCTTCTTCTCCAAAGTGCAAGCTGCATCAACCACATTCTAGCCTTCCAGAAAATGTTGTTGGGCGCAGCGGCAGCCTCGTTGGCAAGCTCAAGGGTGATATTAATAAAATGCTGACCCCAAATCATCTACAAGTATCCCCAAAGAGGAAGCTGTCGCCCTCTGTTTCCTTAAATTCTTCCATATCAGCTTCTCAACATGGCTCGTATACTAATAACAGGATCTTCTGACGGACTGGGTCTGCGCAGTGCTCGCATCCTTGCAGAAAGAGGTCATTCAGTAGTCCTCCACGCAAGAAACCACCAACGCGCTCAAGATGCTCGATCTGCCTGCCCCGAAGCCGAAACCTGCGTTGTCGCCGACCTCTCGGACATGTCCCAAGCGAAAAAGCTGGCAGAAGATGTGAACAAGCTTGGACCGTTTGACGCGGTCATACACAATGCAGGTCTATACACAGGAGGCTTCCGCAAGACAAAAGATGGTTTTCCTGGCGTCGTCGCTGTCAATACCCTTGCCCCTTATATCCTCACCTGCCTGATACAACCTGCGCCGAAACGTCTAGTCTTCGTATCCTCGGGTCTTCATAACGGCGGAGACTCTTCACTGCAAGACATTACATGGGCTCGACGAGGGGAGCAAGGTTTTAGTGACTCCCAAGCATACGGTGACACAAAGTTGCACAATATACTACTGGCCAATGCATTTGCAAGGCGGTGGCCCAAAGAACAGAGTAACTCTCTCGACCCAGGCTGGGTTGCCACGAAAATGGGCGGCAGTTCTGCGAGCGGTGATATTGAAGCTGCGGTCAAAACCTATGTGATGCTGGCAGATGGGGAGGGACCTGCGCAGGCCGCTTCTGGGAAGTACTGGGTCAGCAGCAAAGAGAGGTCGCCAAAGAAGGAAGCAAACGATGTTGCCGTACAAGACAATCTGATCAAGCAGCTGGAGGAAATTACAGGCGTCAAGTGTCCATCGGCATGATGATACTATCATGGTCACCCTACTGGTTTGGCAATAAGGAGAACAAGAGTGGCCACTGTTGATTAGCACGGCGAAACCGATGTTCGACCTTAATCACTATGCATTCGAGCAAGTGAGTAAGCCACTGTAGGTCATCAACATCGAGTCCAATGCGGGCGTTGTCAGCTACTTGTGATATGATTGGTGGATTGAGCTGCATGGCCGGGCCGGTCATCTCAGGACTACAGTATCTCTCGACGGTGCTGTTTCAAGACTTCCCATTCTCGATAGTATATACATATTTGCATCAATTACTCCTTTCCAAGCATGCTTTACGCCTTTCGATCTGGCCCCCAATAGAGAGCGCGGCGTCATGTTCTTTCTCGTTTTGCTGACTTTGTTTCTGGCATATATCACCTGGACGTTCGTCCGCCTTATCAACAACTACAATGAAGCCAAGAAGATTGGGCTGCCCATAATCATCCTCCCTGTCAATCCAGCTAGTCCACTATGGCTTTTTACCAAGGACTATCTGAGCCCTATACTGACACAACTGCCCTTTGGTCTTGGTACCTGGGCTGGCCTTGCAGAAATTGGCTGGACCTACTTTGAAAAATACTCTGTCCACGCCAAATATGGAGATGCATTTATCCTTGTGTCACCAGGCGAAAACGACATCACTTTGGCCGATCCGGCTGCCACTGAAGACGTGATGCGACGGCGCAACGACTTCATCAAGAACCCCGCAATATACGGAATGCTGGAGATCTATGGCGCTGTAAGTACCCTTGTTGGCGAAAGACTGTGCCATTGAAGCACGAGTTGTTTGCTTTATCCCAGTGTTCACCGACACATCTTTCTGACGATTTGTAGAATGTCGACACAGTCAATGGGAAAGTATGGGACCGTCATCGCAAGATCACCACTCCACCGTTCAACGAGCAAAACAGCGCTTTGGTGTGGCGTGAGTCGGCCGAACAGACCGACCAAATGCTGCAGGTGTGGTCTGAGAAATCATCCGTAAGAAGCTCCCAGCCTGACATCCACGCCCTTGCGCTCAACGTCCTGTGCGGAGCTGGTTTTGGGCAGCACAGCAGTTTCGTCGATGCCACCAGCCATGACCCGACCAAATCAGAACAGAAACAAAGATTAGGTTACCGCAAAAGTCTGCAGATGTTGCTGGCCAACATCCTACCACTCATCATCCTCGGTCTTCTTAAGGGCTCAAACTTCCCCCAGTGGCTGTACTTCGGCAGTATGGCGAAAGTGTCAGTTGCGTACAACGAGTTCAAGGGGTACATGGGCGAGATGTTGGCCCGGGAAAAGACTGCTTTTGAACAGGGTGATTCGATGCGACACAACCTCATGAGCGCGCTGGTTCGGGCATCTATGTCGGAGCAATCGGAACTGGAATCGACATCGACCGAGCAACCCCTGAATCAAAAAGGTGCCAGTAAGCCCACCTTGACTTCCGGTTTCACGGACGACGAAGTCTACGGCAATCTCTTCATCTTCAATCTAGCCGGCCAGGACACGACCGCTTCGACACTACACTTTGCAATCACCCTCCTAGCCGTCAACCCTAAATGGCAATCTTGGATTGCTGAAGAAATCGATGCAATCCGCGGCGCCGACGGAGCGGGGACTTTGTACTACGCAGAGACATTCCCAAAGTTGACGAGGATTTTGGCCCTGATGGTAAGACCGCACCCAGCCAAGCTGGAATGATCTTTGCTAACATTGATATCTAGTATGAAACACTGAGGCTTTATGGTCCCGTGGTCGTCATCCCCCGATACACAGGCGACACGCCGCAACGTCTTGTAATCCAGGGCAAAGAACGCATTGTACCCGCCCGGACGACCGTCTCGCTCAACGTCGCTGCCCTGAACACACATCCTGAGTATTGGGGTGATGATGTTCTCGTGTTCCGACCCGATCGATGGATTGTGTCCGAGACCAGCAGCAGCAGCAGTAACAACGCTAGCAGCGATAGTAGCGTATCCTGGTTCCAACCCGTCCCCGGATCCTTTATCCCATGGAGCCACGGGCCGCGTGTTTGTCCAGGCCGGAAATTCTCGCAAGTCGAGTTCACGAGGGTGATATTTGGCCTGTTCAGCCACGGCACGCGCGTCGAGGTCGTCGGACAGGGCGACGAGACTGAGATGGACGCCAGGGCCAGAGTTATGCGCGTGGTCAATGAGGCGAAGCTAGAAGTCACGCTGAAAATGGTGGGTGCTGATAGGGTCGCATTGAGATGGGTGAAGAAAGAAAGTCTTCAGGCTTGAGTCTTCTACCTTGCACCTAGACTGCTCCAAATGCCCAGTAGGGCGCCGAGTCTAGTGCTATCTGCCGTCTCTTCTACTTAGAAGACAGGGTGATGCATGTTTTCTGTTGTTGGACAAATGTTGCTGCAAGCTTCACTAGTACTTCGATGATGGTATATTTGCCTTCTATGCCTTACTTCAAGATCTGGCGCCATAATAACGACAACTACTAACGTACCACCATCAGGCCACAAGAGTGGCGACATGTCGTGATTTTCCCAGCCTTTCGCTCAGGACGTGGAGCGTACAACGATGCAGCTCTCTCTGTATCAGTCGATTCAACTCCGTGACAGCACTGATTTCATGACGTTCAACAACTTGTCCGGACTATCACTCTCCCAGTTCTGACTTCTCCACGCGATGAAGAAGTCAGGCCGAACCAGCACACAGCCCGACTCAGCAACATCTCTGATCTTAGCCCAGTCAAGGTATCGATCCTCATACTCCTGTCGGAAGCCAATCGAGTACACTTCCAACGGCACGCCAAGATCTTTGCCAACTTGCTCTGCGGCGCTGCGCCAGCCCTCTCCGCCAATGCCCGTGAACAAAGTGAAGTGGCCCTTGCCGGCCAGGTCGTACGTTGAGATCGCCTTCGATGGCACCGTCTTGCTGAGCCAGACATGCGGGACACGCGCTCCAGGGTATGTCGTTGGGTGGTAGTGCTCGAGCGGGTCGTTGGCGAAGGCCGGCTGCGGGCCCTGGTCGGCCTTATGCACTGCTGTCGACGTGTACCGCTGGTTCATTTCGATGCCGAGACCATGCTCTTCGCGATTGATCAGGCGCAGGGCGTCTTGTAGGTCGGCGCGGCGATTGCGACCTCGCTCCGAGTCTTCCTTCAGGATGTTGAATGCTTCGACGCGCGCGGCGACCGTCGGCTCCAGGTTGCCTAGGACTTCCCAGATCTTTTTGTGGTTGCGCAGAGATGCGTTGGCTCTGGACCACATTGTCAGTTCGGGGGATGGCCTAGATCTGCGTGGTAAAGACACTTGAACTTACTGCGTGACGACGTCGAGACCGACGGGTTGGCGCTCGATGCTGTAGCTGTCTAGCAATTCCTTGCCAGCAATCCCTGCGCGCAAAATGTTAGCTTTTGTACGCTAAAGGTTATCAAGACAGGTGCGTGTCGGTGCAGCCGGGATTGCTCACCTTTGTCAACGTAAGCAACCTTCCATGCGAGATTGTGAGCATCTTGTATGCAGGTGTTACTCCCTAATCCATGGTTCGGGGGATGCCGATGCACGGCGTCGCCCAAGCAATACACATTTCCTTTCGAGTATGCCTCGGCCGCCGTCTCATTGATCATCCATGTCGAAATGCCCTTGATCTTGACCTCGACCGTGTCGTCACCAATGAATTCGTGGACGCGCTTGATGTACTCCGACGGCTCTCGATTCTTGCGCTCAGTGCCGAATGTCGGGAAAATGATACACAGCCACTCATGCCAGGGCTTGACCATTCGAATGCACCCAATCCATGCGTAGTCCGGGTGCTCCTTGTCAGGCGTCAGGAGCCAGTGTAAGTTGCCCATTCGGTTCTCCATGAGGTGCGTCATGTCGGCCTCCATCAGGATGTTGATGGCATACCCCTGATCAGGGCGCTTAATCATCGGGATTTCGAGTTGCTTCATGATGGGGCTTCGCGCGCCATCTGAGCCGAACAAATACTTCGACCGAACTCGAAAGTCTTGGCCAATGACCTTGTCGTGGAGGGTGGTCGTAACGCCTTGGTCGTCCTGCACGAACGAGACGAACTTGGTGTTCCATCTGCAATTGAAGCCGTTTAGTGTTGCATATCTTGTGAGTATGGGTTCCATCAGCGTTTGAGGCAGATCCAGCGGTTCTGAAGGGCTGGCGAGCTCATAGTCACCCTGCAGGACATGGTTAGGACGATTGTTGACCGCTTGACAACACGCTGGAAACCCACCTTTCGCTTCGGGTCGTTACCCCACGAGTATATGCGCGCATACTCTTCGCCAGCCATGCTATTGGACCAGCGGGTATGTACCATCGAATCTCCGGCCGTTCCTATCGTGTAACATTCTTTGTCAACTCCGATATCCCGGAGACAGTCTATGCTACCGTCAGCGCATCGTCAAGAGTCAAAGTGGACACAACGCTCACCTAATGCGGCCATGTTGGTGATATGCGCTCTCGGCGTGTCAGCGTTGCCGGGATCTTGGCTCACAATCAAGCCCGTCAACCCTAGCAGATGGTATTTAGCCCACGTCTCCAAAATATAACCATTGCACTCACCATTTTGTGCGAGGAAGCATGCTAGTGAAGAACCGGCTGGACCGGTACCAACAATTAGATAATCCGTGTAGACATCTGCGGCAGAGTCTGTATGCCCTCCATTAACACCATTGATATTGGAACCGTTCATTTGAGCCATGTTGTTCTGGGACGGTCGACGTGAGTAAATGGAAGTTGATGTTGGAGTCAGGGCCAATAGCAGGCTCTGGTTGGAAGAGTATATATTCTACCTTGAAGCATGACTTTCGTAGGAGGCGGGATTTTCATCAGGTGCACGAGGCGGCCAAGTTCGAGCTGCATGATCTACCCCATGGGTTATGGCTCTGGCGTAGGCTTGTGCGTCCGAAAAAGGCACCAGTAAGAGGCTGTCGTCCGCACCAAACAGTCCCATTCTCGCCGAGGCAAACCTTGATTTCAAACTCTAAGAACGGATTCCCATGGAGCAGCCAAAACCAACCTCGCGGTCCCGGCGCGGGGAGATGTGATCTGGGGAGCATTCCGAAGCACCATTCCGGCTCCGTAGGTAATCCTAGAAATCCCAGAGTCTGTGCTTGCGCGCAGCATAGTGATTGCTCCAGAAGTCATGCGATAGGCAATACTCGAAAGCGGACAATAATGTGTAATCGCTTCGGATGAGATGGGGTAAGCCAAGTCTAATCCGGCCTCACCGGAACCCCATGGCAACCCACTGAACAGAAAGTCTGATATTGTTGCTGCTTTTGTGGAGGTTGAGTCAGCCTCAGGATAGACCCTCAGGCGGACAATCTGCATCATTGAGTCGCTCACGAAATGGCCATGGGGTTCGACAAGCGGTGCACTATCTTGTGATGCTGGTGACTTTCTTCGAATGAGAAAAGCTGGGAGATCGCATAAGAGTCGGTTTGGCCTCATCTCAGGCCAAGCGTAAAGCGCTCAATATGGTTCACCTTTTCATGAGCCTGTCAAGAGTGTCCGCCATCTCCTTGCAACATGGCCAGGGCATGTTTGAGATTTCGTTCTTGTACATGCCGAGTACTTTTAAGCTGCCGTATTTCAAATCCGTGAATGGTTGTGAGTGCAGCTTCTGCCAAACCACCAACGCCGAGTAGAATAAGATGACGGGTAGCCAGACGGCCAACCTTCGCTGCGGATCTTGTGAGCTTCCGTCACAATGATCGAGGACAAGCCACGCAAGGTCCATTGCTTTGTCTGGAATATCGATTCGTTCTGGATGTTTTGAGGAAGTGGTTTGACGACCGTTGGAAGCCGGCACCGTTCCGTGGCCTGCCAAATGAGGAAGATTTCCGAGTTCAGGGCAGATCAGCTGGAGTTTAACAAAATAGTAGAAAGCGAGAATATCACTGCCAACGTGACGATGAAAATGCTGTTCCCACCGAGAAAGCGCAGCCAGCAAGTCAGCACTCAGGCGCGAGTATTCTGATTGTGAGGACAATGGAGCGAACGGGTTTCGTAGTGGCGTGGAATCGGTTGAAGTCCTAGCGTTGACGTCTACATGGCTTGTAGAGAGGGCTGATATCGAGAGATGACACCGCTGGACATAAATGATATCGCTCAGGAGCATGGTCAGTATCAGAAGGCCGTCTTCCCGAGTTCGAACATCATGTGGCAAAGCATAGCCGTGCGTAAGAGAATTGTACAGGGTCCGGAATTGATGGTTGGATGAAGGCATTTTCATGAACAGTTCAGTCCTCGAAAAGTGTGGTACTAGGCCATAATGTACGGCATGAACAGTATCAAGCAGCAGTAGGTAGCTGACAAGAGAACTGTACACAGTTAGTGATATGAGCTGTCTGACTCGCATAATTTTGCTTGCACCTTTTCATGCCGAAGTCCTTTTCTGGTTGTTCACAGGAGGCATAGAGCGGCGAATAGCCATCTGTGAGGTGCAATCGCCTTAACATCTGCAGCGTGGTCAGCACCAAGGACGTGACGCAGACCAAGGGAGCAAGGATGTCGCACGGTGACGACATTGCAAAGGATCCCAGTTGTGATCCTCCAATGCACCCGATCAGTGGACAAGACGCCATAGGTGATGAGTAGTGAGGCCTACAGGAGGTCAGACGGGCGCGGCACTATAGGAGACGAGACTCACCGCGATCACTGCCTCTAGCATTCGAGCCTCGCGATTGTCGACTTCTATGATGACTGTCCACAGCCTCGCCGCAGTAATGAACAAATCCGCCGAGAGGTCGGCTTGATCTATCCCGTTCGCGACGGCATAGCCGCTCGTACTCGTTGCGGGCATTGATACTGACCCCAGGCACGCAAGCGCAATCTGAAGATATGGAGGAAGCGGGTCTGAAGCCGTTCCGGCAATATTGACAGCATCGATGAAGATCTGGTTGAACGAGGCGAAGAAGGCCGCTTGCAGTCGCGCAATTTCGTCTTCCGGTAAGAGGGTTGGGACGTCGGACAGCATGACCACGGGATATGTGTACGCTCTGACTGGGTTCTGTTCGGATATTGTTCAGGGAAAGTACCCGGGATGGATTCATATCCAAACTTACTGTGCCCAAGTGCTCGGAGCTGTCTATCACTGAGTCGGTATCGGGAGAAGCATCTTCTCCGGCACCCTCAGTGTGTAGCAATGCAGCCCGGAACCGGTCTAGGAACGTGATGGCGGGACTTTCGTTCGCATCGTGCACATCCCATCGAGTTGGATGACGTTCGCCTGGCCACTGCTGTGAACCAGAGAATCTCACATCTGAGTCTGCTCTGGCGAGCTCTGTGGCCATGATGAGGTAAGACTCGCGTACTGACCGTGAATCAAGTCGTTGATATTTGTGAATGTGAACGAGAAGTGAGGCGAGTAACAACCATCATGGTCATATCACGTTGGCTTGCTGCTCTTTCCTGTCGTGCCAAGACACTTTTGATCTAGCTCTAAACTGCCTAGCTCGTAAAGCTCATCTCAAGCCGCTTTAAACAGGCTTGGTGCTGGGTCCGTAGCCTCGGTTACAGCCAATGTCGGTTCGTGCATGGACGATTTGGTACATCAGAGACACCCACTGACACCATTAGCTTCTGATGATACCGAACTATGGAACTTTGTCTTCTGCCCTTTGGCGACCCGTGTCTCATCGGTTGCTCCAATGAAATCTGATATCTTCTGGCTTTCGGCAGGCTTGCCGACACACGGTTCTAAATTCCCACACGTTCGGCCTAGTCTGACTGGCCTGAACCCGTGCCACGGAATGTAAAACCTCCAAGGGACCCCAGGATTTTACGGGTTCCCCAGCTTCCTCAAACTCCTCCGCAGTTTGCACTTGGAAAGGACCCCAGTTAGCCCAAAGCCTCCGAATCTCAGGTAATGGCTAGTATCAGCATCACGTCCCCAGGCACTTCCCGGCAGGACAAGAAGGTGCGTTGGAATGTGCTAAGCGACAACGACGCAACGCATTCCGTGATCGAGCTCGTTCCGATGCCCTCCCAAACAGTATGCTGACTGCATGGCAGTGTGATATATGCTTCCGGTGCTTTGCCAGATCGGAACACCTGGCAAGGCATCGCCGTACTCGTACGTATCTCGATGCCACCGCTGCTGGCACAACGTTGACATGGGCACTTAATCCCAGACACGAAGGAGAAGCCATTTACCTGCCCCTATTGTCGGAGGTCTTTTCAACGCTCTGATGTGAAAGCCGTCCACGTCAAGAAGTGCCACGCAGCGCCCTCTGACCATTGCAATGAAGATGAGGCCGGGGAAGGCTCCGCACGTAAACGTGTCCGGGTCCGCAGGGCGTGCAATAGCTGTCGCAAGCGCAAGATGAAATGTGACGGATGTGAACCATGCGGACCATGTCAATCCACCGCAGCCGACTGCCACTACAAGCCAGCGGCGGCCTCCTCAAGCGCACCTAGTCATACATCACACGCCAATGGCGCATCTGGAGCGTACCCGGACGAGATCGCGGACGATTTCGACATGAACATTGGCGATGATGAAGGGTCAGTCTCACTTGCCTTCACGGTGCCGCAAAGCAGTCTGAGCAATGATGCCATCCTAAATGGTGCCGGTCTGAACGATGGCGTGGGAGTTGATCCAGCCCTCGAGACCGGCATGGAGTCGATACATGGCACTCATGGAGGTGCGGTTCTTCTGCCATTTCCAGGACACCCAAGTTTGCCTGCCTACGACAGCATGACCAGCGAGGTCCAGGATATGCCCATCTCTCATGAAAGCCTACTTTACCCATTCTCAGATCCAAGTGGCGTAAACGACTTCTGGCAAATGCCCTCAGTGGTTGGTCCAGTATCTTTGATATGTCAACTACGCATACTAACATGTTTAGAATTCCCAATTCTGGTTCGATGGGTCTGACTTCGCTTGGAATGAAGGTCTTTTCAACTCGAACTCACCTATCTTGGACCATGTCCTGCCGTCTTCGATGCAAAGCCTTACAGCTGCGATGCAAGAGTACTTTGATCGCAAGTCCAGGGCACCGTCACCCTCGCTCAACAAAGCTAGTAAGATGTGGTACTCGGCTCCACCGAATCTGGACGATCACAATAAAGACATCATCCGGGTATTCCTGAAGCTCTTCCGGCGGCACATACCCGAAACGTTCTCCTTGTTCAAAGAATCTGCAGTGACTCGCAAGGGGCGAGCCGAATACACTCTTGCAATGGCGGCCACGGGTGGGCTGTTTTGTAATGTTCCTGGTAGTGCCGAAGTGGCCAAGTCAATGTACAACGATGCCCGGAGGTTGTTGCTGGCAACGGTAAGTCACCGCTCTGCCCCAGAAGCGCATTCACCTAACGCGTGTTCAGTTCAATAAGATGAACATCCTAGACGATCTTTCAGCCAGTTATGAAGACAAACTTACCACAGTAAAAACAGTAAGTTCTAGACGTGACAATGCAGGCTACTTACTGATATGGGGAAAGTTCATCCTACTCGAACTATACGGCCTCTGTAGCGGTGATAAGAGAAGCTATGAGTTCGTGGAAGCCTTCCATGGGAATCTGATCTACGTGGGTCCTCAAGCATGGCATGTCGGACCAAGAATGGCTGACTCAAATCCCCCAGTCAGTACAGCAGTATAGCCAAGCCTTCAAGGCATCTGAAATGCATGGCCGAAAGGAAGAGGAGAGCGCTCGGTAAGAAACAGTGCTCGCCGCTCGCAATGAGATTAAGCTCTACTAACTTTTATAAGTCTCCTCGAAACGCTATATATACTCGAATGTTATCGGGTCATAATATTGCAGTGTCCACCAACCTTGTCATGGCATCACTCGGACTCTTTTGCTGCTTCGCCTCTTCCTGGAACTCAAATACACCGGCTGCAATCCCTGATAGCAGATCTTACTCGTGGCAGTACACTAACCGAACCTGACACATGCAACAAATTCAGCCTGACAAGTTTGGCGTACTTGAGTACTTTTCTCTGGCCTGCAATCTATCCCCGACAGAACAGCTATGGCATCGACAACGTCGTCATCGAAAGCCTCAGTCTAGGCAAAAGTGATTTTGTTGAATTGGCTTGCGATACGTGGCTACGTTCGTTCGGTCAGAGGCCTGAGCCCTCCCACCTTGTTGTCTATCACATGATGAATATCATGCTGCATACGAATCTCACTGTTCTACAGAGCTTTGCCCATTCACCGCCTGGGTCCGCAGCACGCGACCCTAAGAAAAGCTTAGCTGCTCGAGAGATTCATGGATGGGCACAGAGCAGGCATTACAAGGTCGCAAAGTGGCATGCTGAGAACATGCTGTCCTCGATTGAGGGAGCATTCGTGACTTCACTGAACAAATCCGAGGCTGCTACTCCGCACCAGATACCCTCACGGTCATCATTCTCAACCACAGAACCACGACGGCTGCCATTCGAAGCGCCTCACGTTCCATATGCGATGTACTATGCGACACTAGTCCTTTGGAGCGGAGCAACTCTTGAAGAGAGTGCTGGTACATCTTCCGTGTCTGCTCAGGCTTTGATTGCACGTGGTGAGCGGATTCTGTCCCTTCACAAAGTGCATATCGCGCAGCTCCTGGCTCGCGTGTTGAATGAGGTGAAATAGAGCTCAATGACAAGTACGATGTCTTCTGAATACCATGATTCTGGTAGTAGCGATTGCGAAGAGTCAGTTGGACCTGCCTGCTCTATGACGAGCCAAAGTACAAGCTGGTCCGAATTGTGTGCGTGTCGCCGACCCGCGAGAAATCAGCCAGGTCATGTGCTGAGCGTCTGGCCTCCTGAATTTCCTCCGTCGATCCAATGCAAAGAATCAACAGCAGTTTTGCTGTTCTTCACTCTGCTCCGAAGCTGTCTGGACATCAGCGAGCCATGTGACTTCCGTGAATACCGTGAATTCCGGCATGAGATGTGGAGTGCTGGGGTACCGTTAAGCTCGATTTTACCCCTGGCTTGGGTCATTCTGAAGTCGACCCAATCGCTTGCTTCCCTTCCGTGGCCACCGGCTTGGATCGACATCATTCCGTGTTGTGAATATTTACTTAGGGTTCACGATTTGATGGTGAGCCCAAGGTCTGTTTATAGATTGTGCAATTGGGTAGAGAAACCAGTGCATACAACAAGACCTTGACTCAAGAAAATGCCTAACAAGTTGCGAGACGATCTTCACAAGGTCGACGACACCTCCTTCGACTACGTCTACGAGGAGAATGCTACGATTCAGCTAAAAGAAGGTCGTGGCATTGTCCGATGCAATGTGTTCAGGCCGAAAGGGTCCAAAGATGCAAGATACCCGGTGCTCGTAACATATGGCCCCGTAAGTGTTTTCTCTTCTCGAAAGGCTGTGCTGTGCGACTCAGTGTCATGGAAGCACAAGTCTTTCATATGTTGCCCATATTACGGATACAGCTTT
Source organism: Exophiala sp. CCFEE 6388 (assembly GCA_035928005.1). Taxonomy (NCBI): domain Eukaryota; kingdom Fungi; phylum Ascomycota; class Eurotiomycetes; order Chaetothyriales; family Herpotrichiellaceae; genus Exophiala; species Exophiala sp. CCFEE 6388. The sequence continues at coordinate 429,465 of JAVRRU010000023.1, forward strand.
CTGACGAGTCTTATAGTATGGCAAGGACGTGCACTACAAGGTGTGAGTATCTCTAGTCTGGCATATTCAGCAAGGGTGACATTCACACCGCATCTAGGTTCCACGCTGAGTCGTTTGGAGAAGTTCCGGAAGAACACCATTCACCACATTCGGCTTGGGAGACACCTGACCCAGGATACTGGACTCGCCATGACTATGCGATCGTACGAGCTGACGAGGTAGGCCTTGGTCAATCCCCAGGAGTGCTCAACACTATGTCCCGAGACACGAGTCTTTGCTTCGTGGATGTCATCGAATGGGCAGCGTCTCAGTCATGGTCCTCGGGAAAGGTCGGCCTGCTGGGGATCAGCTACTATGCTGGAAGCCAGTGGCGAGTTGCCGCACGCCGGCCTAAAGGTCTTGCTTGCATGGTGCCATGGGAGGGTATGAGCGATTACTATCGTGACCGCTGTCGTCATGGCGGTATCTTGTCCAACACTTTCATTGATTTTTGGTGGAACAGACAGGTGAGTGCCCCAGCGGAACAACCTGGCTTTTCCCGGCAAGACTTCGTTGCTGACTAGTATTCGTGCTTAGGTCATCGTCAATCAATATGGACGATCAGGGAGAGCAGCACGGAAATGGGGCCCAGACTCCATCGAGGGCAACCTAGATGAAGACGAACTTCGTGCCAACTGCCATGATCAGAACGTGGATAACGTCAAGAACCGCTTCCTTGACGATGACTATTATGCCACTAAGGACTACAAGATCTCCGACATAGAGGTGCCATTACTATCCGTTGGAAATTGGGGCGGCATTCTCCTCCATCTTCGAGGCAATGTTGAAGGATTCATCAACGCAGGATCGAAGCACAAGTACCTTCGGTTTATCACCGGTCGACACGACCTTCCATTTTACACCAAGGAATGTGTGGATATGCAACACAGTTTCCTTGACGCTTTCCTAAAGGGAAATGATCCTTTGGGGTGGTCACGCGATGAGCAGCCCAAGGTTGGCTACAAGGTCAGAATAGGTGATGTCGGCTTCAACGATGCTGCGGCAGAGAATGCATATCCTGAAAGATACGCAGAGGATTGGCCGATCCCCCAAACAAAATACACGCAATACTACCTGACGCCCAGCCACGACCTGGTCGAGTTTGCCCGTGCCGTGGAAGAAAGCAAGCTTTCCTACGAGGCGTTGGGAGATCTAAAGAACCAGCACCTGATACAGTTCACCAGCAATCCGTTCACACAAGAAACCGAGTTCACAGGCCACCTGGTTGCGCACTTGAACGTTTCAGTTACCGCAGCCGAGGGTTCAACAAAGCAGCCCAGCGATATTGATCTGTTCATCACCGTTCGTCATTTGAACCCCGAAGGCAAAGAGATCCTGTACACCGGTACTGTTGGAGATCCCGTACCGGTTACCAAAGGCTGGCTGCGTGTCAGTCTTCGCAAAGTGAATGAGAAAAGCTCGAGACATCAACCCTGGCATCCTCATCGCGAGTACCTGTCTACCGATAGGGCACCGCTTAACCCTGGTGAGGTTTATGCAGTAGATGTGGAGATTTGGCCAACAAACGTGGTGATATCGCCTGGAGATCGCCTGGTGCTGGAAATTTCATCAGGCGACACGCAAGGTGCAGGCTTGTTTGAGCACAATTCGAAGGAAGACAGGGATGAGGCGACCTTTGCTGGAGTGAATCATGTTCATTTTGGAAAAGAGTATGACAATTGGCTGTTGATGCCTCTGATTCCGGCAGGGAAGAGCTCAGAATAGGAGAAGCCCGACGTTGGCGATTTGCACTGGCATGAGAGCCGCAGATTTGGGGGAACTGTAGCCTTTGTTTGACTGCCAAATACCCTGTTAAAGGACCACCCAAAAACGCCATAATCTATGCTTATAAGAATGCACCTTGCCGCCGCGAAAGACTCCGCAAACCATCCATCTTTGCCCGTTCTCGGTGGCCACCCCAAGACTCTCTTTCTACCATTCTCCTCCAATTTTATATTTCATGATATCGTTGTTCCATCTCCCTACGGTCGAACGCCATAATCTGTTCAAGTTCTGTATCAACACCGGAAAAGTCAGCATCATCTTCCACCTCGCAGTATTGCGCCTGCCACAATACTTGAAAAGAGTTCTTGTTTACCCCATAGGTCCAGACACCCGTAAACATGACCACTACCATTGTAGATTCAACAGGATCGAGGCCCGCTGGTCGATCCGACAGTCGATGTGAGCGGCTTGAGGCCCGATACGGAGGCATTCGTCGCCAGTCTGAGGGCCAATTCGAATCGCGCTGTGCGACCGGTTCTTCTGTTTGGTCTTGGGCCTCGGTTGTAGGCTCTTCTGCTGTCTCATCGCCTCCAGTTACGTGAGTGTCGTATACTCGAAGCGTTTCTCGAATCGTGGTAGGTTCTACGATGGTCTCGGTTCTGGCCATTTTTGTTCTGGGTGGAGGATCTGTGAATGAAAGCTATGCCTGCGACGGCGATGATAACAACAGCACAGTGTCTTTCTGATTGCAAAAATGCAACTGCAACAATTGTATCAGACCAGTCGTCACATCATCCAACCAGTGATGCCGGAGCCAAAGGTGCCACTGAATGGCCACGGCTCGGGTGTCAGGCGATCCTTTCCAGCGGGAAATCATGGGGACATGCATGCTCTGATCTACACTGCACGGGAACCATCTACCCCCTATCTGGCGGGGCTACGGGCAACCCCATGTCGCCTAATTTTGTGCCCGACCGCGGAAACCCCTTTCCGAACCACGACACGGAGCCTAGGCGCGGCAAGTAATTATTGACTTACTTGCTGATGGCTGCTTATGTATACGACGTTACTGTTCCGGATTGAGATCTGTTCGCTCGGATCTCATCATGCGTGAGCCAGAAGATTCGCAGGCACCACGCGTTTGACAATTTTGCCTCGAACATGATCTTCAAGATGGCAGACGATTCGTTCTCACGCATAGAAATATCGAGCCTTGAAGGCAGAGCCCAGTCGACTCGACTTCGTCAGAAATTGTTTCATTCACTACATGCGACATTGAGATTCTCGGAAAAGACCATCAAAGATGCGATTTTGGCGGACAGTGGTCATTGCGAGTCTGAAGTCAACGTCGAATATGCGCTTGCCATTTCCGACTTGCGCAAGCATTATGCTTCAGTCGACCTCGAACAAGATCTGAAAGCCCAGAAAGCTGTAGAAAACCTTGCGGCGACGACCAACGTTGGCATTGTATATGTCATTCCTGCGAAGCAAAACCTGTTTTATTCTGTTATTTCGGCTCTTACTGCAGCGCTGGCGGCTGGAAACTGTGTCGTTGTCGAGGTATTGGCTCTCATTCCCAGACTCACCACTCACTTAATCTAATTCGAACCTGTTCAGCTACCTCCAACATTAACGCAGGTGTCTGGTGTGCTCCGCAAGATCTTACCATCCGCACTCGATGCGGATATCTTCGCCATCAGCAGCACAAGACCATCTGAGGACTTTCTGTCCAAATGTCATGTTTTGGCACAATCCGATGATGGAACGAACGACACTCAATCAAAGCCGCAAGCTAAGGTTGTGGCAGTTGTAGACAGGACCGCAAATATTCCCGAGGCAGCTATGGCGATCGGGGCATCTCGAGTATCATTCAACGGGCACTCAGTCTATGCTCCTGATGTTGTCCTCGTGAATGAGTTTGTGGCCGACACTTTCCTGTACCATCTCGTCCAAACGGTAACATCATCTTTGTCGAGTAAGAGTCCTCCAGTATCAACGCACCCGTCAAAAGCTCAGCCAGATACTCATGCCAAAATGTTGAGGGAATTGGAGAGCAACGATGGTGTTCGCGTGGTTGTCTCAAGTTCTAACGGCAGCATCATGGAGGTCAAGGATCGGTAAGGGCGAGGCACCCCGATTGATACGCCCAACACTAATCCGCGGTTGTAGGACAAAGGTACCTCTAAACCGCAGGATAGAAGGCCGCCTGATCATCGTTGTTCGGATAACGAGTCTAGATGATGCCATCGACCTCGTCAACAGGTATGCCTCCTTCCTTTGCACATCATCGCCCGACTTGCTGACGTGATGTTCGTCTTCACAGTCTCGGGACTCCCTTGGAGGCGAACTATATCTTTGCAGCTCCCGCCGAAGCAAACTATCCCGCCAGATTCATCGATGCACGCATTTCCTGCATCAATCATATACCTGCCGAACTGCTAGGTGAGTCAACTGCCGAATTCGTACGGAATATTGCTGACAATCTCTCGAAGTTGGCCCTTTCGCACCCAAGCACCCGGCAGAAGCACCTTCTCCGAGCCCACGCTACACATCAGCATTGTTCCGCACTCCGCGACCGCGACTAAGTCATGCCTCTGAGCTGACGGCCCTTACTCAGGAAGCTGTCCGCTCTCGGTCAACCAAAGGATTGCAGTCGTGGAGTCGGGCCATCGTAGAGTCTGCACTGCCAGCGATCAAACAAGCTGATGGACGAGATGTTGGTTTCTTCGATCAAGCGTTTATGGCGCTGAGTATTGGCATTGTCTCGGTAGTCGCTGGGACGGCCTTTTATGCCTTTAGAACGTTGAGGCGGCGATAGTGACATTTAATCTTGTGCATTGTGGGCGACGAGGCTTTCCGAGAAACCTAGTAAGTAGCAGTTGTAACATAATGGAGTCACCTGGGATACAATTGCATCTTGATTATGCCGCCACGGACACTAGTTTGTCGGACGAAACGTTTATAACATTTATGAGACACAGATCGATATATATTCAACGCTACGCAAGACAGATCAAGCAGGAGCAGTAAGCATTCGCGGACGAGGCAACTCCACCGTCTCCCTCTCCTCTCTTCCGACAAACTTGTTGCTCGTGTCATCCTTATATCTGCCGAACGTGAACTGCGAGTTGGCCATGTTGACAAGCTCCCACGTCTCGGCAGCCAACACATTCGGATCAGCTTCATCTTCCCAGTCTCCTGCCGCACCGGCGGCAAAGAGCGCCGGCATCCAATGGTCGTCCGTTGCCTGGGCCTCACGGTAGGCTGGATGCTGCATCAAGCGAATCATGGCCTTCCGCAGAGCCGGGCCTCGATTCTTGGTCACCACATCCTCAGCCGCCTGGCGAAAGTTGAGGGCCCACGCATCGGGCGGCCTCTCCTGGCCCAACGACTCGCGGTACAACAGCATGTCTGTCCAGGCGTTGCGATACAGATTGTGCACGGCGCCGCCCGTGCCGATAAGCAGGTATCCCTCTTTCCGGAGTGGGCGGAGCGTCGCACCAACCTTGACGTGGTAATACGGGTCATAGCGTGCGTTCATTGACACGATGGTCACAGGCGGACATTTATTGAAGTCGGGGAACATGCGGATGAGCACCATGAATGTGTCGTGGATCCAAGTGAAGTCTGGGTTGGGCCCAGCATTGAAGCCCTCGGCTTTAAGCATGGATATGCATCGTTCTGCGGTGGGAATGTCGGGGTTTGGTTTCCAATCTTTGTACAGTGCTGGGCTGGAGAATGGACAGAAGCTCTTGCCTGGGGCTGGATTGGTTGCAACCTCGATTTTGTCGCCGAGACAGGCCCAGTGTGCGCCCTGGGAAGATCAATGTTAATCTACACTCCCAGCACGGCCTCTAGAACAAAAACTCACCATGATTACAATTCCTTTAATGTTATGAGCAAGGGCTTCTTGTCCGCATTTTGTCCAATATGCCCCGGACTCGGTGTCGGCCTCGAGCATGCGTGTCGAGCCATGCGAGAAGAAGTGTACCGGCGTGATTCCCATGATTGCGTTTCGAGAAACGGTAGAAGATGGCAAGAAAACAGTCAGATGCTGATGAGTGGATCGAACCAGAAGTTGATGGTATATCTAGGTGCTAGAGGACGACATCATCAGCCGTCGTAAGCTGCCGGAGGCGTGAGTGGCGTTCTGCCAACCGAGAGAGCAAACCCCAACATGAATCTCCATGTACTCTTCGCTGCCAGTGATCGAGAAGTGGACAGCAAGGATGCAGTATGGGGTTCCGGGGACCCTTGTCGCTGGTCGGAAAGTGTCGATCGCCCCGTCCTGCCCCTGAAAAGCCGGTGGAGATCGTCAGCCGCGAAGCACCTCATTCCGGTGAACAGACACCGTTCTGGAACAATAAAACGCAAGAGCAAGTATCCTGGAGGTGCATTGTGTATTGGTGCTTCGTCATCTGAAGAAAGGAAAAATGACTTCACAAACACGTTCCCCTACCGAAGGTCAATTGGCCGACAAGTTGCCTGGATTGACGGCATACATTACCGGCCATAAATCAGACAATGGAGACACGACCATCCAAGAGAAACGGCCAGCAAAATGGCGATCTATTGACAGTGGTGGCATGACATTCCACGAGGTCTTCACGACATCCGAATTCCCCGTGTCTTTCAACGACGACGTCGACATCAAGAAGCATGACGAACGAGTCAATTCCGGAAAGATGGGTATCGTTAACCCGCGCGGTACGGTACTGAGATTCGTCGACTTCTCTCCCGGGTTTGAGTCAATGATGCATCGGACCAAGAGTCTGGACTATGGTATCGTGGTGGAAGGCGCCATCGAGTTGATCCTCGACTCTGGCGAAAAGCAAATCTTGCAACGTGGAGATGTGTGTGTGCAAAGGGGCACCAACCATGCTTGGAGAAACCCAAGTACTACCGAGTGGACGAGGGTTGTTTACATTTTACAAGACTCGCAGCCAGTGGAGGTGCAAGGGAAGCCTCTGAAGGAGTATTTGGGCCGAAGTGAAGGGGAGATCCCACCAAGCGGCAACGATGAGTAGATAAGTAGAGAGAAAACAATCAAAAGTCCCTGTGGAATGAAAGTCTTGCTTCCAATTCTTGACAATGTCGGTGCAAAGTCGCAGAATTGGTGACCATTTGATTTTCCTCTCCTACGTGCGTGCGAGTCCATAGATGCCCTGGCGGCGCCTTCCTATCACATTGGCACTTTCACTATGTCTGCAAGAGCAGACCGACATGAATGCAGAAACAGCCATCTGCTCCCCGACTCTTGCCCAAGATTGAGAAGCCCTCCTGTTGACTTGCTTGGGGTCTGGGGAACCGCAAAGTCAATATGGACCCCATGGGCTGTTGGTGGAGCCATGGAGAGCCTACAAACACAAAGATCCGGAGGTGGCAAGCCTGTTTCCAGAAAAACGTGGCACTGTCGGACCGCTGTTGTCCCTCAGCTCCAAATAGGTACCATTCTCTATTGTTATTCGAGAGTCCTTCGTCTACACCGAGATAGCATCAGCCCGTAGCCAGGGGAAGAGCATTAGCTCTATCATCCATTCCTACTAGCTTGGAGTCAAGGCACCCACTGTCGCGAACCTGCTTGACTTCGAACTTATACCGTCGATGTAGGCCTCGTCAGACAGTGCCACCTTTTCGGGAAACAGGCTCGCTACCTAAAGAAGTCCGCCTTTTCATACTGGGGAAAGAAATTTGCACAAGCCTCCTTATATTCCCTCTCAATTGCGTCACGCCTGGCCTCAGATCGCACAGTAAGTTTGACAGGAAAGTCGTAGGCACAAGCCGTTAAGCCTTCCCTGTACCCCGTGACGACATCGGTATCAGGCTCGATGGCTTTCCCAGTGGCCGAATCGGTCGCTTTCTCAATCTTGAATGCCCACAAGATCTTGGATATGGCGTGGAATAGGTTTCTGTCTGCAAGGTGGATGCCTGGGCATAGACGACGTCCATGGCCTGTATCATTCAGTCAGCCTGACAGATCTCTTCAAACGTTATGATTCGGATGGTAGAGATTGCACACACCATAACCATAATGATCGCGATTTTCATAGTCGGCGGAATTGGCGTACTCGGCAGCGAGTAGTGTGCGACCTTTGTAGTGGTCGGGATCAAAGACTTCGTGATTGGGAAATTTGGAGTCATCGTGATGCAGGCCCCAGACGTTGATGAAGCATATTGTGCCTTTGGGCAGGAATTTACCATCGATCCATTCGTCTGATGAGCATGACACTTAGCGGTTGTTCTCGCAAAACAAGGACATGATGAGGGTACGTTACTTACCTTCAGAAAGAGCATGTGGTACCGAGAGGGGAGCGACAGGTCGCCAGCGGTGTGACTCCTTGACAATCTGCGCCACGTAGGGTAACTTGTCGTAGTCGGACCACTCAGGCACCTTGTCCTCGCCCAACACAGCATCGATCTCGGCTTGTGCCTTCTTCTGCACCTCCGGATACACAACCATGGCTTGGACAAAGGATGTGAGCACCGATGCCGACGTGTCGGACCCCCCTTTAATGGTGACGCCAGAAAGTAATGTGATTTGATGTGTTGTGAGACCACTTTTCTCTTGATTGTCGAGGAGGCGATCCAGAACGGTAAATTGGGAGCCAATGGTTTGCCGCCGTTTCAGGACCGAGTTCAACAGACCTGTGTAGAGTTTGTGCATCTCATCGTGGACCACAGTGGCTCGAGTCACCCAATTGCCGAGGAAGCGTTCTGGGATCGCCTTTAGGAAGGGAAAGATGTCGACAGGTGGAGTAGCGCCAAATTCCTGAATTCTGGCCCATTTCTGGAGCAGAGCCTCCAGCCTTTCCATGTGAGGTGCCTCAGTAGAGGGCGAGCGAATGCCATAGACTAGATAGTATTAGTGTCGTACTCATGGAAGATTTCTGGGTGTCAGAACAGGCTGCACTTACCAACACTCATGACGATGCTATTGGCGGTCCTCTTGAGGTGACTGGCCCAGCTCTCGGGGGTTTCGAGCATGTCATGAAGCATTTGGACCATCTCGGCCTGTTGGATCTTGGTGTGCTCTTTGTCGCACAAAGTCTCTGTGAAATCCTGATGGATGACCTTTCTCATCACCCGCCAGACCGGCGTGTTGTTCATAAGAAGCACATGGTCGCCTTCACCGATAATACGGCCAACTTCGTTTGGTGGACGGTTACTGGACGTCGCGCTCTTCTTCTCCAAAAGTTGTTTGATGATCCGTCGATCTGTAAGGACGGCGACAGTACCAGGCCCGAGCTTAAGGGTGTACAAGCCGCCATACTTTTTCGCCCATTCGGTGAATCTGTGTGGGTCAGATGTGAAAGTACCAAACCCAGCGGAAGACGTACTGAAGATAGAGCTTCTGCTTGGGAAGTTGATGCAAATTACCTATGATTGGTAATGTTGGCGGTCCTGTGGCGGGTCGATTAGCATTTGCATAAATTCAATGGATGATCTGTAAGTATACCATCGGGGAAGTTGCGACCTCGTCTACCCACGAACATGTAGACATACAGCAAGAAACTGGCTGTGAGAAGAGCGCTGGCTAGGATTACAGGGGACGCCATGGTTGTCGGAATATTGAGAAAATGAGGAGTGAATTAGAACCTCCGGACAGATGCCGGGTTCACTGTTCGAAGGCATTATCATATGCTTTTTTTTTGTGAATGTCAAAGTCGACACCAGACCCCAGCGCCCGTTCCCCGCGTGTAGGGAAGCGACTCCAGTGACGCTGGAGCCGGAAATTCCTAGTGCAAAGCCCCACTATTCTTGAGATCTCGTTCTCCCTTAATACCCCAAGCGTTGCCGCGGCAGTACCCCGTGATGTCGCTCCGGGCTTGGGCAATGCCCCAGCTAAAGTCCCTGGAGAAAATTGGAGGTGCGAGCCCCATACAAGGTGTCACATTTGATGAAGAAAGTGGGAAGGAAGGAAGCAAGATTGCTCAATATGAGTACAAGTGGTAGATGGGTGGTTACACAATGTCAAAAAGCGATAGGCAGCATCAGACGTCATGCTGCAGGTCCAATAAGTATGACGAGGCTGAGCCCCTGGAAAACAAAAAACACGTGTGTCAGCCCCTACTAGGACACGGAAGGTTGGATGAGAGGACGTTGTGATGGGTTAAGAATAGCGGAGAAACATTTCACCAATCGTGAGGGCTATATCTTTCCATTTCGTCCGAGCAAATTCATTTCCACTGCGTGGGTTGAATTTGAGGGCCTTAACCAGTAAACCTGACCTTTAGGCTCGCCCCTGATGAAAGCCATACAAGTCTTACCGCCCTGTTCTCTATGCCCAGAGGGTTGTGTCATGAATCTGCGACATCATGAACATAGATCCACAAGTGAAAGTAACGATATGTTCACTGCCTATTAGTGCCACTGGTACAAAGGCTGACGCAGTTGGATCCGGTACAGCTTCCATGGGGGACGTCCTATGCATTGGAGATAAAACGACCCTTGCCAGACCTTTCCGCTTGGGACGCTTGCGTCTCCCGGACCACGATCCTCACATGTTCCACAGGACTCCCCAGCCTTTTAGGTCGACGGTTGTGGGGCAGAGACTTTCCTGGTTCCCAAGGGGAAAAAGGTACCAGTAACCTTGACGACCTTGACCTAAATGGACACAGCACCATGAGCATGTTGATGCCGGCATACAGCAACTTTTTCCTTCAGCTGGCTTTTCTCAGGTTTTCTTTCTCTCGAAGTATCGCATCAAATCTCCCTTTCAGCAAGGCATATATGGCTTCGGTCAAGGGCATCTTGACGTCCCACTGCTGTCCGAGGCGAATTGCATTGCCGACAATGGCCTCGACCTCAAATAGTCTGCCTTGCTGAACATCCTGCAGCATACTGACAGGTCTGCCGCCTCCAGTCTCTGATCTTCGTTTGGCAAGGGCCATTTGCTTCTCTGCAACCTTCTCGTCAACATTGGGAATACCTATTTTCTGAGCCAAGGAGATGATCTCCAGCATAATGGACCAGACAAAACCATAAGCGTAGGAGGAAGTCAGCAGAAAATCTCCATCGGTGCACATTGACAGAGCGCAAACTGGACTCCATGCACAATTCAGCACCAATTTCTGCCAGCGCGCGATTTGAATATCGTCATGGACCTCAGCTTGCCCTCCACCGGAAATGACCAGGTGGGCTAACCGGGAAGCAGCGTCCTTGTGAGATGCAGGCGCATCGGAGGGGAATGTCCCTATTTCCAGACGGTTCAGCATTTCAGGATATTCGATGACACCCTGTGCCGTCTGAGTTGCTGGCATATAAACGGCACAGCTGAGGAGAGGATTGTCTGGAAAAGCCTGAGCGACTTCATCCTCGATTGCGATGCCGTTCTGCGCCAGCACAATGGCTGTTCCCGATTTCACGACAGGTCGAATCAAATCTGTCAGCAGTGGCTTTGAGCCAGGGAAGGACTTTCTAGCGACAAAAATGAAGTCGTACACGACATCCTTGGGACATTCATCGGTATTTCGCACGACAAGCTCGGGACGAAATTGCACATTGCCGAATCGTTCGCTTAGAAGAGTGAAGCCTTTCTGTCTGACAGCCTCATAATTCGAACGACAGACAGCGGTGACTCGGCATCCGGCTCGCTGGAATTGAAACAAGTAGACGGCTCCAATGCTACCTGCTCCGAATAACAGGACGTTGGGAGCCATGTCAGGCAAGTTTGGCCCCGAGTATAAAACTTGTACACATTGTTATGAAAGAACGAGGAATGATAAGGTCGGTGGGCAACGAAGTTTCGGAGTTGGGCGACTAAGCGTCGTGGCTGATACCTGACTAAGACTTTCTCGATGAGCGCCACACAGAGATTGACTGTGGCTGGCACATATTGTGTAACCATGTCTCCTCCGTATCTACGCGGACATAAGCACCACAAAAGAAGTTGTCTTACAGTTAAGGCCGTAGGTGACATCCTCATCTCATGGTTTTCATATGTTGATTTCAAATATACAGGGTACCATACACCGCATCAGTGCAGTCTGAGTGCCACAGTGGATGAGTCGAAATGCCCAAATGGGAAAATCATTCATCAAGATATATCTATGGCAGCAACGTGCCACGGTCTTACTAATTATCGGTGGGTATCGGGCCTTACGCAAACCGAAGGCGAAGAGCGAGAACGCGAGGTCTTTGCAACTGCCAGCATATCCACCCATACAATGCCTCAGACTATCAAGAGTGAGTGAGTGACCTTGATGGACGTGAGCCATACAACACCAACACTGCATGTGTTGGAGGTGAGCGATCAGGTCAGCAGAGAAATTCTTCACACCGCTTGCACGACACTCTTGACCATTTGATCACGGCACCAACCCCACGATTCCTTAAGATTTCACCATCTGCCGGACGCACGTTGTCAACAAATCGGACGAATGACGTGCTCGGACATGAAAGATTTTCTTCCGCAGGCACGGAAAATTGGTCCAAAGGGCGACGCCAGTGCCGTATACCCGAACACTAAGACCATCAAGCGTCGTCAATCCAAAGTCAAGCCACGAGGTAGGGTCCAGATTTTTCCTAATGGTGGCCATTTGTGTTTTTCAAAGGGGGAGTGTAAATATCTACGTCACCATATCCTGATTTCTTCTTCTAACTTCACAACAACCTCGACATTGCTATCTATCTTCGTGCCAAAATATGGACAGGATAGAACGGATCCTGTCGCGCCCGGTCGCGAAACCGTATCGAAGCGGCAAGTTCAATCCTTCAACCAAGCCGCACCTCAATCAAGATGGCCATATTGACTTTGCTCCCGGCGATGTCGAAAATCCCAAAGAGTGGTCCGCCCGACGACGATGGTACTGCACGGTAGTCGCCATTCTACTTGTGGTCAATGCAACATTTGCCTCGTCCAGTCCTTCAGGGTGCATCGGGAGTATATCTAAAGAGTTCCATGTTTCCGAGGAAGCGGCCGGTCTGGTCGTTACATTGTTCCTGCTGGGCTATGTTGCCGGACCGTTGATCTTCGCACCCCTGTCCGAGTTCTATGGCCGAAGATATGTTTTTCTAATCACCTTCACCTGCTACAACGCCTTCAACTTCCTCTGTGCCTTTGCGCCTAACTTCGCCTCCTTGCTCATCGGCCGCTTGTTGACCGGCACTTTTGCGAGTGCGCCCTTGACCAATGCACCTGGTGTGTTAGCTGATCTCTGGGGTCCTGTTGAACGAGGAAATGCCATGGCTGTCTTCTCAATGATGACCTTTGTGGGACCCTCGATGGGACCAGTCGTTTCGGGCTTCTTGGAACTCAAAAAGGATTGGAGATGGACCTTCTACGTCTTGCTCTGGCTGGGTGGCATCACCGAGGTCTTAATGTTCACGATTCCCGAAACGCATCCCTCGACCGTCCTGATCAACAAAGCACGGCGCATACGTGGCACTCGAGTCGAAGAACACGCTCACCTCAAAGCCCCTTCCGAAGCACAAGGCCGCAGTCTGGCAAAGATGTTCAAGATCGCCCTCGTCCGGCCGTGGCAGATCTTGTTCGATCCAATCTCGCTGCTCGTCGCCGTCTACCTTTCGATCGTTTACCTGCTGCTCTACATGCTCTTCACGATTTATCCTATCGTTTTCCAACAGAAGCGAGGCTGGAACGCCGGAGTTGGAGAGCTTCCGTTGATCGGTACAGTGGTAGGGGCTTGTATGGGCGGCGCCACCGTCTTCGCCGTTTCTGCCCGGGATAAAAAGAAGATGCTTGCGGGCGTGCCCCGAACTCCCGAAGATCGCCTCCCCGTCGCCATGCTCGGCGGCATACTTTTCGCAATCACCATGTTCTGGTTCGCCTGGACCGCCGAATTCAACAGCATCCACTGGATCGTCCCCACCATCGCCGGCACATTCCTCTCCGCGTCCATTTTGTTGATATTTGTTGCATACCTCAACTATCTCACCGACACGTATTTGATGTACACGGCGAGCGCCATGGCTGCAAACACCATCTGCCGATCGGCGTGTGGCTCCGCGGCGCCGCTCTTTACACAGTACATGTTCAACGCTCTCGGTGTTGGTGGCGGTGGATCTCTCATTGGTGGAGTGGCTTGTCTTCTTGCACCCATCCCCTTTGTCTTTTACAAGTACGGCCACACTATCCGAGAACGAAGCAAATTTGCGCCTACATCGCCTCCAAAACCGAATGATGAAGAGAAGCAAAACACCGACGTGCCGGTGGACACCAGGAGTCGAAGCTCAAGTTCGACCATCAGTGTCACCAGCAGCGAATCGTCGGTGGGGCCTGAACACGATGGTCCACTCGTCGAGAAGCCCGAGGAGGAGCATCCTAATGTCATTGCAGAGACTGAGGATAAGTCACATACAGTGGAGCCTTGATTGGTGTCACGATAATCAAAATGGTGTCCTCGGCGAAGCAGCTGCATCTGGTATCGTCGAACGCGACAAGCGCTTCTCGAAGCGCATCCGGAACAGCCGTCTCGGATTTTTGAGGACCTCCTTCGGTGGTTGAAACTTCAATCTGGGATGAGGATAGAATTGTGTTTGCCTAATACTTGCTGTTTCCACGAGCGATGGAGTTTGGGTCGGCTCTTGGCCTTTTCAGGAATGCATGGCGATATCACGGGCATATAGCACCAAGGTCTTTGCAAGAATGTGTATCGACGGTATGGACATAGCAAGCATCGAGTCCTGATTGAGGCTTACACTTGTAAATGTACTTGTTCTTCTGCAACTAAGGGGCTCCCTACACATGTTCTCTTCTTCGACTCGGCATCAGTATTCCAGACGTACTGGGGACAGTGAAGAATTAGCAAGTCGATATAGCGTCAGAAGCAAAAACTGCCCACCGTAGCCATCTGAGCTACGTTGGAGTTCCTGCGGCAGCAGCCAAGGCCTCGTTTAGTCAGCAGTCTTCATTCATTCCTTCCATTTCTTCGGATGACTCTGTACACTCTTTTACCTCACTCGAATCGGCCCATTGCTGCACAGAACCGTGCAGGTTTGACCATGTTGCAGTCATGATCATCCTTGCAAGCCATGTCCAGTTCACCAAAAAGCTGGCATCAACATACGCTCCGTGGGGGAAGAAGTCTGTGTTCAAGGTAACTCTCTTAAACGAGCGAGTTATGACAAGTTTGCAAGGCCATCTAACTCATCATGTATCTGCAGCACGACCCTTTCGTACCTCAAATCCTCACTTCCCTCGCAGGTCTCCGGCAAAAGATAACCGAACAGCAGTCGAGACACTGCGTCAATCGTCGAGCCTTGCAGCTGTTTGATTATGTTCACCATCTCCACGATCGACCATGTCCTGGAATGAAGCCGCGGATGCGAAGTATCAGCTTGACACATGAGGACTTGCCAGACCTTCTCCGGTGATCCATCTCTGTCAAGGTTGTGCTCGTTCAACCGGGCTTGAGCCTGCATCAACTCGTTCCTCCGGTCTTTCGGTTCTCGAAGTACAGCATTGCTACCTCCAAGTAAAATGTCAAAGATGAAGAGCAGTATTGATACTAATGAAGTTGACCTCATCAACCTCCGCAAGGGCGTCGTCTGATCACCGGACCTTTGAGTCAACCGAACCAGCGTCCTCCTCAGTGAAGTGAACGGTGTCTCGTGGATGAATGTGCTAGATTGCGAACCGCAGGACCTCGAAAGCATCTGAATCTTCGCCAACCGGTCTAGAAGCCGGGTAAAACAACAATAAGAGGCAATTGGTCTTCTTTCCTTATGTGAAAGATCTGTCGTTCTCATATCAATGGTTGAGTAGCCGGGAAGAATCGATGTGCACCTATCCAGATCAGCCCACGTTCATCAACCATTCACAGCATGACCTTACCAAGCGAGCAATGATACTGTCACTGGCGAAAGACTTTTGACGCCACCCATGAGCCTTATTGACCGCTCCAAGCCGTTGATGTGGGTTTGGATGCTGTCAGGAACAACATTGCGAAACTGCTGGTGCTGTGTGGGCTCTCTTTCGGGCTCCGCGTCAGACACATCCATAATCAACACCGCTTCATACATCCAAAGATTGATCATCGCCAAAATGCTGTCCTCGGACAAACCTTCAGGTGTATTGATCCGCTCTTTCAGCGTTCGGAGACCATCCAGCATGAGCTCAATAGTTTCAGTGGTTGGAGACCGATGGCCCGAGTCCAGATCTCGGCTGAGACTTGACGTTGCAATCAGGAATTGAGCTGGTAAAGAACGGTTGAGGATGTGGCGGGCCATAACAGTGGCTGGTGCCGCAACGTTGCAGAACTGACTCGTTCCAGAGATACGACGTATCACAACTCGGAATACTGGCTATCGTCAGTGCAAAGCTGAAGTAATGAATATACGTGACTCACGATAGTCCAAAAGCTCTTGATGCTTGTGACCGACCCTCGACGGACTTGTTGACTTGCGCTGGATGACGCTGTCGATCACTGGAGTGGACGAACTGCGGGGTGGTGGAGGAGAACGACTTTCGACTGTCGTGATTGCGTCGGTCCAATGCGACAGTTGCGGCGAGGTAGCCGTTGAGATGGACTCGAAGGAAGACTCAGACGATGCACCGGTATCCTCTCCAAAGTCGTCAAACTGTTCCGAGGACCGCACCATATCTTCCCGTCGCAGCCATGGAAGGACGCGACTTTGTGATCTTGCGGCCAGCTGTTTTTGCCGTCGCATGGAATCTCTTTTGCGCAGAACTGCCCCGTGTTTCAGTGACAGTGGTTGGAAATCCTGAGTTGACCTCTTACATTCTTTCATGACATGGCGACTTTTGCACGTGCCTGGTTGACCGTCCCCAGATACAAAGAGGTACTGAGGAACATAAGCGGAGTTCGAAGTCGGGTTCGATGCAACACTCATTCTGTCTCCAGCGATAAGGACACCTCGCTGTCAGTACCAGTGAACAACCTCTCAGGTAAAGCGTGTGCACCTCGTAAATCTGTGCGCAGCCCAACACTGAAAGCAAATAGGCGAACGACAGAAAAGAAAGTCGAGACAAGGAGAGATCGAAGCCATACATAACTGCGGACCAGGGAGTCCCGTCATCGTTACGAGTCCCCTGACCTTCAACCTTGTAAGGCTATCAGACTGGTGATGCGCCAGTCGGACAACCTCGAGGCGATTGTGCGTTGCTGACCACACTCCTTTTTCCCTCAAGCCTGTTCTTCGATGCGCATTCATTGGACACAATCTATTACCGAAAACGGTTTGCACACTCGACGAATCAGACATCATTGTCCTTCATGAATGACGGGATGAGATGTGACACTGGAGGTGCAGCTGAAGACCTGATCCGGGCAAGTCTCGACTAGTGCTTACAAACAGTGAGTGCACCGGAAGCATTCAATTCTAGCGTAGAAACCGATGAGGTCTGACAAGACCCGATTTCATTTACACACCGACAGTGTTCGTGTTGGATTCACATGGGTGTGGTTCGAAACAAGGTGTAGTTCTATGGTTCTTTGAAGAAGAGACTGAATTAACAAGCCCTGATAAGGACCAGTGTCCTTTGCCGTCAGGAAGCTTGCTGGTTCGAAAAGGAAAAGAGTGATATCATGGGATAAGAGAGTTCCGTGTCAGACAACATGAATTCCCATGGGCATGGCTGTGCATTCGGTCTGAAACTCTCCAAGCGAAGTGACATTGTCCAGTTCAAGGCACTGCCCATATCGGGCCAAGTTCTGACTTGTGCAACAACTCTTCAGGCCTACGGTTGGTCAAAGAGGCCGCCCCCAAGCTGCTCCTTCTAGGTATGGTTTAGCGGCAATGAGCGTGGCTCAACAATTAATCCAACCACCCATGCCCCAAGTTGGCACGAACCTGCATTCTCTCCTCCTATGCCGCTGCGATAGGACAATGGGTGCATGTCGTCCTTGCGGAATTTTCATCGAACAAGTCAATGTTTCCAATCTGCATTACCGGACTATTGCGCATCTGTCTTTGCCTGTTCGAGAATGGATGAAAGGGGTGCGCCGGAGCATATCAAGCGCGACTCTCCCAGTAAACGCCCCAGAGGAGTGGTATCTCCTGAAGGAGATGATGCAAGTGAGACGAGCGCCTCGAGTTCGCCGCATAAAGCCCGAAGATTGGACCCGGAGGCTTTCAGGTCTCGAACAGACCCTGAGCAAGGGAATCGCTTCTTGTTTGTCGACTCCTCGTCATCTGGGCAGAGACCACGTTCCGACCAACGTGCCATCAATGCTCATATTCAACAAAATGCTTACCGAAATCGGCGGCAGGCAGCTCAGAGGCAGAGAGGCTCAGATAGCGCCAATATTGGGCGATTTAGACGAGAAGCTCAGATACAACCACGACCGACAGAGCCAGATCCGGTAGCAGAACCTCAGCGCGTTCCTGTGCAGAGGACAGGACGTGCAACGTCTCCGCCAACGCCAGCGTCCTTCTCACCTCAGTCCTCGGTTTTCTCACCACCTGCGCGTCTGGAACAGGATCAAGTAGAACGGTTGAGACATTACAGCAATGTGCGAGCACCGGAAGTCCGTGAAGCAGTCAATGCTCAACGCGAGGATGAAGAGCGATCCGCGAGTGGAAGTCGTAGCAGCATCAGCCCTGAAGATGATCGTCCACTGGTTGAAAGCACTTCTGTGAGATCTATGCTCACGCAAATACTGCAACGACTGGACGCTGGCCACGCCGGACATTCTCTTCCAGGATTGCCCAGCTCGAGCCTGAGAAATATGGCTGTAGATCCATTCAATCTCAGCACGGTCGCCATCACTCCAGCTATGAATGCCGTGTTACGCCATTGTAAGTGCATTTCGCTGCAGGCTCTGGTCCCCTTGTTTGGACTGATATGTTCATGACAGTTTCGGATGTGATGATACCCAGTGTCTTCCCGACTCGACAGCAAGCAGAAATCCAGACTCGATGGGCGTTCGGAAAAGCGGCGCAAGAACCGCTTGTGCTATACTCACTCCTAGCAGTCTCATCAGCAGAACACAGCGCTCGATTAGGAGAACTGAGCAGTGGAGCACAAGAGACTACATTCACGGAGGATGACTTAATTAATCGCCAGGCCCCGGATTTTGTATCGTACAAAGTGAACGCCGTAAGGCTCGCAAATGAGACCATGAGGTCAATGGACACAGCAGCCAAAGCCTCCACCATCTTTGCCATGATGTGTTTGTTGGCCATAGAAGTGAGTTCCTACTGTGCCAACAATGAACGTTGCTGAACAGCGCAGGTCATTACTGGCAATCAGCAAGAGATCTTTGCTCATGTCAGTGGACTTCAAAAGCTGATCGCGTGGCGTGGCGGGTATCATGATATACCACCACATGCGGTCGAGCTTATACTATCGTATGAAGTCCCCTCAAATCCAGCAGAACCTGTGGTAATAACGTTGTCGAACAGGACTTCCTATATGTGTGCTGCAATGACCGCAACCCTGCCTACACCTCCGCCTACGTCTTCCTTAGCCAGATTACCGCAGAATCTGCTCGATGAGATAAAGCGCAGTCTGAAGGAAGATACACGACAGATGGGTGCAGGCATTTTGGACCCCGAAGTTGACAATATTCTTCACTGGAAGATTTCGCAAGCTTTCCGAGATATGACGGATGTGGTTCAATATCGGGAGTACTACCATGAAAAGCAACTGCAGCCGCTCGAGCAGGAGCTTGATTACATCAATGCGAAAAGCTATCAGTTCAGGTATGCGGTGCTCTCGGCGCCCTTTGAGCCACGACCACCGACAAGCGACAAGGAGGAAGCCTGTCGCCTTGCCTTGCTGATCTTTTGGTTCTGCAATTATCAGATATCGCAGCCTGATTCCGCGTTGAACCGAACACTGACCGCTCAACTCAAGACTGCGTTACAGGCCTCGGATTTGCGCGGACTGTGGCAGCCATACCATGAACTCTTGGCTTGGGTGCTACTGTTGGGTGCATTTCTGTCCGCGGGACAAAGAGAACGCCCATGGTTCGTGCTGAATCTCGCCAGAGTCTCGGGGGTTCTCGGTTTGAAAGATTGGAGCGACGTTCGGTCAGTGCTGTTGAAGTACTTTTACCTCGATCGCATCTATGCAAGAGGTATGCAGGCCAGTTGGGATGAGGCTGCATTGCTGGCGGAGACAATGGAAGGACTATAGCGATATAACATTCTCCACCATTTTCGCTGAAACACTACCTTCAAGCAAGCAGTTCCTGTGGTTCTCTTGCTGGGCAATCTTTTATAGCTCTAAACGAGGACGCTAAACGAAATCGAGAAGACGATATAACGCTTACGACTATAAACGAAGGTAGTATAAATTTATCTAAAGTCTACTAAGATTACGCTATAGTCTTCGAGGAATTATCTATTAGCGCCTTCGATAAAGGGATAAGAACTAAATACTTAATATCTATTAAGGAGAGTAAGACGATTCTCTACGAGCCTCTTTGCCTTCTTAGTAAGGTTAAGCTCGAAGTCTTACGTAAGTATATAGAGAGTAGTATACGAAAGAAATAGATATAGCTAATCGAGTCGTTTATGGATGCCTCGATTTTATTTATACCGAAGAAAGACGGTAAGCTACGGCTTCACGTCGACTATCGAGCGCTAAATAAGATAACTATTAAGAATCGATATTCGTTACCGCTAATACCTAAAGTACTAAATTATCTTAGCGATACTAAGGTATATACGAAACTAGATCTACGCGACGTCTACTATCGTATTCGTATCGTCGAAGGAAATAGCTAGAAGAACTACGTTTCGTACGCGATATAGCTATTTCGAGTATTTAGTTATACCGTTTAGCTTAATAATATCTCGGCGTTCTTTTAGGTATATATTAACGAGGTCTTACGAGAACTACTCGATAATATTTACGTAGCGTATATAGACGATATACTTATCTATAGTAGTAGTCGCGAGAAATACGAGAAATACGTACGACTCGTTCTCGATAAGTTAAGAAAGTATAGTCTTTACGTTAAACTATCGAAGTACGAGTACTATATAAAGTAAGTCGACTTTTTAGGCTATCGCGTAAAAGTCGTAGAAGTATCGATAAATTCTAGTAAAGTAAAAGCTATTACTAAGTAGTTTACGCCGAAGTTATATCGCGATATTTAAGTCTTCCTAAGGTTCGCTAACTTCTATCGAGAGTTTATCTATAAATACTCGATAGTCGTTATATCTATTACCGATCTACTTATCGAAATAGTAGCCGATAAGAAGATAGGACTCTTTTAATAGCCGATAAGCGTAAAGACTACGTTTTATACGCTTAAAGAGCGTTTTACGTACGCGTCGATATTAATATACTTCGACTCGAAGAAGTAATCGCGAGTCGAGATTAACGCGTCGAGCGATACGATCGACGATATTCTTACGTAAACGTATAAATCGCCTACGAGTCGTATATAGTAGAAGTCTATAGTATTCTTCTCTAGGAAAATAAATTCCGTCGAGAAGAACTACTATACGAAAGACGATAAAATACTAACTATCGTCGAGATCTTTAAAATATAGAGATACTATCTCGAAGCGTTTACGATAAGTACGATAGTCTTTATTAATTACAAGACTCTCTAAGGATTTATAACTATAAAGATCTTAAATCGACGATAAATACGCTAAGTCGATATATTAGCCGTATATAACTTTTATATTTAGTAGCGGCCAGAAAAGAATAATTTAGCTAATAAACTATTTCGTCGTCCTAATTATATAGGCCCGAAAGAGAAACCTAAGGAAAACCTATTAATAGAGTTACTTAAGAAGCGCTTACTAATCGTAGACTCCTTATATACTAATTATATACGTATCGACGACGAAGTCGTCGTAAAAGTGTTAACTAAGGGAATAGTTTAGAGTAGTAGAGAATCTACTAAGAGCGTATATAATACTATAACGCTATCGCTTTCTAAGACCCTAAAAGAGAAGGCCCTAGACGAAGATAAGCAATCGTCGAGCGAGTTAAGAACTCGCTACGACGAGCTTACTACTTATTTAAGAGAGCTTTAAGTACTTAATTTATAGTATCGAAAAGTCGAATAAACTAGTAACTATAAAGATTACGTTACTTAAGAAGCGTTTAAAGAAATATAAAGCGTAAATCGTAAAGAGACGGTACGAAGAGAGAGCGCGATATATATATCTCGAGATCTCGCTATAAGGTAGAAGATTCTAAGAATTAACTATAACGATCTTTAGTAAGAGGCTTATTTTAGGCGTATACGTACTTACGTAACTATTTCGCGATATTATTAATAGCCGTAAATAAGACGCGAGATATATAAGTATATTAACTTATACGATATTTACTAGCGAATAAAGGTCCCTCGGTATCGACTTTATAGTCGGCTTAAACTATTATCTAGATCTATAGGACCCTAGTAAAATATCTCTATAAACTTTATCGTAAGTTTATCGCTATCGATATATAATAGATACGTATACGATACGATTCTTATAGTAGTTAATCGATATTTAAAGATAATATCTCTAACTCTCTATTATATAACGATTAACGCTATAAGTCTAGAATAAATTATTCTCGAGAAGATCGTTACGAGATTTAGCGTATCTAAATTAATCGTTAATAATAGAGAAACGATCTTCACTACGACGTACTAAGATACTTTATACTTTAATCTCGCGACTTACAAGCTATTCTCTATCGTATTTTACTTATAAACTAATAAATAAATTAAGAGGGCTAACTAAACTTTAGAGTACTATCTTCGCTACTACGTTAATTACTAGTAGTTAAATTAGACGGAATTACTTATAAGCGCTAAATATACGATAAATATAGCGTTTAATACTATAACTAAGAAGTCGTTCTTTAATAGAGTCTTAAGCTTTACGCTCTCGTTACGTATTAATCTTATACGAAATCCTACTAAGAAGACTCTAAAGAATATCGTTACGAAGAGAAGAATAAGAGTTTTAGTCGAGTTTATCGCCGTAGTATAGATCGTGAGCGAAATAGTAAAGATCTCGCTAAGTATAAAAGAGTCAAATAGTTCTAAGTATTACGATAAAAAGCGAATTAATAAGTACTTCGATATAAAAGACGGAGTTATACTAGCGGCTAAGAATATTCGTACGCTTCGCGTAAGTAAGAAGCTAACGAACTAATTCCTCGAATCTTTCACTATTATCGCGA